>JACJUY010000060.1:0-31262 GCA_014220935.1 Platorchestia sp. MABIK
TATATTACCTAGCGAAACGAAATAAAATTATATTACCTAGCAAGATGAGATTAATGTTTCGCTACAATGCCAAGGTTCCATTTTCTGTTGAATCATGAATCCTTCACCGAAATATCCCGATGGTGTCTCTCGCTATGTTCATCACTCATATTACCAAGATTATCAGCAAAAAATCTCAATGAGAGTGTATCACAGGAACTTTAAGAGACATGTTACATCTCATTTCACGATAACGACTCAGTAGATCATTCGCAACTTGCACATAGTCTTCTGAACGCTAGACTTTCTTGATGACTCAAAGGCCAGCTTCTCGTTTTTCTTGAGATATGAGATGAAAGTTTCATGAAGTACAATTTTTTGAATTCGGGGTCCTATAAAAATACCTTATTTTATTCTAGCTTGACTTAGGGAAGGGAATTTCTCTGCAAGATATGCAAATGTGAAGGAATCCTTGTCCAGAGCATTGGTTTTTTGGTTTTTTTTTTTTGATTAACCAAGTTCAATATTCAGAGGTAGTAAATGAATTCTATCACTTTTCATACGTATTGTGCGTATGATATTATGTTTTCCTTGCTCAATTTCATCTCAGATCGGTCAATCATTGCGTATGTAATGTTCAGCTCTCATGAGTTCCAAATCAGCACAGGAGGCAGCAAAATTCTGTGTAGCCAAGCTGAAAGCCAGTAAGCATGGCCAAAATCTTGAAATCTGCACAAATATGCCAGTTATGGTCAGAATACTTTATGTTTGTAAGAATTTCTTGCAGATTTTCAAGCGACTTCAAATTACGCTTCAAATGTATTGCGCTGTAAGTAATAGGAACAGTTGGCAGTGTTACCATTGTGAAACAGAACAGCTTCGATGCTGTCCTTGGATGCATCTATGAAAAGTCATCAGTTGGTGTTTTACAGTATTTCCAGTTGCTCAAAAAGCTCAGTGTTGTCATTGCCAAAGCATAAGTCATCCTTCATGGTGAATAATGCAAGCAGCTTCTCTGTTCGTTTTCTGCACAGTGTAATCTTCACTCCTTTCTCAAGAAGATTACGTTCTTGAAGCCTTGATGTCTGAAGCTCACTTTTGTCCGTTAAATAGAAATCCCGGTACAAGTCATTTAGAACCTTTTGAGAAATTGGTATTGGTTTAACCTCGCTCTCTGGATCATTGGGCTTCACATATTCATTACCATCGAATGTTCATCTACACTGCTGGAATTCCGTATTTTTTGAAATGGAGGTGCGCAAGTAAATCTTTTACGTTCTCTACCGGGCGCATCACTGATTACACATTTGGGTAAGCAATGTGTTTCGTTTTCTTTGCTAAAGTACGGCTTGTAAAGTCTTGCTGACAGAAATAGCAGTCATTTGATAGAGTGATCTTTTTGCTCACGACAAACTGATGACACACCAAACTTCATGTGATCATTTTTTAATGCATACCAGGCGCTCAATGTCTCATACTTGTAAGGCAACCCTCATAAGGAGCCCATAACTTGTCCCGGTCTCCTACGTTGCAATCAAAGAACGCCTTGTACAATTTCTTGATCCGGCGTGTAATGCTACACCTTTCTTTAGCAAATGCCAATTCCCCGTATATAAGTATAGCAGTATTTGTTTGAACCATTTTTACACTGTCTAACACTCATTGTTGAAAACATTTAAGATCTGAAAGAAAAAAATAATATTATACACAAGCTTTGAAGCCTGAAGTATCAAGATATAAATTCAATTAGCGATAAGCACGCAATAATAAAGCTGTGCAACACTCAAAAAAGTACATAAGATCTGTGGTCATTTTTATACGCAAAACGGAATGGGAAATTCTGTTCTGCCTTCTTTTCGCTGAAATTCTCTACAGTGATAATTCTGTAAAAACCATACCCAATTCAACAAAAAGGCCAGAAAAGGATCTTCCAAATCATTTTACCTATAAAAGATGCCACAGAATGTTTGTACTTTTTTGAGTGTTGTACAGTGTATTCAGACGGTAAATTTTCTGTGCAGCGCAGCGAGAGACAGTTCGGAGAGAAGACTGAAGACGATTGAACAACACGACCCTACGTCTTTTGAAGAAACCGATGCAAAACGATTTTCAATGCATGGCATTATGAGAGAATATCTTTGTTCAGCGAATACCTTGGGCTGTGAATAAGGATGAGTTTAATCTGATCACGCTTTGATCAGGACAAGGCACAATAAGTCGATGCGACAAGTTAAGCGTCAACATGAGAGTGATGGGGCAACTGCAGCAGCGTGACGGCCGGAGAAAGAACATCGCACGTCCTTGATGATCGCTCCCGCAACATTCGTTACCAATCACAAGTCTTTCATGCGCGGTCTGCGTAAATCGCATGCGTCTCGACGTAATTACTCAATCTTTCGATAAGTGCATTCAGAGATGAATAATACATTTTCAAATCAGGAAAAGGAATACTACCTTGGTAAAGAAAACTTGCACAAATTAAACCCAATCTTAAGAAAATGGGTCAAAAGCTCTTGAATTTAAGGAAGAATTTAAGAAAATCGCTTGTCCTGCTAAGCTAGAACTCCTCTCCCTTCATCAAAACTCTTCCTCCTTTTCCCCGAAAGAATAGCAGTTGCATTCCTGGTCGGCATACTACGCATACATGCCTGCCATCTAATTCCCTTCAGCATCGATTCTCCTTATAAGTTCATCTGCACGTCGCAACACTAATAGACAATGCGTTTGTTCAACGCAAGCGTCAACAGCTATTAAATTTTGTCCGTCACTCAGTTCGACAACACTGCTCCGTCATGTTGCGCGCGCTCATTGTCTCGGAGTGAGGAGAGCGCCGTTGAGTGCCTCGCATACCCCTCTTAATACTGCTCTTGCATCACTCAATTGAGCTACACGGGCTCGAGTCAAACGTTTTTGGAAGGCCCCTCCCTCTCAACTGCTACTGGTCTGTCCGTCAGGTTTGACGGCTCTTCCTCGTTTTGCAATTGCTCCCCAGCCGGAGCCCATCTTCTGCTCCCGCCCCTCACTCCCCTCATTTCCCCAAGTCCCTCTGGCTCGACCACTCAAGGTCTGGGGTGGGGGCTGTAAGCTGGGGGGGAGGGGACACATGTTAGTCACTGCAGCATTGCAAGAAAGGAGGGGTGAGGGGGCACAGAGACCCCTTATATTCTCCGGGGGTCAGAGGAGATACCTTTCGGGGGGCTAACCTTCACCTAGTGCACTTCAAACACACGGCTCCCCCTCCTTGTACAGCTGTGTGTGCGTCTCTGACACGCACACGGCCCCCTCCTTATACACCTGTGTGTGTGGGGACGCTTCTCACACATACACGGCTCCCTCCTTCTCACACATACACGGCTCCCTCCTTGCTCGCCACACACACACTCACGGTCCTCACACACCTGCACGTGTGTGCTGTACGTATATGCGTGCCACACACACTCACGGTCCCCTCCTTATACACTTGTGTGTACATGTGTGCTCCTCACACAAACACGCATTTCCGTCAAACACCTGCGTGTGTGTGTGATTACGATCTTCACATGCATACGTTTTCTCTCATACACCTGTGTGTGTGTGTGTGTGTGTCCTTCATACACATACGATGGTTGCTTCATTGTGTGCTTTGTTTCAGTTTTCGACCACATTTTTAAGCCGAAAAATTTATTCGTAAATTGTATAAGTCTACAACACAGAATGCTTGATCGCACCTTCAAGTGATGTGTTCGAACTAACCTCTCATCGTTGTTCCAATGCCACCTTAGATGAACACGCTGTATGGATGAAAGTATTAATGAGTCAGAACGTAGTTTAAACCAACCAAACTGTTTATTTAAATTTTTTAAGTATCACAGAGATGCGAATCAGTTCTTAAAAGATCAATTTAATTTATGTTCTTACAGAACAACCGTCAAGTGATGGCTTAGCGGCAACAATATCCAGAAGCTGACATTAGTTTCAGTGCCGCTCTTTTCTGCCGCGCTGAATTTCTCTGTCGGCTGAAATGCTCGAGACTCATTTGCTGGGGCGCGTTGAAATTCCCCAGCGCTGGGACAGCGCTTCTCCCAGCAAACTACAGCGGCGGTACGCTTTGCGTCCAACACCTGTCATACACTGTAGTTATATTGCACAACACACGCGGTAGCTTGTCCTACGTTATAACTCTAGTACGTATATCCTCTATGAAAAGAAAATGCAGCGCACTTTTACTCGTGTTGATAACTCCACTTGAAGCACACGACACGAATAGTTAATGATACAACGCTATACTACACTGCACAACACTATACTGCTCTACACTTCACTTCACTGTACTACGCAACACCACACCTGCTCATGAAGTGCGATGTGTTTACTGAGCAGTACGCGAACTCTCTCCCAGCGTGGTACATTACAATAGATTCTTTCATGAATACACTGATAAAGTTAATAAATAATTTTTTTGTACACGAAAATAGTTTTACTTTTTGAAAGTATTTCTAAACTAGAAAATTATACAAGGCACTTCTCTGAAAAAATGTTTACTGTCACTTAACGTAGAGAAAATGTTACTCAAAACCACGGAGCAGAAACAGCTCTACGTGTTTACTGGCTGAGAGCACGAGAGTCGAGGTGAAATTTAGTCGATAACGGACCATTTCGGCCTTGAATATATCTTCGACAGCATCTTGCCCTATGGTAGTGCGAGGCTAGGGAGCGCTGAATATACCATCAATTGTCTGTTTTCTCTGCACTAAATTATTTTCGTTTGAAATCAAGGTTACGGTGGCAATTATAAAGGATGCTCATCAGTTGTCAGTGAATTTTCAGAGTTAATGAAACCTTAATTATCAGCCTGTGGTTTACACACGGTGCCAAGCTACACTGTGGGCCTCCGAGGCAGCGCCGCTTGGGCAGTAGGAGCCATGGCAAATGAACAGGTAGATTGGTGTTGTGATTTCCGATCACTGACGCGTACACAAATGTTATTAAAGTGAGTACAGAATGTATCGCTCCTTAAATAGACGCTGTCGTCTCTCCAGAGTGTCGTACAGACCTCTACTGGGTGCTTGAAATGGTTTAAGGAGTCACTATTTTAATGGCCCCAAAAGCATTTCCATTAGGCTCTTTCGTTCTTGGTGGTAGTTAAAGCACTCTTAGGATGAGAAAGAAGTTATAACATCTTCAATAATATGCTGAAATTCAATACTTTGGATCCTGAAAAACCTAGAATTAGTGCGTGGAAAAAATGAAGTTAGAAACTATTCATTCCAAATGCTATGAGAAAATCAGTTCTAAAACACGCAAGTACAAAAACAAAAATCTGAAAAGGAATTTTCAAAGTCGTGTTCGTTCAAATTGTGGCAAGTGTTGCTAGCGCATGGAAGTCAATTCAGAGGAGACCAATGCATTGACTTCAGGACAGTCTCTAAACATGTACGAGGATAATAAAATACAGAGTCACCAATGCTGCAGACGGAATTCAAAACGAAAAGTTGTTTTTTTACGCAGATGACTTATGGTTGCGCAATAATCCTGGCCTGATGAGTTGGATGGTTTGGTGAGGATTTTGCCTGTACGTAAGGAGACTCTTTTATGCTGTGCCCCCCATGGGGATAAATTTAAGCATCGCACTAATAAAAATGAACTTGTATCGTTCAAAGTAACCAAGAAAAGAGATATACATATATATGAAAAAGAAACATACAAAAAATATACAAAAATATATTTGGATACATATTATTACGTTCTTAAAGTGATAGTTAGCGTATACTTTGTATTCTAAGTAGGGGAAGTTTAATATTAGTGTCTCATAGGCTTAGAGCCACTCTGTTGTGTCGAGCTGAAGTGTACATATCTGATTCAAAGTATGATGCCTTATACAGCAGCTTTGGGCGATCCTAAATAGGAAGGAAACATAACCTTGCAAGCAAGAGAAGACAAAGATGCCCGTCACTCTGAAACTAATTTCCCTTCTAATTAAGCATAATGAAAATTTTCCGATTCTGTTTTGCTGTTGATTCAAATATTCCATGTAGCATTCATGATTTAGGCGAATAAACCCCCTGCACAAAAGAAAAAGAATAACTATTTCACAACGTAAATGTTTCAGAAATTCCCAAATTATGGCGGGAAAAATATTGTATTGCAGATTCACGAAAAGGGCGAGCATTTAAGAAAACATGAGCTCAAAGCTACTTTGAATATTATTGCTTGATCATGATTCGTTCTTCAAGTTTACAAGAGGGGTTTGCAGTCTCATTGACTGCATTATTTCGTGATGTTTAAGTGTTGCTTGTGGGCACACATCCTTTTGAGACGTTCACATTGTTAAAACGAGTCAAACGTAGATGAGTCATGACAGGGCTGAAATGCAACTGACGCCATGGATGTTAGCGTCCTCTCGCAGCATTCTGTGCCCTCGCAGCGGTTTGTTCCGTAGTTCACAATTCAAGTATTCCTGACAGCTGAAGGGGTTGTAATTAATGACACATTCCAGTCACCTCGGACAGCTGATGACGTTCAATACGCATTTGAAAGATTCTACCTTAAATTTAAGTGAACATAACAATTTATTAGGTCAATTTCAACTCCTCTAATGTATCAGTGCCCGTAAACACACATGAGCCACTACACACAACTTGTGATGTCAGTGATGCTGACATCACGGCCGCAAGCCGTCCTACCTGAACGTGTTAACTTCACCAGCTTAAAAAATTCGCAGGCAATACACCAGTAACACGGTGGACATTAATCATCAGTTGATAAAATCAGCACGAAATCTATGCCCAATTTAATACCATATCACCTACAGTGTAGGGAGACTTTGAATCTGATGTGATAGTTATTCCCTACATATATATTTCATTATGAAAATTTCATGGCAACTATTAATACAACAGCAATGTATAATCAGTTGAATATTTCGTTTTCGACGTACACTATGTGGATGAACATTCAAACCATAACTACTTTATTTATGTTTCTAAAAAATGAACGAAATAAATCAAATTTGCGAGATAGTTTCAGCGGCTCATTTACATCAATAGCAATGTCAGCTGAGCATCAGAATTTAGACTTGCATCCGTCCGACTCTAATTTTTTATCTGTCGTCTTCGGAATCACAAAAGTTGATAGCATACTGATAAATCATGTTTCTACGAGTTATCCAAGACCGATAGGTTTGACGCATTTTATTAGATTTGAGTAATATTTCTGATGTCTTCATTTGTTGTGACACTTCACTTTCATTCGGTTACTAGGTTCGGACTCACAACTCGTTTTTGAGTAATAATTTAAATTTGCTGATTTCATGTGCTCGCATAAACAAAATGCATTGCTGAAAAAAATTACTTTCTGCAAGAATTATTTTTGGACTTTCTTGCTGGAGTTTTCTACTACAATACCACTATCGCAAGCCCTTCAGCATAATTAAAATAGGCTGCTGGATATTTCTGAAGGGTTTTTAGATTTTTAATGCGCTTCGTTCTGCAATCTAAGAGACTC
This sequence comes from Platorchestia sp. MABIK, assembly GCA_014220935.1. NCBI lineage: Eukaryota > Metazoa > Arthropoda > Malacostraca > Amphipoda > Talitridae > Platorchestia > Platorchestia sp. MABIK. Next base: position 7,462 of record JACJUY010000060.1, read on the forward strand.
CACATTCAGCACAGAGGCATCAGCAGCATCCAATTCCGACGGATTTTTCAGTTCGTTTGACTCAAAGGCTATGCCAAACGTACACGTATCCTGGTCTCCTGCATATGTTGCAGCATTTGTCCGATTTTAAAACTCTCACTTAAAGTCAGGCCATTCTTTTACACAAAGAACAAATGAGGATGAACGGAATGATACCACTCCACGAGTAGAAGACTGAGGCGATGAGATTAAAATTGCTCATCGACGCAAGTCAAAATCCTTAATTATCACTAAACGGACAGTCTGTTTTCTGCCAGGGCTGGCATCTGGACGTACGATAGAGGGCCGTCCCATCTCTGCCATCAAAGCCTCACACTTTGGCCGCGCTTAGGAGGGTCGAATGTTCTTCGTGGGCCACAGCTCCGCAGCGGCGATGGTGCTTGTTCTACCTCCCTGGGGCGCATTTGCCTGCATAACGCGCGCAACACCCACAGCGTTTGCTGTGTCCAGGGCGGGAATGAGCCCTGCAACTGAATGTTAAGTCGAAAAAATTTACCCCACAGTACGACTGTAATGGGTTCAAATCGGGTCGTGATATTTGCCTTGAATGACAAGTCTGTCGAATAGTGTTGACAATGTATCGGATGAATCTGATTTAACATTTATAATTAGCGTTAACAAGAGATTATTCTAATCTGACCTAGAAAAGTTTGTCTAAATAAGGTGCTGATAAGAACGGTTCCGGCTAGCTAATTCGAACAATTCGAGAATTCGTTATAAGTTATACTTTTTTTCTCATTTCATAAGGCAACACTTTCTTTATAAACTTCATAACTAAACATACATTCATTATTATTTATTCAGTACGCTAGTCAAAAGACAAATTACATAAAACATAGAAAATAATACCATGCTTCATTATTGATGCCGCACTTTAGTACTTGGCAGCTTAATAGTTTCACTTTTCATTCTCAAATTGAATTGCCTTGGAAGTTCCCATTAATGGCTGTCTGAGAAAGCAGTTCGGTATACTGCTGCACTAATCTGTTCATAGTTGGTGACAAACGTTGATTGGGGACAAAGTGCAAGCTGAATTTTTTCAACATCAAAATTTACTTTTAAACTTTTTATTGTAACCCCCTATAGCAAGAGAAAAAAGCAGAAGGCAAACATCTGTGAAAGCTTCCTTCAAAAAGAGCTGGGGCAATAATTGTAGATTAGCAAAAAAAAAATCCTTTTTTGGGATTTTTTTTACTTAGAAATGCGAGAAAAACGCAATAAACGTTAGCATTACAGAGCTAAAAGTATAAGTTTTGTGAGTAAGGGTTAGCAAAACATTTATTGTGCTTGTTCGCCATTATTAATACAAACCATTGTGCTGTAGTTAACCGCCACTAGAGTAACGTTCGAGCATATTTTGCAGGATTTGACATAAACTATTCATTAGAATACGATGTAATTAGTGACAATTAGTAAATAAAGTCAAACGCGCTTGCATAAATCGTTAATTTTAGCAAGTAAAGTGTTGATGGCAGATTCAACAATCTTCGTGCCAATCTTCTAGTTGTGAATTTTTTAGATGAATATTTACTGATGAGGTAGCTCCTGGGCTGTATGGAATGGCACTCAAAACTCCAGCCCTCAGTAGGCAGGGACCGAACGCGGGAGGAGGACGCTGGGGGTGTTGGCACGACTGAGGATGCGGGTGCGCGCACACAGGCGAGGTCCTATGTAGGACAAGGTTAAGCTGCACGCCTGTACGTGTGTGTGCTGTGCGTACACTGTGTGCGTGTGTGCACACTTTCACTGCAAGCCACGCTCATGTAGAGGTGTTGGTGTGTGTCTGGCATTCCTCCACACCTCGATGTAAGCACAACTCATGCGTCAGTAAAATGATCGACTTTTCAGGATGAGAGCGCCCTTTTTGTTAGAGAAAGCCGATGAGAAACTACGGAAATACGCAAGGTAATGGTCCACGGCCATCTCAGTCTGCAGACATACTGAGGTGTTGGGCAAAGTTAAATACTGCATTACTCTGGGAAATATGCTATGTCTAAATTATCGATCTGTTTTCTCGCGCTGGACGCTGAAGGTAAACGACGGCATTACGTTTTCACTACACAATCACAAATCAAAGCCCTGCATTATCTTTTTGACGTTATTTGTAGCGGCATTACGCAAGACTAAATTGGGAACCTGAGTCAGTGTTTGCGAGCTTTAAAGCAAACGTCACGTAAGCAAGACCACGCAGCTTGCCCGCCGCCTCTGTCAAGGCCACAAATTACTCACATTACAATTTGTTAATTTTCTCCCAGAATCACAGTAGAGTGTAATGAGTGATGGCTCAACGCCGTAGCCAGCTCGTGCATTTCATAATGACGGAAACACAAGAGCCGGAGCATGATTGTGGTGCCCTTGGCCTTGAGAGCGCGAGCTCTTTCATCCAGCAATCATGGTCACGGGGCCCGCTCTATGTACAGCTGCGCAGTAGCACTGCTACGGAACTTGTCGCACAAATGAAAACTCCTAAATACTCTTTGAATCATTTTTTACAAATGTGTCGTCGTAAAATAAATATGAACGTACATATTAATGACAAAAAACCGACACATTGAAAAATCCTTTTTTTCTTCTTTTTCGTCAGGACGTGTCAATCAAAATTTTTAGTTTCGCCGAAGCTTTTGGCTGAATTTTCTGGAACCGCAAAGAGAATTTGTCCAAGCAATTATAAGTTTCAAGAACCGAACCATATAAGCTGTCTCTTTGATATCGCCTCATGATTTCTTCCGTTGCTCACTGAATGCCTTAGAAGTATGTGCCATTTGTGGATCAACGAATATTAAAATATCATTCGTGCATCAGGCACGCAGAGAGGCCCAAATATATTTATCCAAAATACACTCGCATATGTATATGCATTCAGATGCACTCGTTCCTTGATGACAGTTTGGGCGAATCCACATCAAAGTTTGAGCAAACTGAAAATTGTGTCCTGGCGCTCGCCGAAAAGAAATCCAAATGAATTTTTACGTTAGCATCTGGACATTTCAGTTTTGAGGCATAAAAAAAATGGGAGAAGTGTTGGAGGTAGGAATGTTGTTTAATGTAGTTTCTAATTAAACCGCGCTTATAGATTTCTTGCTATAATAGAAGCTCTGGTTCCAATTTATTATAAAAACGTTACCTTGCCTCTTTGGGAGCGTTAGCAGTGGTACAAGAGCTCACTGGAACTGAGGCTAAAATTTTGCTTGAAGGTGCAACGCGCACAGTCGAGAGCGGTAGACATATTTATTTCATTTTCAGTTTCTTCTGGAATTCTCCCTTAACTCGATTTTTCAGCTTGCTCATTCAATCGCCTTGTCACAGTTTCAAATAGGAAATGAATTGATGCAAAAGTGAAAGCCGTAGCAAAACCTGATCTTCATTGATTGTTTTTTTATCATTGCCTTCTTAATTTGGTTGATCTACAGACTGATAAATGGGGAGCAGTAAGCATCGTTTGTTCAACATCTGTTTGATTTTTAACGTTATTTCTGAAGATTACAATGGAATTCAGTCCCACGAAACAATTCGAGCGTAGACAGCACACTCGCGCATAAGGTACAGATTGATTGCCTCACTTCCGGGAACGCCTCACACGAAGGAGACAAAACTTTTCGCATCCACCTCTCTTTTTAAATTAAGTAGACTCTCAGTTGATGTCACACTATTTTATTTATGCATTACTCATGAGCAACGCAAGAACCAGCATTTTTCTTCAACTGACAGACAATTATCGTACATCTATTAATGCAATTACATACTTTCATACTTTCTTCAGAAAAAATTGCTCATAATTAAGCAGAGTTACTATTTTTGAGCTTCATAATACATTTTCACGTCCATGGATCTTTAGGATGATTCGTTCGCACAAAAACTTTCGGTCGGCAAAGACTGGTACAAATAATTCAACAAAATAGTCCAAGCTTCTTAACATTAATCCTTTTCAATCCTAATTTCGAAATGAGTTCGAGTGGACAGCTTAACATCATTTGCAGACGTCGAACTGTATTTTGTTTTCAAATTATGAAGTTTGTGAGTTTACGACGTAATCAGGTATTATTCAGCTTTTTACAATGCGTGCTAGTGCTCAACAAACATTTGTAAGTGTACCTCCTTTGCTGAAGTTGCGCCCAATTGAGCGGCGCGGTGTGAGTAGCTTACATTCTTCTGAAAGAAATCGTTTAATTTCAACATTAGTTTGCTGAGTGTCTTTCAATGCTCGATCATTTTAATAGGTGGCATGAAATTCAAACAGTCGGTCAATATTTTTTTAAGGCTTTCAGAGAATCTTAAAGAACCAGAGGATTCCATGGATTAAAAGTCCTTTTACAGCTCCCTTTTCCGGAAATTATTTTAGCCTCCCGTAGGTACTTCGGAAATTCCGTCTCACTTTGTATTATATGAACGCAACATGCGCATAGTCCGATTGAACTTTGATTGTATATTTTCAAATTTTACGCGTATGATGGAAAGGGGAATTAAATTGAGAGGGAACCTTTTGCCAACCAACTTTCTGGAATACGAGGATTTTATCGTCAGTGGTAACAAAAAGAATTCCATTTTATATTTGCGGTTGAAAATGAAGTGCATGTATTTAAAAAGGCTTGTTGGTGACTGAGGACGTGTGGAACAAACTTTGACAATTTTTCGTCACCAAAACTGAACGCTGCCAAAAATCACCAACACAGAAATGCTGAGAAACTGAGGCAGTAGTATTTTAAAATCCATTATTAAAGGTTTTCTGCTAATTTCTAAGCAATTTGTTTCAGATCAGTCCGTTTAGCATAGTTAATCATGTGTTTCATTAGAATTTGCTCATCGCACTGTATTCAACAAAGTGAACTTAATATAATTCGAACAGAAATTTAAACGATATTATTAGATTGTTTTTCGTTTTTTTGCTAAGCATAGAAGAGAAATGATACCTCATGATCAGTCTCTTTCTGTTTAGAGCCGACAGCGTTTTGGGTTACTTTGTCGTGAAATAGAGTGGTAGTACTGATGCTTTTTTCGCTTATTATTCCAAGCATATGGGAATTTCTTTGGAATTGCTCACTTGGTCCTATACATTAAGGCTGACTTTATATAAAACTAGAGACCGGTGACGTCCTAATGCATGAATCAGCAATGCACTGTAGAGAAGTTTCATTATAGTTTGTAGCTTATCTATAATTTTTATTTTTCACAACTCTACCATTCCCGGTTAAATTCATTTGCTAAGTATACCAAGTTGACTTTATCGAAGAAATTTCCACAGACCACAAGATAAGATTCCCCTAAGCCGTGTAATGTTTGCTATTTAAAGTTCGGCTCAAGCTAATCTGCCTCCCCTGCCTGTAGAAGGACAGCAAAATTTGTTTAATGACGTCATGCGAACATGCAACCCTTCGAGTTGTGAGACGCCAAAATTTAATGGCGACTCAAGTCAGCTCATCCCTCCCGTATTAAGGCACCAATACATGCACGATGAGAGAGTCAAGTAGACATCAATCAAATGATAGGTGATTGCGCATCTCATAATAAAATACCAAAAGTCAGTACGATGACTCAAGTTACCTCACTGTGCTAGAAAGTTAGGCAACAGAACTCAAACTGAGGATCAAGTCAAGTTGGTCTAATGATTTCACCTATGCCCGCACTTCGAGTTTTATGGCATAACTCTAGCGAAGAACTCGCGCCTCCTCCCTTGAGAGCAGTTTAGAAACGACAAATCGTAGCCGTGGTTTATTTTTGCTGACTGGATCCACAATAAACAATCTTACTACGTTTATACGCTTTATCAAGTCATTTTAACACAGTAACGTCCATTTTCATTATTTTGAAACACTATGGAGTATTACAAACATAAATAAATACCAAGACCTAAATAAAAGTTCATCAGCAAATTAATTGGCAATTTACTGGAATAAAATTGCCAGGTTACTTACAACTGCGCTTAGCTGAACGTTTTACTGACTCACAATTCATTAAAAATATCAGCGTTGATTACAATAGCTCCAAGCGCTTGTGCACTGAAATGACTACTTAAAATCTTTGCCTCACAATCCTATTTCTTAGTGGAGTTGAATGCAGCCCAGAATTGCTATTACTTTACAAAATTGCGTTTGATGAAGTCTTAGAAAAATATTGAGCGTTTGCGTTTGCCAAAACATCTTTCTGGCTCTTTTCTGGATGTAGAAATGAACATTGCCATTAAAGGCATCATTGAATTCAAGGAAAAAGTAACAAATAGTTCGCAGCTAAACTCACAGTTTTTGCACCACCTTGTTTTTCCAGTATATCAAAGTTTAAAGAATGAATTATTTGGGAAAGGACAAATTTCTTGTGAATCAAACATAATTATTGCGCACAATAATGCATGAAATATCGCAATGAGAAGGAAACAAATATTTCCAAGTGAAAAATACTAATGCTCGTAAACTTAGATCTATTGCAGATTTTGCGAATTTAGTTAGCAAATACAGACAAAGATATTTACTGCAGTGTCTAGATGATCGTTTTTCAGACATATAACCAGCAAACTCAGTTTACGAGACAAGGAGCCTTCCTTCCAGCAACCATCACGTTAAGTTGTGCGCGATGTGCTTCACAAGATGTCGGCACCCCGCAAACAGACTTGACGCGAGACTTACTGGAGAAAGTGTACCCTGTAATCTGGCTAAATCTGTCTCTGAATCAGCAATGAAAACATAATACTTTAATTCGTTTTTTCTAGCAATCTCAAACTATTTTTGAACGGCGTAGACTTTAAAATTTTTAAATCACCATGTTAGTTGAGTTGTTAACCCTCTTGTTTTGTCACACAATGCATGAGCTTTAAAGCACTTCATATTTATTCTTCCATTTTGAGTTTCTACTTGACAATTCATTGTTGCTGTGTAAGTTTCGCTTGTATTCAGACAGGACAGAATAAATTCTGGCTAACAATGGTTGTAACTTCACGAATATTCACTATAGAAAACATTTGTTAACATATAATGCTTGCGTTTCTTATTTTCAAGCCAATTACTGAAAGTTGAATTCAAATTACAGATTTAAGTGTATACGCGTGAATTTGTCGTTGGATGCAGCAGCCGGGCCGGGCTGCGGTGCAGGAAGTGTAACACTGACCCACTTTGCTTAGAGGTCACAGGGGAGAGACGAGGGAGGCCGCCTACATGACTGAGGGATCAGACCTCATCTCAGTCCCACGTACAATTGATTCACTCATCATTCGGAACGACGTTCATCTACCCTCTCAGCTCCACCAGCGCGCTTTTCAAGTTCTATACACGAGCTTATGTGATAAGTAGGACGTTAAGTTACAAAGTGATTGTTAAAAAATATTGCATCATTTCGACTACCCTTCAAAGTCTTTTTATACCTGTTTGAAAAGCACTTGATTTGGAAAGACAGAGCAAGTTACTACGTACGCAGGAAAGTAATTTCAGAAGTAAATTGTTATTTATTCGGAACAATATTATTTCGTCAACTTTGCCATTAGGATCCAGCCAATCTAAGCTAAATATTTTTGTTGCATTGTTATTTCTTTCTCACCTCGCAGCGCGGTTGAACACCGACAGAAGAAGCGGTTGAGCATCATCGCACACTGAGTGCCCTACCCACAGTGTGTCTCTGAGTGCCCTGCCCACAGTGTGTCTCTGAGTACCCTACCCACAGTGTGTCTCTGAGTGCCCTGCCCACAGTGCGTCTCTGAGTACCCTACCCACTGTGTGTCTCTGAGTGCCCTGCCCACAGTGCGTCTCTGAGTACCCTGCCCACAGTGTGTCTCTGAGTGCCCTGCCTACAGTGTGTCTCTGAGTGCCCTGCCTACAGTGTGTCTCTGAGTGCCCTGCCCACAGTGTGTCTCTGAGTGCCCTGCCTACAGTGTGTCTCTGAGTGCCCTGCCTACAGTGTGTCTCTGAGTGTCCTGCCTACAGTGTCTCTGGGTGCCCTGCCCACAGTGCGTCTCTGAGTGTCCTGCCTACAATGTCTTTGAGTATCCTGCCCTCAGGGTTAGAACGTTTGACCACTCAACTGGTAAGCCCAATAAAGAAATCTTCGGCGTACGCGTGACACATCAGAGATTACAACAATTACAACAATTAAAGCAATTTACTGAACCATTTTAAAAATTCTGGTCATATTCTGCTTCCTATATTAACTGTATTAAAAATATCTGTTTGAGTACTATAGCCCAACTGCTAGTGTTTTTCTATGTTTTTTCTTATAGACTATGTTTGTTTATGGTCTGGCGGGGGAAGAATTACAATTCCAGTACAAGACTATTACATTGTTAGTTATTCACATCAAGCCGAGGTTAGTGGATGATTTTTTTTTTTCAAAAATATGTGATTTAAGAACAAGTAATAATGAGTTTAGAATCGATATGAACTAATGCGTCATTTCATTTTCCTAACATAAGCTGAAGCGAATTATTCATATTTTAATATTTTCAGTGAAACCTAAAGCACATAAGTTATACATAATTGTGAAAACGCAGCCTATTTAAACGCTGAGAGTACATGTATTGGCATTATTCCAGAGTAATTTAACTTTGAAAATTTATTTGAGCGGAACGCTCGTTCCTATTCGACAGGAGACTGTAAATGTATTCCACCTGAGGTGGACGGTGGCCATGGTAGATGACGGTGGCCATGGTAGATGACGGTGGCCATGGTAGATGACGGTGGCCATGGTAGATGACGGTGGCCATGGTAGATGACGGTGGCCATGGTAGATGACGGTGCCGCAGCGGCGGTGGGTGGCAGTGGCTAACGCAGCACCGTGCGAGCGCTGACTGTGACTGGCAACTGACTAACGATTCTAATTTACTTTTGTGCAGTAATCACAAAAAGTTTGACCCTCTTCTTGTATAGCACGCTCGTACTCAAAACCCATTAGCTGATCTTCCAGTAAAATGCTAGAAAGCAAAATATAAAAAGAGCAGAGAGAGCAGAAACACTCAAACCTCAAGTTTATATACCGACGGTAGATTCGGTATGAGAATACAATCTCATCGATCTCCATCAAATGCGAACACTGTCTTCAGTGCAGGAAGATGATGGCGCTCATTCAGATTTTGCAGGATGCAGCGGCATCAGCTCGGGCTTGCAGCCACCGCCGCTTCTTCAGTTGTAGAAACTGGTAACGACTAAATCTTATACATAATTTAGAAGGGAACACTAATGGATGCTCGATCAAATGACTAAAGTATCTCCATCAAATGACTAAGTCAAATGACTTAAATGACTAAATTTGTTTTGTTTTGTATGATGCTTTTATTTTTCTCTTGGCTTAACAGCGAAACTAAGTTACAACAACTTCTTAAGTTATTGTAAACTCGAAACCCAAAGTGTAGCTACACTCGTATTGAGTACATAAAATAATGCTATTATAAAACTTTGCTCAGTCAAGTATCCAAATAAAATGATCGGAAAATTGTAAGGAAATCACACACTTCAAGGGTTTCCAAAGTTTTTAATTTTGTAGCAAAACAGAAAACAAAACGTAGAAGTGTAACAAAGACTGCGGCAAGAACGGAGTAGTTTTCCGTTGAAAAATAGGTAGGGATGCCCTCAATTCCAGTTTGTAAAGGAGTTTCAGCAGGAGCACGCAGGGAACTTGCGCAGCCTAAAAAGAACAGAAAAAATTGGGTGAGAATCGATCATCAATAGTGATAACGGTGACTAAGGTGACAATTGCGACTAATCAGAGCAAACTAAGCGAATAGGAATAATCAAAATTGCAAGTTTCTAATTCTTAGGCAAACCAAGCAATTGATATGCGACGTAGGTAAATTATTGGAAAGTACCTCCTGCAGGGAACTTCTGATAAATTAAGAGTTTTAGATGGGCGCACAAGAATTTGGCGGAGCCGAAAGGACGCCCTCATCTGCTGTCGGGTTGGGAGCAGACAGGACCCGGCCGTAGTTGCGGTATACTGCGCGACAAGAAAACTATAAATTTGCGAAATGCACAAACTGGAAAATTCCGTTTATATCAATAGTCGAATATATGAGCAGAAATTTAATTATTGAAACAAGCCTGGTCCTTAAACCTCACCTAAGGAATTACTTCCCGAGTGAAGCCATGTGGGCTTCTTTTAGAAAGAGGGTAGGTAAGATATGGAAAAAATAATGAAAAAACGATAGGAGAAGATTGCCATTCAGAGCAAGTATCAGAGAGGTTAACGCTTCAAAGGCCACTCGGGCTCTTTAAAGACTAAGGGTTCTTTGACAGCAAAGTCAAATCTACTAGTAGTAGCAAATAGTAGGGCGGCTCGAAAGCCTAGCAAATAGTAGGGCGGCTCGCAAGCCTAGCAAATAGTAGGGCGGCTCGAAAGCCTAGCAAATAGTAGGGCGGCTCGAAAGCCTAGCAAATAGTAGGGCGGCTCGAAAGCCTAGCAATAGTTAATACCGCTCTGAATGGCTAGTCAAACAAAATAAACATGAAACACACTCATTCATACAAACCAAATTAGGAGCACGGTCAAAGAAAACAACCAAGATTACGAGAAGGGTGGCGAATGCACAGGCGTCGTGCAGCACTTCGAAGTTTCACTGAACTTCATTGCAGTAGCACAAAACTAGTGTCAAGTCTGGTAAAGAAAGTCGCGCGATGGCAACCATTAAGAATCCTCTAATGTGAATTAAAAAATCTCACTGGCATTGCTTCCTCTTCCGCCCCCGGTCAGCTTTATACCTCTCCTAAAGTTCTAACTGAGAAGTACCTGAGAGGCGCACACGGAAATTCTCAACAAAATTTTACCCGCTCTATGGATTTGTAGAAATACGAATAGCTCCAAGATAGGATTTAGCGATAAAACTGATTCTCTGCAAAGGTTGCCATAGAAGCCTTGTAGTTATTTGACACAAAAAGTTGCCGGTGCTTGTTTGGCATTGAATATTAAGCTTTTTGCTTCGTACTTGTAGCACTGTTCTGCGATAGTTTGTGTAGTGGATCCCTCAAATGTAAACTCTAACTAGAGAGGTCAAGTTGAACTAAAATGTTGAGCACGAACTATGAGAGCAACTTGAAATAAGAATGGTAAAGAACTTAGAAAATTAAGCTGGAAAGGAAATGCTGACAAAAACTGGAAAACCCAAGGTGCCATGAAAATATCAACACTTACTATGTAGACAGGTCAGGTTGAAACGTGTGTTATGACGCATAAGAAAGGGACAATAATTATTGTAAAAAAAAATATTAACATTTTGATAGTAATAAATGATCCAATGCGGATTTATGTGTACTTGTTTTGTGACTAGTAAGTCTGTACTGAAAAAAAGCACCTGAATCATATGCGTAAACCATTTAAATAACAAGTCTTCATGTACGCACAGAAATAATAAGCTTTAAAATGTGATGCGGTGTGGCCCATATCGAATGGTAATGAGAAAGAGAATCAATACTATGGCATTGTAATAAGATGGTAAGGGAATTCAAAATGGTAACTCAATACCATTATAAAATCCAAAATGTAACAATTAGACAGTTGATGACGTAAACAAGATTTATTACGAGAAATTCAATAAAATTCAATCTGTCTTCTTTTGTCTGCAGAATGAAACGCATCCATTTACGGTTGCCACTATAATCATGCAGTATTAATCAATTCAGTAGTTTAGATGGAACTAATGACTTCAATATGAAGACACGTTGGAACTGACGATAATGGGAGCTAATTAAGACGACGGGATGATGGAGTCAAGGCATCGAAGTCGTCCCTAAAGTCTCACGGCAGGTTGACGCTGGGGTGACATCCCAGCTGCATCAGTGCCAGCAGAGAGCACTGATACTGAATGTGAACATATACCGTATGGTTAGACTAGCTGCTACTAAGAGCCATTTCAAAATTTCACCTTCGAGTTTAGATACTGGCTCAGTAAAAGCAAAGCTTGTCTCTGTCTGATACTCTCCATTATTCAACAAGTGTTCAGACAATGTAGGTTCCGAGATCAGTCTCTATGAGTTATTGATCTGTCAATCCATGCCACTTGGTCACCACATCTATTTCATCGCTTGTCTATGTCGAGCACACACAGCTTCCCCTTCTGAATGAAGGAGGAATGTTTGCTTATGTTCGTTTACAACAGGGGTCGGCAAAGTGGTCGATTTCGACCCCTGGGGGTCGAGGACACAACTCAAGGGGTCGATAAATATATTGGGGTCCCTTTCAATATATGTTTAATATGTTTTTCACCTATTTGTTTGTGTGTGTGCATGGAGGAGGTCGATGTAAATACAAATATCCTGTGATGGGGTGGACGGGGAAAAATAGCTTGCCGACCCCTGGTTTACAAAATGATGATTGAAATACAGTCGGCCTTCCTCATTGGCGAGCGCATGGAGATGCTGGGAAAAAGCAGAAAGCGAAATACTTCTTTCTTTCGAATATGTCATAGTTTGACCTTCAACTGCACGTTTTATAACAAAAAATAGCGGATTACCTGAGTCAAATGCGAGAAATTAGTGAATGTGTTTTCCTGAAGATACTATGTTTCAAAACAATATGTGGTGGTTACATTGTGTGAAACTTCCACCGGGCTGAAACGTGCAAGTTGAACATTAATTGAGCATATGGACGACGAGTACGGACGACGAAAAGACCAGCTTCCAACGGTACCCAGAAAAGTTTCAGGTTCGAAATCAATTGAAGTTTACAACTGCACATTTTTAAACAATGAGAATATGAAAGAAAGTTTTATACATTCGATTTCCCGTGAGACTATAATACAGTGAACTATACAGTGAATTTGTAAATAGCATATTTTTCACGTTAAATGAATTTTGTTTTAATAGCTATCAAAATCGGTCTAATATCATTTTAAAAATACATAAAATTTTTGTAAAAACTTACGGTAGTCGTTGGAAGACAACGATTTCTTTTTATTCTAACGCTAGCAATGGTGATAATGTCTAAATAACAGCAATTTTCGTGCGAAACACGCATGTCTGTCAATGAACGAGTTAGAAATCCATTATCTTGAAAATATTCATTTCAACATGACACTTTAGGCCTCCATGTCATGTCTTGCACATGTGCCTTGTCACGTCAAAAGTTGTTCATGAGTAATTGTGTAATTTCGCCAGCCCCTTGAGCCTTGCGCCCCACCTCAGGTTACGTCAAGCCTCAAATATTTGAGGTAAATATTCAGATCCTACATTCCTAACCTCTCTGCAAAATCACTCACATTATACATACCTCCAAAAAACTTTACTGAGCAACTTTTTAAACCCGACTAAAGTTATCACATTAATCTTTCGCTTTCACTTCTCTTCAAATCCACGGCGTATCCTTTGGCATTCTCTTGTAAGTCAGTCAATGGGAATGAAATAATAAGTTGTATGGGTTAACAAGACTAGTTTAAATTACACAACTCTGGACAGATTCTACAAGCACGACAAAATTTGGTGCATGCTGTAATGCACCTGAAGTGAAGCACCCGTAGTTTGAAAAGGTGATTGTATTTTCAACGATTCTGCTTCCCTGAATCATCAGGGCGCTACCATCGTTCCTTGAGTTCCATGGAACAACTCCATGTTCCAATGAGTTGTTCCATGGAACAACTCATTTTCACAAGCGATACTTCATTAAAATCCTAACTTGAAATAATTACATTGAACAGGTGGAGATGCGAGCATTTTAGGGCCCAACTAAGTTCAAAAACGTCTATGGCAGCCTATGGAAACCTAATTCTACGTTTACAATTCTAATTCTATGTTACGAGGTACTCGTCATGCATCCTGGCATTCATTGTAAGGAATTTTAAAATCCAATGCATGATTTGACATTTATCCACTTTACTGCAATGAGATTGGCCTGCGCACAACAGTGAAACGCAGGTCAACACTACACAGCAATGAGCTAATGCTAATCTCACAAACAAACAAAAAGCTAACGAGGTTATAAATTAATTTTCTGCAATTTTGGAATGAAATTAATGCTCTTTTTGAGATTGATTATACGGGATCTTATGTATTGTTACTTTCCACTTCAAATAATGCAATTTGAAATCAGTAGAATTCATCCAACTGCTCGAATTTTTAGACCACACAATGCGGTATAGAATTGCTTTCTTGTCATCCCTCAAATCAGTTTGTGGAATGATGCGCAATAAGTTCGTCGTCTCTCAGAACAGTATGTGTGAGTTAATTCAGTAGCGCATCCAAGGATGGGGGGGGGGGGGAACCACGGGGCCGTGCTCCCTCCCCTCCAAAAATTTGGAAAGTGTCATCCACTAGGAAATATATCATAATCCCAACTTGTCTATGATGTATACCAGAAGCATTAGAAAATTAGAGAACTTTTTTAAGTTAACTGAATTCTATGATTTATTTTTGTTGTTTTCCCGTTATTTAGCGTTATTCAAAACTTCATTAAAATGATTGCAAGCTTTGGTTTGGTGATTTTACGGAGAACGTTTAGTGTTAACACAAGTGATTATTCTGTGACACTTTTTCACTTAGAAAACGTCTTCGAGAAAGGCAGTACATGATTCTAAAAAAACTCAACTCTGTACATTGCTTGAAAAATAGCTCTTGCAAGCTGCTCACGAGTTGAATGTTCGAAAAAATGCGTACAAATGCGTACAATCAAGAGGTACACTAAAATCAACTCTTTCAAAAATCGTAATTGTCAAGGCAGGAAAAGATGAGCAGCTTTATAACCTAATCTAGATTATGAAGATGATATCTCTCGCTGATTTGAAAAAACTCTTCAAACGTGACAGCTGAATTTTTCGAAGTATCTCATCAGATAAGAAGAAGGTTGGTGGAAGGTGGTCTCAAATGCTGTATGGCTTCAAAAAAGCGATTACTGAGCGAGGCGAATAAAAAGCGACTTGTTTTCCAAAGAATCATGAAAACTGGACGGGCTATGATTGGGCCGTAGTCGTCTGGTTTGAAAAAACAGTTTTGAGGTGAACTCAGACATTGGTTGAAATTGATAAACAGAAAATTAATTTACGTCAAGGAAAATGCTCTTCTTAAGATTTTATAAACTGCTTGAGCTGTACATCTTTGTCGGACAGTTAGGGATGCTTACAGTCTGGAAAGTATAGCTCTCACTGAAATTTGTAGGTGTCAGAGTGATTGATGGATTTGGGCTGTATTCATCTTCAAGGGCAAAGACGGAGTTTACTGATGAATTTGGAATGAATTCCAGGACTTGCACGAGAATGTTAGAAAGGTTATACGTTTGCCAACCTTCATGAGGTATAAATTTTCAACTACAACTCTCTAGAACAGTGGTTCTTAAACTTTTTTTGCCAATTCCCCACTTTTTACTGAGCCAACTTTCCATTCCCCACCGCAGCATCGGTGTGGAATGAAGCATTCCCCACAACAGCAACTTCCTTTTACTTATCTGTGACGTTCCTAACCCAGCAGTGTTGTCAGTTTTACTCAAACATGACATACAGCTCCTCATTATGGTCGTTTCTGTTTTAAAACAAACTGTAAATGCTTGTGATTTGTTAAATAAGTCAACATTTGGATGTTATACATTAGGTTTTTAAGTATCATCGATTTTTGTAGATGGAAACAAATGCACGAAATTCCCCACCTGACAACTCCGCCATTCTTCACCTGTGGGGAACTCCCCACAGGTTGAGAACCGTTGCTCTAGAAGAAGTAATCTTTCGACAAGGCATTGCTTCTGGCCGCACATACCGAATGTCGAAAACTCGATTTGATTTAAGTGAAGGTGATGGAAAGCCCTCTTCAGTCACAATATTTTGTCATCAGATAATTGTGGTCATGTTTAAGGGAAAGGGAGTGTAAGGAAGCACAAATGTGCCTCAAAAAGAGAATTGAAAGTAATCAAACTTTTTGAAGAATGACAGAAAATCAAGCTAATGGCTTTCACGCAGTCAGTAGCCAACATGCAGATAGGTTGTTGGACACAAACGCATAAAGGTTGTTAATAGAGTTAACGAAGCCCACACATAATTCAACACATTGACAAATTTCACTTGAGAAGCTTTATTCTGTCTGAACTAGTAACGAAACTTTTTTTCAGTATCTTTTACGCATTGCTTTCTACATAATTATATTGATGGTTATGGACCAAATCAGTCAGTTGAAATGGCCATATTTTAAACCTAACTACACACATTTGTTTGGGATTTAAGCCCCTGAGAAATTCAGTTAAATTCAAAGCAATCGTCGAATATTGTTGCCAACAGAAGCAAGTAGCCAAGACATGAGACCTGTTCTTCAGAAATGAGCTGTCACCCTCAAATATAACGTGGATTGTGGTTTCAAAGCCCGAATGTCTAATAAAAAACAAGTTGAAAATCAAACATGGAATGAAATGACCCATGTTTGAATGAAAGGATCTACCTGCTTTTAATTCACTCGTTTAGGCACAGTGAACTGGTTAGAAGGCAGTGAGGTATGCACTAACAATGGGGAAGGAAAGAACTGGGCTGGAACTAGTTTGAAAATAAAAATAACTACGCAATATTTAGGGAGGTAGACACGAACACTCGGAAAAAAGGCAAAACAAGTCTGGAATTATTAAGGAATGCATAAACAATGGGAAAGAGAGCAAGTGAGATGGAAGCTATGGAGTGGGTGAGGGAAGGTCAGGGCCCAGCCAGAGCAGGGCGAGGAGTGGCCCAGCGAGCGGCAGCGCTACACTGTCGCCCTACAGCGGCCCAAACTTTTCCTGCGCTCGTCAAAATTAGTGTATTTGTGTTGGACTTTATGAGGTATTTCATGAGACGAAAATAGGTTGTTGGAAGGTGGTCTCGAAGATTGTACTGCTTGAAAGAAGAGTTTGGATTATGAAACGGTTTGCAAGCAACTTTTAAAATGTACAGAGGAATCAATTTTTTCCAAATATCGGGATGTTCAAAACTGGAAAAGGTGTGCAACTTTGAGTGAAGACAGATTTCTTAAGAGCATATCCTCGCTAATCAGAAAAAATTCTTGGAACGTGACAGCGGAATTTCACGACTTTTCGTGTAAAATAAGAAGTTGGTTTGTGGAACGTGTTCTCAACACACCCACAAAATTAGCTTTCAATCACGATAAAGGAAAGTTCTCGAGCATCCCAGAGTTCCTTACGTGACAATAATGCTGTAGAAGCTCTCAGAAAAACAATGTACTTCGTTCACGTACAACAGCAGACTTCTGTCAATGCCTGAGAGCTGCATCAGGAAGTCATCGTTCGACACTTCAACTCTAATACGGCAAAAACCAAAAAATGAAATACAGAAATAACCAGAAACTTAATAGTTCAGGGTCACAAAAGTGGTTTGGGCAACAGAAAAATTGCATCTATGTTATAAGTAACGATGTCAATCATTGTTGACACGATTTGCCGGCTCGTGTCATGACGCATTGCAGTACTTGCTTTGCATGTAGTTTATAACAGTCGTCATGACGTATAAACTTGAGGGCATTCAGACTATATCAGAGAAACAACGCTGCTCATACGATCAAAGAGGCATGTAGTGGTTCTTCTTCTTTTGTGTCAATCTTATTCCTCTTTAGTTTTAACAACCCAATGCCATTATTAGATCATAGCACAGTTTATGTGTATATGTAGTCATTATTCCAATTATTACCATAGAACGGTCTAAGGTATTATCTAGTGGCATACGTACTCTTCCTGCTCAAGTTGTTATGATACATCATATCAATTACACGTACAGCCTAGACGCCTATCTTTCCGAACCTGGTTATATTTCCCGTGATCTGGGTAATTTTAGCAGTGGAAAACTTTGTGTTCTAATGATTATTATAAAAGTGAGGTGAAATTGTTCAAAACGCAGAATTTAGTTCAGGAGGCGTTGCAAAACTGGTAGATAGGTGGAAAGTGACACTTGTATAAGGACGTAAAATGTGAATTATTAAAATTTAGTTAATTTGGTGTTGAAATGAATCTTAATATTAATTAGAACAACTAGAAGAGCTCACTCTGCCCCCTGATTATATGATGAGATTATATGATTATTCATTTGATTATAAGATAATATGATGAAATGATTATTTGATTAAATTAACTTCAGTGTTTATAGGAAAAAAACCAAGAAGAGCTTACGCTGAACCCCTGATTTTATGAGGACAATAATGCCGAGTGAGAAATACTATAAAAACACAATCGTAATGACGAATTTGGTGGAGCTTAGTTAAAATTTTGTGTTCTTAGTCAATGAGCAAACGATAATTTGATGAATAATCAGTGTATGTACTAGCCAAAATTTTCTGATTTTATTCATGTTTAGTTAAAATCCACCAAATGTGGCTGATCCTTATAAGGTAGTCATGATATGATAAAAATGTTAAGGATTTAAAAGGCTCCCATAAGAGAAATTTCAGGAATGATGAAGAAAGCTAAACTGAGCTTCAGCTACTGAATAAAAAAAATCATTTTGAGCACAATTTTTTCTGTACATGAGTAATGTCCGAACCACAATTGATCATAGGATCCTCGACCGTATCTTTAAAATCAAGAACCAAGTGCCGAGGCTCAGGAGTCATTGTCATTTAATTTATTAAAATATATATCACGCTTGTGCTACACGTTATACAATTGTAAATTCGATAGATGAATACTGCGTATAATAAGCTATTGAAGCACATAACACAATGAGTTGCTTCTTGACAGATTGTTTTGTTCTGTTCGCGATGCAGGCTTCTGTGGAGCGTCTTCTCTCTGTTGACACAACTGCTGCCTTTTATCAAGACCTGCTTTTAATGCTGTGGCGACTGTCCATTAGTGATGGTGCCATCACGGAATTTGAGCTTTTTTGCAGCATGTGCCATTAAATATGCCCTTTGTTCATGATTAGTGTCATTTATCTGAAATCATAATGCCCTAAATGTGCTATTTGCTTTTGATATTTCCCCGTTTATTCAATATTTGCTTAATTTCCACGAGCTCTACAAATTTTCCCTATATTTTCAATTTTGTTCTGTAAATACTTCACTGTTTTCTAAAATTTTGAAAATGTTTAAAAAAAAATGTGCGTTAAATGATGTTTAATAAATGAAGAAAGGTTTTTCCACAGTGTAGATGCAATAAATCTTCCGGACGTCGTAAACAGCTTTTTAACTGTGAATAAACAACGGCTAAGTTGAATATTTTATGTATTTTTCTGAGTTGTTTTGTAAAATATGTTTAAGAATAGCAAAGCATTGATATGATTTTGGCAAAAGTGTTCGATTATCGCCTGAAGACTATCCAACACACCAACAAATTTAGTTTTAAATCACGAAAATGAATAGTCTTCGAACATTCCAGAGGGGTTTACGTGGCAGAAATGTAAGAACAAATTTCCGAAAAATGAAATTCTTTCTCACCTGCAACAGCGGACCTCATAGAATGTCTGAGAGCTGCGTCTGAAGGAGGTCATTGTTCAGCATCTTCGGAGGTCACTGTTTAGCATTATAATTCTATTCCGGCTAAAACTATATAATTTCCCGAAACGACCAGACTACTAATTGCTCAGTTTCACAATAGTGGTTTTGGTAAAAAAAAATGTCATTTATTTCATAGGTAAAATTTTCAACCATTGTTGACTAGATTTGTCAGTTCATGTTACATCATTTCACTGTCCAGGGAATCTAACTAAAATTCCAAGCCATCCACAAAATATACAGGAGGTGAGGGCTATTTGAGGACGTGCCGTTTTTAGTTCATTACACACTCAAATCATTTATAATTTAATTTTTCACTTTAGAGAACCCATTCAAAGAAAGATGTTAACCCAAGAAAGGAACAGGCATGCAGTCATAGTTTCTTTCACTGCAAAAATAGCAATTTAGAAATCGGATACTTTTTGCATCATTTGTTGGAGCTAGAGAAATGTGACGGCAGTGTTTCCCTGTGGCAAGGAGCAAAAGTAATCTTAACGTTCTGATGAAAAACACCAGAATTTATACGGAATGTTCAAAATATTATCAATGAGGAATCCGGAAGATCGATTGGGACCATTGCCAAAGAACTTCAGGTATCAGAGTGGACTCTCAGAACTGCGGTAAATCAGGACGTTCGATACAAGACAAATGCAATTAGGGAAAGTAAATTTGTATAAGCAAAGACACAGGGAAACTGTTTCATGCATTCAGAACGAATACTTAACGAAGTAAAAAAGAGCCACGATCATGGCAAGCTTGGGTTTTATTTTTGATGAAAAAACTGTAACTGGGATAAAAAAAAATTATTCATGAAATAACAGGTGGCTATACGCAGATTCTTCAGACGTACCCACGGTGATGCACACCAAATTTTATGGTTATGTGACGGTTTCAGTAGTGAAGATCATGGCATGTCACCTTACATTTTCTCACATGGTCTTAAGGTCAATGCTGTTATGGATGCATTGATGTTCTTAAACCGTTCGTTATGCCCTGGATAGATACAGTACCCAATGGAAGGTCATACGTCTTTCAGCAAGACTCAGCTCGTTCTCACAGAGACATAGTTACTTCTCAGACTTGTTATCTGAGAATTTTTACGATCATGTGACCCTGAACGTCTGGCCCCTAAGCTTGTCAGATTTAAATCCTATGGACTCTGATTACTTGTGGAGCGTCATTGAAAGGAAAACTAAAAGCCATCCTCATTATACCATAGCTTCACTGCTGGCTTCTTCTGTCCAAGTGATGTCCGAAATGAAAAAGGATCACTCAATTTCAAATGTCAACGGCTTCGGACCCGGATAGAAGCAGTCATTGAAGCCAAAGAGGGTTTTATAGAAAAATTTAATTAAGAAGTACCGTTAAGAATATTTGTAGAAATTTGCTTTAAATATTTCCACTTTTTGTTGAAATGTTATTATTTATTTGAAATGTTAAAAATACCCTCAATTGCCCACGAACCCTGTATAGTCCGTAAAGTAAAAAAGAATCGAGTGCCTCGATATGAATTCCAAAACGGTTTGGAAACAGTATGATAAAATGTGTGCAAGAAAGTAATTCGAGCAATTCTAAGGAGCAATGGAATCTGTTCCCTCACACTAAAAAAATTTTTTAACCCCATATCATGTCGCAAATCGTCTGAACTTTTTCTAAAAACAGTTAAAGAAAACTACAAGCATTAGGGAGGTTGTAGTTTGGTCATATCAGAAAAGATTGAGTCATTTTGGCGGAATAGCAAGTTGCATTTGTAGGCGGAGAAGCAGAGCGTATCACTCGAATTAAACATTCCGGACTGTAGAGTTTTGAGAAAGTAGCCTGGCAGTATTGGACTGTTTCTTTTCAGCAGGTCCAGCCAAATGCTATATTATTGAAGAGAAAATAAAACGTGGGATGTATCGCAAGATTTTGAATGACAATCTCTTACTGTCTGCGGACGACTTGAATTTGCTAAGTCGATGACTTGAATTGCAGGAAGACGACGGAGCAAAACGTACGTAGTCATTCTCCAGGTCTACATCTTATTGAGAATTTGTGGCGAGGATCGAAACAAAGGATTCACAAAAATACGCAAATGTTTTATTTTCGACTTCTTCGCTTTCGTTAAACTATGGTAAATGCACTAATGACCGTGAAGGGTCATTCATTGCCGTGTGTCAAATGTTGAGTGAAGCAACTGGATTGATTTTTATCACATTTTGTGAGGTTAATAATATTCTAGGTTGCGTATCATTTTCATAGCCCACGTTCATAATATTAGCAAGAAAAAAGTTATGCAGTTATTTACTTGTGCTGCAAATGATGAGTTGTTTTCAAAGCTAAGAAATCACCTGTTGAATTTAAAACTCATAATCCAGAGCAGGAACTGTACCCGCGCTGGAGGAGCTAGCCACTAATGTCAAATGATAATGATTTCCCTCAGTTAAAAAAAATCTATGAATTTAATTGCAAAGAAACATCACTAAGTCCTAGGCTTGTAATAAAATTATATTATAATGCGAGTATAGTCACTGCAATAATGCCTAAAATCCTGTCTAAATCGCTCAAGTTTCATCTGTACTCATACTGAAATAGTTGTAGATTTGCCTGAAATCAAGCCTTTGCAGCCATTCAAGTTTTGCGTGAATTCCTGCCTAAGACGCTCAATGTGGGTCTGAAGTCCTGGCTGAATTGCTCAGTGTAGGTCTGAATTAAGTCCTGCCTAAGTTGCTCAATTTGGGTCTGAAGTCCTGCCTGAGTCGCTCAATGTGGGTCTGAAGTCCTGCTTGAGTGGCTCAATGTGAGTCTGAAGTCCTGCCTAAGTTGCTCAATGTGGGTCTAAAGTCCTGCCTAAGAAACTGAAGGTGTACTAGAAATTCTCTCCACCTGCTAAAGTTAAGCCTGAAGTCCTGGTTGAATCTCTCGTTGTAAGTTTAGACTTTATAAACTCACGAAAGAATCATTGAACATACGGTATTATTCACTGCTTCTTCGATCTGTACATTCTTCTCTATTGAAGTACCTATAAAACTAATCGCTCTCGGGAAATAGTGAGATTGATAATTATTGGACTTTGATGAAGAATAAAAGGTAATGATGCTTCAATAAAAGCCCTGTGATTAAAACATAACATTAATGATGCTAAAATTATTCCTCCGTTATGAAAAGGTTAAAGTACGTTGCTACACTCTCTGCTGTGCAACAAAGCGCTATAGAGTGCTATGCTCTGCTCAGATGGGCTCAGTGTCTGTGCAATACTCCCGCAGCTGCTGAGACAAGCTGTGGATCTACAGCTGCTGGGCCGTGTTGTGTTCCTACAGCTGCTGGGCCGTGTTGTGTTCCTACAGCTGCTGGGCCGTGTTGTGTTCCTACAGCTGCAGAGCAGCACCAACACGCGCAGTCACATGCTTATTTGGACAGATGACCTTCAATGACTGTGGACCGTAAGTCTGAGTACTGCTCTCATGTGTGTAATCTATTTTGGTGCTCACTGAGAATTAACTTCAATGGTATTCTTTATTGTGAGAAAACTTTTTGTTTTATTGAATTACGATTTAACTGAAGAGCACTTTGAAAGTAAATGTTTGGAAATTTAGATTTCTGATACAATGGAGTTATTTAACTACGTCCATCTTCTTCTCTACGTCATTTATAGCACTGAATTATGCATACTGAGCAAGAAGTCGGGTAAATTAAACGTATCTAGGAGAATCATTTGGAGCATCTAAACGGTTTTGGTGGGATCGTACAATTTTTGAATTCCATGAGCAGAGTGATTATGAAATTCAATTTTGGAAAATCATTAATATCAGAGCTGTTGAAATTAGTCTGCTGCTCTCGTTAGTTCTTATCTTCAATATGGAACCCCAAATCCTTTTGAGTCTATGTGCCCAAGTTTTCATTTTCAAATTATACACAAACAAGCCAATAAAATACATTTTTATGGTACTCTGCCGATTGTTCAGCCATTTGTATTGCTGTAACGTTAATTGTGATGGAATATCAATTAAGGAGGGATCTTTACACTACGACATTTCTGAAGCCCATGGTATTGAATTACACATATTTGAGACAACATTTTTGAAATGGACAGTTTCTGTTTCATGCCATATATACTATTAATTTCCCCTCCGTAACCCCTTCATTTCATCTGAACCAGTGCCGACATTCCGTACATGTGTGTGTGTGTGTGTGTACTGTGCCAGCATCCCATACGTGCGTACGGTGCCAGCACCCCATACGTGCGTACGGCGCCAGCATCCCAAACGTGCGTACGGTGCCAACATCCCATACGTGCGTACGGTGCCAGCACCCCATACGTGCGTACGGTGCCAGCACCCCATACGTGCGTACGGTGCCAGCATCCCATACGTGCGTACGGTGCCAGCATCCCAAACGTGCGTACGGTGCCAGCACCCCATACGTGCGTACGGTGCCAGCATCCCATAA
>JACJUY010000060.1:58991-92026 GCA_014220935.1 Platorchestia sp. MABIK
TGGTTGAATAGTTGTTAGATTAAAGCTCCATTTCCACAGTAAAGATGTTTTCACACAAGAAAGAGAAAGAATCACCATCTACAGACTGTGAAAATGGGAAATTTATACACAAAGTGTCTTGCCACACTGGGGATTCTGTGCTTAGAAACAGCAAGTTAGGAAAGAAGAGGAAGGAAAAGCGAAAAAAAGATATCGGATAACTGAATGGAGCAAAGTGGCCACGAAAGATAGAAGGCTCGAAAACCCATTTACAGCTGAGGTAACCTAACAGTATCTCCCCTTGGGGTGCCAATCCCTATTGTAAAGGATGGACCTACCTGATTAGAATTTACATGTAGCCTACCTTATGGATCATAAACTAATTAGAGTGACATACCGTCCATTAGGAGCGTCAATTTTACCACTTTTAATTAAAAGACCGAACTAAAGTCATCCTGGATTATTCATAAACCAACTCCAAACCAGAAACCGATATCGCGGCAACATTACCGTCGAAGGCTTGAAAATTTTTTTTACCATTTTTGCTCATCTTGCAGCACTTCATTTTAGAGATTACGCTATAATAAGATCAATAAGGAAACTTCTGACGTACTTAGAGAAAAAGATAGAGAAAGAAACGTGATGAGCAACGTGAAGATTTGGTCCAATTCAAGATGGCGAAGACGAAGACGTGATGATTGTGTGATGGGAAGAGAAGGCACTACACAGATGTACTGTAGATTGAGAAATTTTGTGAATGATCGAGAAGAAAGTGCTCAGGGCGGAGTTCTCGGTAGAAATACCGGGCTGGTAATGAGGGTTTTGAGCGCACGACCTTTCACACGTGTAGCAAGCATTCTTGGCATCTAGGCCGCGGCGATCACTGTTAGAGGTAGGTTACTACGTCTATACTTATTGAACCGTAGTAGTAATAGTTATTCAGAAAATATTTTGATTGGTGGTGCAACACCGGAGATTTGACTCCTAAATTAAGAAGTAACACTAAGAAATGAAGAAAAACTACATTAATGAATGACGTGTCCTCACAAACGCAATATGGGACCGACACAATACTCAATGAAATTACTTTTATAACATTTTTAAATCAATAATGCTAAGAAAACAAATTCAGTCATTTGAAACTTCGTTATAAAACACAAATATTTTACTCTTTTCATTCATGAACTAATGCGAGTAGAAACGGGAGAGCAAATAATTAAACAAAAATTCTTTTTGAAAGATGTGAGAGGGTGTTGAAAATTTCTCTGGGAATTTTTTATTCAAATATCGCATTGAGAAGTTCCAATGCGACAAAATGCTATCTCAGTTGCACTCCACCGCGGACAGCAGCAACTTTGAGACATCGGCGATGAAAAACATAGCGACCAGTCGAAACTCAAATCGCAATACTGACTGATTTTACCATATAAGCATCACAACTACAGTAGCAGAAAAATCAGTCCACTTCATAATAAGGCGTTTTTCAATGTTACCGTTTGGTCACAAGGTGACCTTAGTCGATGACGTAGTGCTTTGTTGATGAGACATAGACATTGCTCTAATTATAATAACTCACCTATCTTTATTAATGAATATTATGATGCCCAACTCCAATGCTCGAAATATTAGGTATAGAAGAAAATCCTTTAAATAAAACTACGCACATTTTAATTTGGGTCGTCAACAGATATGGAAAATTTAATAAATGAATGTGACTGAACCTCCACCTAATGATTCCGTTCGCGACTCACTAACTCACCAGAATATCGTGGAAATCCTCGAAGTTCGAATGATTACTATAATTAGTTGAATAGTTCATCACAGAGACACGAGTGGATGTTGCAGTTCATAGAAGGGAAGTTAATACAGGAACTTGAAGTTAAAATACCGTGAATGATCTACAGTAGATCGAAAACTCTATCGATAAGAAAAAAGTATAGGAACAACAAAAGTCCGTAGGCTTCACATCTATCGATAATTTTCAACATTCATAAACACATTAGATGTACACCCACAATCGCACGCCTCCACACACACACATACACATGTACGTACATACGCACTTCTGGCCCACGTACACGTGCGGCAGACCACAAGCATCACACACGCGTGAAACACACACACACACACACGTTACACATACGCAGAGATTTATGTCAGTAGGTTAGAGTAATGTATAATTTAAAAGTGTTTAAATCGTTATTTAGGTTAGTTTTATGCGGGAATCTGAATAGAATGCAGTTATCACTCATAAAATATTCGCAACCACTCCACAAAGTAGATGTATTGTGTCTATTTGCATGCTGCACGATGCCTTGTGTTTGCTCTAGCAGTTCATCAGACAAAGACAGCCAATATTCAGGAACATGCCACACATACATATCTTCTTCTGAGGATGGAAAGATTACTGTCAAAATTTTGATTATTCATTTGGAAATGCTAATGAGTCAAGTCTTAACAAAATAAACCATGAGTAATATCTTCAGGGTTCAGTGTCTTCGTTCATGTTCGCCAATAAGCAAAATGTCAAAAAGGTTTCAAGTGCCGTCAAGTTCTACATTGCTCCAATCTACTCACATGATATCAATGGGCTTGTGCGAGTGAATTTATTTGAATGCACATAATTGTATGTGAGCGTCTAATTGGTTCATGAATACAGCGAAATTAGGTTCTATGTTTTAGAGATGGAAGTGAGCATTTATACGTATTTACTGTGTGTGTTATTAAGTTTGACAGTTTTTATTTAGGTCATCGTTGTATATGTATTTCCACATTCTGAAAAGTTTGCAAAAAAACAATGTTTAGTATTACTCTGGTTCTTCCATTTACTTCTTCGTAAGTTTATAGAAAGTTAACTCATCCTCATGTTTTAACTCATTATTTAGTTTTTAGCGTTGAATGTTGCTTTTCTATTTCTAGTATTCCAATGAGTTCATTTTGAAATTCATTTGGCGGAGTACGTTGCCTTAATTAATTGCCCCAATTTTGAGCGCAACTGATAACAAAAACAGGCGACATGAGAATCTGTGTAGTCAAATGGAAAACGAAGCTTTCGTGAAAGTGAAACTTAAGAACAAAAGTAAAAGTGTGATGTTAAAAATCTGAAACAGCTGTCTTTTGGCGACAGAGCCGCGATTCAAAAGCATCATTTTATGGCAATGATGTAAATGGTTTTAAAGAAGACAACCTAGTAATTTTAAATCCACCTGACCTGAGACCTTGAACTTAACTGTTAAACGTTAAACCACGTGAAGTCAATTCGAACATATGGGAAAAATACATTAGCAATGGCTAACCACAAGGTTTGACATCGATTGATTGGTTAATTTTTGTTTGTGACGCCTTTTTTCATGTGCGAGACAAAGTACTGAAAATTAGATTTTGCCCTACAGTTTCAAATTTAGAAATTACCAAAATATCGGTACAGTGTTCTGATAAGGTGATGTTGTTGTGATACAAGAGAGAAAGTATAAAGATAACATAAGAAGTAAGGTATGAAAAACCTAACGAAATAAAAGAAATTTATAACAATTATAGTTGCACGATGAACTGTGGTATCTGACTACAATACGTTTAATATACTGTGCAGTGTATTAATGAGCGCATAATTAATAAGGATTATAGCCCTGAATATGACACATCTATTTAGTCGAAAAACTACTATATAGTGTATTGTTCTCAATAGTATTTAAATCCGGACATTGTACAACGCAATTCACAATATTTAAATTTCGCTCATTGAGATGGATCATGACACAATTAGTCGTACTTACTGTAACATGAGCGTCGCTGCTTCACATACCTTGAAATGTCTTTCAAATTACACTGAACCATTACTATTGCTGAATATGGACTAATATACACACTGCCGGCCGAAACTATAGGAAATTTTGAAAAATTGCAATTTTTAAACTCTTGAAATTGAATGTATCAGAAATTTTCACACAATTATAATTGTTACTTTTCTTCATGTTCTTTCAATTTCAGTTGTACTTAAAGGATAGGGAAAAGGAAGACGTGAATGAATTTTAATGAAGGAAAGCATGGGGCTAAAAGCCCGAAGCAGAAAGAAAAATTTTACTTAAATCTAGTTCTAACAGGGAACAAAAACAAAAACAAATGTAGTATATTTTCTGATTAAACCCTTATTTACTGATTTTCTATTAAAGCTACACAGCTCCAACTGCAAGACTGCGCATGCTGAAAACATTATGTCGGATAATTTTTTCTACACTTCTTGGAATTCAAGGTCATGAATCGTCAGTGTTTATTTGATTTCTAACCATGATACTTATTCCTAAACAATTTCAATACTTCTCAATAGTATTTAAATCCGGACATTGGACTACCCAATTCACAATTTTAAAATTGTTCTCATTCAGATACATCATGATAACTTAACTTTATTATGACAAGAGGACATAATCGAGCATAAATCTGGGGTTTTCATCGTTGAACTTAAAGAGAATGGAAAGGACATGCTCTTGAAGTAAGTCTTTGTACATTACTGCATTTGCTTTATCGTTCAAGCGGATGAGAGGAGCAGTTCCTTGGCTAGAAAGCATCTCAAATATCAAATCACCACCATCAAACATGAGATTTTGTTGGTGCACTTGGTGTTCAATCCATCCCCAACATGCCTTTATGTGAATTTGTTCAACCAGAACTGAATGAATTAAACTTGCGTTGATCGCTGAAGAAAATATTGGAGCACTTTTCTTGCGATCACACAACCTGCGGAAGCCAGTGAGGTGAACGTTCGATTCATTTTGCCGCTCAGAGGTTTCTACCCTGGTGGTCATCCGAACGAATCTTATGTGGTTCAGCGTCTACGGACAATTTTCGTAACACATTCATGTTGTGGGAAGCATTAATTTCTCTCGTACTATTTGCTGCAAATTTGAATTCATCTTTTAGAGTCAGTCTTCTCATGATTCTATCCTCGTTGAGCGATATTTATCTTTATCTGCCCACTTTATTGGAGGTTAATTCTCATCCAGAGCCTTTCTAAAGCTGTATAATTCCCCAACAACACTTCTAGACAGCTTCACAATTTCGGCTACCTTCCTAATACTATAATTTTGTCTTCCCAGCCAAATAAGTAATTCGTTTTTGAATTGAGAAATACATTTTACGACATTTACTCGGAACGAAAGATGATGCAATGTTTACACACTGAAATAAGGTACTTATTCTTAATTGTAGTAGTGAAGAACATAAGATGAATGAGAAGTTATATTTATAAACAATTGATTTCTTGTTTACCGTCCAAGACATTTGAGCGCACGCTTTCAATATTAAAATTTGTCTCGAGACTCGGTCTCCCTTTACAGATGAAAAGAGACAAGTTACGAAGAGGAATTTAAACCTCCAGTAATGCGATATTAAAACCAGCGGAGACAAAATAGAAAAATTACACAAATGAAAACATAAGACATAAATATGTGCGACCAGTATGGGGATAAAACGACAGTTATTAAAAACTTTATGAATTTTATTCGAAAGGATTTGTTACTAATACATTAGTTAGTTGAAAACTTCCTAGCTTCAACAGAGATAATTTCAAGAAAGCGAAGAGAAAGGACTATTTAGTATAGACTCTACAAATCTGAAGTTCTACAAAAGGGAAAAAATTAGTACACAAGGTGTGTTTCCACCCAGGATACCCTGGCGTAGAAACATCAAGTTGAACAGGAAGAAAAAGATATAGAGCGAAGAAGGTATGTACTCCTACACTGAAAGAAGCAAAGTGAGCATCAAAGATCGAAGTCCTGAAGGCTTATGGACACTAGTCCCCTTAGTAAAGAATGGTTTAACCTAGCTAACCAAAACCTATTTTCTGTCCCATGACCCCTGACGGGCGGTTCGTAGAGAGAAATAACATATGCAAGCTTCGAATTAACATCGAGGCCACATTGAAAAAAGTAAGGTCATATGTAAACATAAAACGTGTAAGCAAAGATTATTGCACCGCTTCTGAAGCCATAAGCGCAACCATTTAGCAGAGTAGAGGAAACATAAAAACCGAATTCTAAGGAAAAATTGCCCTTATATGGAACTATAAAAGTTAGAGATGTGCAGCTGCGCGATGCAAAACACATTTTGTCTTCAAAATACATTCTCACGTAACGTAGCAATCAAAGTATAAACGACGTTGTTGAACGAATCAGAGTCATCTGAAGTAATAATTGACAGGCTTACGGAAAGAGACATAGTACTTGGTGATTCCTCAATAAAAACTGCTCATAAGACTAGTGTTTTCGATGTGAGCTTAATTTTATACTCAGATTTAGTTGAAAAGATTCAAAATGTTCGTGATGATTTTACAGTGAACTGCATAAGTTTTGAACAGCTTGTGTACTCTCTATTAAATTTCTGTTTTGAGCTCGTCTGAACCTAACTTTCTAAGACCCTCGACAGCAGAAGAGTATGGCAAACTGTGGCAGATCCATAAGTAGCCCAGATTATTAACAGTACACACAAATGTGCCCTTTACAATATTTAGCATATTTTGATGCCAAATGCGAAATCAGAGTGCAAATTGCACTACTCAAACAAAAGTTATGATGAAAAGAAGATAGAGCTTGCAATGAATATGTTGATTGGCATCTACAAGCAGTTTTCAACAAGAACGTAAATCTCTTGAACTACAAAACTTTTTAAAATCTCAAATTGAAGCTGATATTTGTTTTGTAAATACAATGTGTTGTTAGAAGGATATCACCCTACAGCCCCTAGCGCTACTTTCTTTGGAGTCCTGCCGTTTTTGGCCAAATTTGCCACACTTTTTCGCTGTCAAGGATCCTAACAATGCAGGTTCAGGATGTTTCCTCAAATATTATTTTAACTACTGCAATAAACTTGTGCACCTACCCATGGTATTGTAGCATCGTGAATGTACCAGAAATCGAAACGTGTAGAGGTCCCTTTATCATCAGTGAGAGCGAATATCCCTTTACAGCTGCTGCGACAGGCGCATTATGCATTCAACTCGGCGGCTCTCACGCTGCTCCTGCAACGTGACGCCTTCACTCAGTGTCGATCGCTGTCTGCGCGTTATCATCAGCTATGTCATTTTAACCCAACCTAGCCATGGTTTCCAAAATGATAAAAACATGCCCACAAATGTTTATAAATCAAATGGATCGAAATTCAATATAATACATCGATTCAACTTGTTCGGCGAAAATTTAAATAAATCATTCTTTCAGAAATATTATACTTAGCGACGAATATAACGACTTCCACTTAAATCAAAAAATATGATTTCACGAGTTCTAGAACAAATAAATAAAAACTAATAAAGAGGAAAGCTTGCTACTGTGACAAAGTAATTAATTTTTCTGATACACGCAATAATTCCCTAATTTTTATGAGTACCTTTATTTCGCTCCATTTTTGGCTTGTAGATTGCTTCGTGAATAAAAAATACAATTGTAGCAGTTTTGCAGCGAATATACATACGAATCAAACATTGACATTCATAGTTATCTTCATGATAACGATAAAAACTGTGAGACATGTAGTTTAAAAATTTATAAAAGGAATAAAAAATCCAAATTTCACTCGACAATTCTGAAAAAGTCAGATGAATAATATTGTTAAAGCTTCTAACCTTTTTCTTGATAACGCAAATGATGCACAATTTAGAGAACAAGTTACACTTTCTTTGCCTACTTTAAATTACAATGCTGCTAATCCATCGATAGAAAATTCTTTATGTAAGAAAAACCATTATCACAGAATACGTAATTGCTACGCACTAGTCGCAGGTAAAATCTATTGTGTTGCAGTCCATTCGATGAATTAAATACCTCTCCTCAGTCCAAGGCAATTCTTTGTACGCCTATATTTCTACATCTCTCGTGTAAAACTCCGCACGAAGGTCCTGCGTAAATTAGAAGAGATACAGCGCTGCATGCAGTTGCGATAGTTAACGGAACATAATCGCCTTCGATAGGTTGCTAGTGCTTTTGAAATCGCCTTCGATAGGTCGCTAGTGCTTTTGAAATCGCCTTCGATAGGTCGCTAGTGCTTTTGAAATCGCTTTCGATAGGTCGCTGGTGTTTTTGATATCGCCTTCGATAGGTCGCTAGTGCTTTTGATGTCGCCTGCGATAGGTCGCTAGTGCTTTTGATATCGCCTTCGAAAGGTCGCTAGTGCTTTTGATATCGCCTTCGAAAGGTCGCTAGTGCTTTTGATATCGCCTTCGAAAGGTCGCTAGTGCTTTTGATATCGCCTTCAATAGGTCGCTAGTACTCGAGCGCTTTTTTGATTAATTATAATTTTGTTTCGTCTTACCTACCCGATGTAGGTTTTGCCACGAAAGCGTTTCAACGGCGCCAGTGAGCTGCGCACCCCTGAGTCATGCGATTGACGAGCTACTGTGTGCGTCCTCGTTGACCTCGCATTCTAATGACTTCTACCACTATTTTCTACGGGATACGTTTGTCCTAATTGCTCGTTCATACATCGCGTTCAGGTTAAATGTCCGGGAGAAATTATTTAATCCTTATTTTTTCCAGTGCTTTAAAAATAAATGAAATTGATTCTGCTTTTTAAAAGAGACTATACATACTCTGAGTGACAATTTCAGCTTAATCAAATTTCGACTACTTAAGAAAGGGCTGTTTTTGCAAATTTTACTGTAATTTTACAGGTTGTGTACATTTTGGTGTACTAATAGTACTTTTTGATATATTATAGTCGATATAACGTAATTTATAGGACAGAGCAAAATAAAATAAATACCCCGAGCAAAACAATGTAGACCAAAATTAACCAGGACTCTTTACGAAATCAATTAAAGTAAACAATTGGTATATCTTATCTATGCTTATCAACAAAGTGTTATTCATCAGAATTTTTCTCACCTTTGTTTTCGAGAAAATGGATGAATTCATTTGGTCAATGATTTACCAGAGGTTGCCAGACATTTGTGAAATTTTTCCTGCTATATTTATTTAATACCTCACTAACGTGACGATGTGGACTTCCAGCCCTCCCTGTGCTTTGACAAATTTAACTAGTGTATGATTACTATTTTAGAGACTGAAAGAGATACGCCATATTCGCGTAAGATTCTCTGGACTTATTTTTGGCATAGAAGGCCATGTTGTTCCGCAGGACCAGACTTTCACCAAGCATGTAGCTCGATGTCACATGGATAATAGATCACCGAAACATATCGATAATTTGACTTTCTTTTCTAATTATTTTCCGTGGTGCAGGGATTGGGTAGCAGACTGTGAATAGGAAAGAATGAGGTCTCCACGGAATTTTCCCCAGACTGCAGCTCTCTGGTGTTAAAAGTACACCGAGATGGCTGGTACGCGAAGAAGAGGGTAGAGGGTAACTCTCCGACTATTTAAGCTTCCGCTTTACTCACTCATTCACTCCCTTTTCTTAGGCTAAGAAGCTGGTAAACCACTTGCAGAATTTGTTATAATAGAACGATGAATAAAGATGTTTCTTCTATGAGATGTTCCTCTCTGTTCACATCGATAGGATTGATAATTTTGTGAAACTTTGTGAGAAGCATACAGAAGAGTTTATACTTGGCTTCATCAGCGAGAAATGTTCCCTGCTTCCAAGTCCGGTCCAGCTTCTCAGAAGACGAGTTGCTTGATTGCTTTGATCATTCCTCCCTTGCTTACAACCGTGGCTCAGTAATCGAGGTACATATCTGACCTCTGTTCAGTCGTCGCCTTTCAATTGCCCTATACGAGGACATGTTCTGATGGCATACTCGGCGTTTATTTTTTCTGTGAACCTTGTGAACTTTTTTCCTTTCTCGAGTTAAAGTCGAGTTTGAGCAATAATATTTACTAAATCACCCGAGCTCTTTTCCTGGTTGTGGAAAAATCCACCATTAATTCATTTTGTGTTTTCTCCTTTCAGTCGTCCAGTAACTTTGCTTCCTGCCACATTAGTACAAGGTAAGCCCAATCATTTGTTTGCTTAACTAGAAATAGGGAATAACTTATATATTTTGATCTGCTTTAGCAAATAAGCGACCCATCGGAGGCACGCTGAAGCAATGTTCCTCAGTGTATCGAGGACTTCGCGCTCCACAAACTTAGTATGGCACTCTACTTAGATCAGTTCATTTAATGAAGGTGTGTTTATGACGGTCTTGTCCTCCGTGGAACATTAATACTACCTCTGAGGTTTTCAGCTCCATCCTGAACTACTCAGAAGGATATCACCATAGGACTTACTCCAGTCTGACGCACCCTAATGATTTTTTTTGGCGGGCGTAGTAAATATGAATTAATTAAAAAGAAAGTGAGGTTGCGAAAACACAATTGTGTTGTCAACTTTCAATTTGAAATTTATCAATACTCTGTGGAACGCTCTTATTGAAATTGAATGCTGTACTTCATATTTTAAAATCTTACTGGGTAAATTCTTGTGAGATATACTTAGTTTTGGGGACATGAGGGATTTGTTAAATTTTGTTTAGAGATGAATTGAGGAGGAGGAGAGGCTTCATCAAAACTACAGTTTTTGCGGACCAAGTATACTTCAAGGACACCAAATTTGCAAACTCGGCCCCAGGTGTACTTTACGGACACCAGTGTTTTAATCCAAGTGTAGTTTAAGGACACCAGTGAATTTGTTAATGTATCTATGCTACGGTGTTCTACATAACTTGACTGCAATCAAATCAAAAGAATTCTTTTCTATCATCCGAAAAACCGTGGTCTTTTTAATGAAATGAACACAAATCGGTCAACCATTCCATTAACTTTGTTGATAAGGTGACCGGTGTCCACACTCAAACGATTGAAAGCTATTGGAATCGACATAAATATTACATCAAGAAAATGAATGGTTGTCGGCGAAATTTTATATCAGGATATCTCAATGAATTCATGTGGTTTGACCGTTTCTCATCGAACGCTTTGAAAGTGTTCAGTAACAACATCGCCGCTCAGTATCCATTACAATAACCAACAATGATTCACTAATCAGAAAGGAAAATGCATTATGTATTTACGTTTTAACCGCCTCTTTATTATGATTTCTATGCATTGCTTTTGTAAATGGTTAAAATTTTATTTATTATCGTTTTAAATATCAAAAATATCACCCAAGTGTATTTTAAGGAACCCCCCAAAAAACGGGTGTAGTTTATGGACACCAGATACAGCTGGTGTCTTTAAAGTATATTTGATCCGTTCTTGCTAATAGCTTTAGTTAGCATCAGAGTGAGAAGATACAAACAGTAGACAAAGTTTCTGCTCAATTAGGACACCCTTTGCGGAGGAAATGAGAAATTCAACTTTCCCCCAGAGACTGCAATTTTTATTTTCTGTGGAGTGCAAGGTCTCTCAGATACACAAAATTCATTCTAATTTCCTAGAGAAAATGTACACAAAATAAACTTATTCTTATTGTTCTTTATACTTAAGAGTATTGAACAATATTCGTACGGCTCTTTCTGCCCACTTCTTACTCAAGTAAGTTCTGCAGCTGTCGAGCGAGAACACGCTACACCGCGGCAGGTAAGTCCGAGAATGTCTTGTCTTGCGACTCTTTTGCGGCATGTATTCATGTAAAAGCAAGCATTTGTAGCGCACTTTCGCTTTCATCGACCTTAAATTCAATAGCAGCTTCACATGAGCGAATTGCTTATGGCTGGGATGAGTGGGACGTAATTGAGTAGAAACGGGTTTGGGTTTACGTTTATTACAATGCGCATAATTTTATTTGAAATGTACCGTCAACTTCCGCATACATTTCTTATTCTTGAACACAGGTGCGCATGCAGAGGAAGTCATCCTAATCTTTAATAATTGTTTAAGCGGTAGTCGAATAGAGATTTTAAGTCTGAGACTAGAAATCTATGCTCCATATTTCTTACATCGCCGTGAACGGATTTAATCATGAATTTTACAAACAATAGGGATGTTATCATCAAAAACTTCTATTATTCTCAGTTCAATAATGATAAAGAAGCTGACGTTGTATCGAAAACATGAGCGAGCGAAAAAAGACGTCCCAAGCGAGGCAATGATCTCGAACTGGAACCAATGTCATGTCAAGAGGAGTGTCGCGCTCCCTTTATAAGAGTGGAGGTGCGGCGAAGATGCCAGTCAGACAACAGATATTACAGTGCTTGACTTCCATCGAATTTTTGTACCATTGCCCTGTCAAAAGTCAATAATATACGTTCTCTGGAATTTATCCACTAAAAATAAATTCCACTGGAGCAAGGATGTGCGGTCAATCGAAGCTAAAACTAGCGTCTCCTTACGCAGATGATGGAAACTTCGGCTTCGTTTTGATGTAACGCACGCCGCTGGAATATTGTGCAGCTGCTAAAAATGGCGTTTCACGAGCGTGCGATGCAGTCGCGCTCCTATCTGCAGTTACAGCACTGCTTTCAAGGCTGCTAATTTGCGCTTTGTAAAGATCCTTTCCACACTCAATATTCTCTAAGCCTAAATACCACAAGATACTGCATTTTTAAATGATTACAAACAAGCTATTTCTTCTCATATTTTCCTTTTATTCTACTGGCTATATTTAGGTATTTGTGGAATAATTCCTTCTTTTTACTGACGCACTGAGTAAATTCACAGGTTTGACGGCTGAATCTCTACATCATTGAAATTAACTGTTCCATTCTGACTGATTCTCACATCAACGTAGGATGCAAAATCGCAATACATTTAAAATTCTTCAAGAATTTATTTGGCTGACGATATCACAAAAGAAATGAAGAATACAATGGAGGCTGAATTAACTCGTTTGCAATCATATTGCAGAAGACATTTTGAATACCACTTCACGTGCTCGAAGATCTCTTGTACACAAAAAGCAGCAAGTGAGTTAAAATACTTCATCATGTGCAATTTATTCGGACTTATCTTCATCTAAATCATTGACCATTTAACTTCATTGTTATAAAAAATGCATAGGGTTCTCAACGATATCTGTTTCATGGCAAGTCCAGGCACAACTCATTCTAAATTCATTTGAAAATATACACCAAACAAGTTGACTCCCATTTTTTTTTTTATATTTTGATTGCAACAAAATATACGTAGAATTCTCATAAATGCAGTGGCAACAAATCATTGACGTGTATGATAAAATAGAAACGAAGTGATGTGCATTGATAACCAGCGCCATAGTTAAAAGATAGAAGTGGATAATTATGAATTAAAAATTATTGAAACTTGCAAATTTTGTCAACGACGGAAGCTGTTGCGACTGCAAGGAACGCAAGTACAGTACCTGCCTACGAAGCTAGAGCGCTACATTTTCATGCAGGGAGGTATGATACTTTGGTATAAGCTACCACAAAGAGGACAAAAGAATAATTTCAAGAATCGACAGTACTGACCAAGACGACGTTTTCTCCCCTGATAAGAAGCTGTTTTACAAACCTTTTCCTAATTTCTCTCTTCTTTTTGACCCTTTTTCTCTTACTTCTCTTGACATGACTATCACTAGCAGCCGTAGGACTCTGCCGGGCGGCAGAGAGGTGGTCACTTTCACTGCTGACACTGGAGTCACTATCTCTCACTTTTTCTAATGTATCTCTCGCATTTTTGCCCATCGGCTCACGGCCTTTACTTTTGGCACGTGAGTCGTACCTATAATTATAATCCTCAGGATTATAGCTCTGTCTCGCCTCACGCGCAAGTTTCAGCATTGCCGCCTCTCTGCTCTGGTCACTCGAGGCAATTTCCCCCTCTAGCCTGGCCCCCCTAACCAAGTGCCTGATTTCCGCTGAATCAGATTCAAGATGAAGCTGTTTCGTAGTTTCCGGAGGAGGAATTGAGTGGTGACTCGACTTAGAAAACGTCTTCGTCTCAGGTATATAGGCTTCAGATCGAGGGTAACTCTCAGTCGGCGGCTGGGACGGAGTGTTTTCAGGCAATGATGCAGATGCCACGCCTGCGCTGACGTGCATGGATGATGCACCAAATGCAGGAATTGAACTCGTCGATTTCCCAAGAGCCAATGCGCTTGTCAAATTTTCACCAGAGCCACTAGCACACGGGGTTTGTTCAAGATTGGCCATTTCTGGAGGAGTTACTTGGCTGGTCATTGGGCGATCCTTGACCGCAATAAGAAACTCTTGCAACGGAGAAAATTCAGTTTTTGACTCGGCTTTCAATTTTTTCAAGCGAAGTTGCTCGACAGCTCTCTGCTCATCCTCATCTGTGTCTTTGATTGATAGATCAGCGATCTTCACGAAGTCTCCATCTTTACCTGTAAAAAATAAAACTAATTAAATATTGAATAATGAAGATTTGAAGGTATATTTAAAGGGATAACTTGAAGAGAAACATGGGTGAGAAGAGGACGAGCAAGGTAACACTTGAGCGCGATAATGGTTAGCACTGCGGTGAGCAGAACGGTCGTCACAGTAGCGCATATTACGCACAGCGAGTCGTTTTACTTTCACTGGTTCGCGAGGCGTGTACGGTGCTGCTGGTCTTCAACTTTATGACACTTCACTTTCCCTGAGACAACTCAAAGCTCAGTGTGAACCTCACGACTCTAATTTACGCTTGCTCATGAGAGCAGTCACAGAGACCACATGTACGGACTTCCACCTTCGGGCCTACCAGCTCCTGTATAATC
This sequence comes from Platorchestia sp. MABIK, assembly GCA_014220935.1. Taxonomy (NCBI): domain Eukaryota; kingdom Metazoa; phylum Arthropoda; class Malacostraca; order Amphipoda; family Talitridae; genus Platorchestia; species Platorchestia sp. MABIK. Next base: position 73,578 of record JACJUY010000060.1, read on the forward strand.
AGGAGTTATGGAACAAGGAACACTTTTGTCAAATTTACGTTTCGAAGAAGCAGATGTTAGCGTAATTTAAAATATCATTATCTTACAAAGCATAAACTGAAGCAAACTGCGTACGTTGCACCAAGTGAATTAAAATGTTTTACGTCACACAAGACCTACAGTTTATGCAGAGTGAGGCATGCATGCACGTAAACGGTAATGAATTCAATCAGATTGTAAACCAAACCTGATTTCAATACTGTAAAAGTGCACGATAAGGAATAAGGAAGAAAAACGCCAACGCCAAAAACTCATCGAATTATTTTGTAACTGATTGAGGCGTGCATGGTGAAGTGCAAAAAATCATAATCGAAGAGCATGACAAAATTTTCCACCCAAAAATTTCATAAGATGGAAACAATTCAACAACCAAAAAGACGATTAATCCACGTAAGGAATTTTCCTCTGTCAAAAACCAACCTTCCAGAACCAGTTAACTCATCGAAAGCAACAGAGAAAGGATATGGCACAAACCAAGGTCAACAAGATATGCAATGAACAGTGCTAACGATGTGTCGAGGTAATTTCGATGAGTTATTGTACAAAATTTGGAAGAGGTAACTTCTAATTGCAAACGCGTTCGAAGAGGTGTGCCAAGCATGAACAGTCAATCCGTTTGACATGAAAGGTTGTGTTCAGCAAATTCATTCATCCAATTAAAGTTCTTTCAGATAGTTGGCACGCCAATCACATCCACGCTAAGAAATATCTTCAAAATTCAAACACCAGCAAAATGGTGTAAATGATTTCTTTTTGAAGGTATGAAAACAAAGAACTCGATGCAAAGGACATTTTCTAAGGCGGATTATGACATGATGCAATTTATCAAAAGCACCATAAAAAAGATTAGTCAGGCAAACAGAGATAAGCGAGTTCTAGTATGCAGTTGTACCCTCCACTGTACTTGCAAAATTCTTACTGTATTCCGTTGCCAGGGAACAAGCAAGTAGTAGTTGAAACAATAATAATCCAGGGAATCTCTGGATGATACGAAGCACACACACGATATAAGTGAACAAGACGCGGCACATCGCCAGAGCAGAGGTGCGATAACGCAGAGCAGCCGCCACAACCCCGCCGCTGTACTTTCCATTTCAAAGCACGAAGGTGGCGGAGCGCAGAGAACTGCTGCTTCCTGGCGTGTAACAGCCTCCCCTCTCAAGCACTTTCAAGCTAAATCAATCGTTCCAACACAAGAATATTGAAGTCAACTTACTTTGATCAAAAAGTGGCACAGCTAAAAATTTCTTCAACAGCCAGTTCGGGTTAATGAAATTGTCAAAGTTAAAGTGACGTAGTAAAAGATGGCCAATAAATACCAAATAGAGTTTCAAACTCTCACCATTGAATACCTCATACGTGCTCCAATTCAAAGTGAAAGAAAAATACGGAAGCAAGAACACCTGAGTGCATGGCATTAGTAAGTAATTCAGCAGTGATGTCCGTGAGCCGAAGCCAAAAATTGCAGTCTACTCGAGCCGTGACAAGCTCGGCGCGAGGAGAGAAGATCACGCGGAAGAGGCCTACAGCGCGGCGCGCACGAGAACGTTGCGCAACATTTGCTTCGAGTGTGGGGAGTATCAGCGGTGCAGCACACCGCAGCACGCACGCACCTGCACCACAACTCATGCATATTTCAAATAACGCATCTCTGACAATCATCGACACCCTAATACAACAATAAAAACTAATTCACTATTGAGTAGGTGCACTATTTTCAACACCGGCAGTTTTACAAAGCGCAAATAACACCTTTTATTCGATAAGTTTTGAGTCGCAGCTAAATTTTCAATGTGTTTCCTTTAATACCGCGTAATATTTAATTTCGCTGAGAATAGTAAACATTAAATATTAGGTCCTCTTAATAGTTTGTATCGCGCTTATTTTTGGACGAGTACTTGCAAATGATTTCCATAGCTCCATACAGCACTGAGGTACGTAAGGAATCCTTTTTAGGTTTCGTAATTATTAAAAGCTCACTTAAAAACCTCCAAGAATGTAAAATATCTCTAAACCCCAACATTTTTTTCAACTTCTTGGATGAAATTTTCAAATTTATCAAGATACAATTGATACTGACAATTTTACACGCGCAACTTCAAAGAAATGAAGAATAAGGATGGCTCGATACTTAAAGTTCAATATGCAAGAAAACGTCAGTTCGATGCGATCGTACGAGCCAGTAGCGGCGCCAGTCTCTTCAAAAGACTGATCGCACTCACGGTTTTCAGTCGTAGAGAATCGCTGTAAACAAGCAAGCGTTACCCCAAAGCTGAATCAAGAACAACCAAGTAATTTTTAGATGCCGCACGATAGAAGGTGTTAGTATCACCTATCATTTGGACTCTTTCCCACACATCATACGAATAAGAGTGTCAAGTGTATTTTTTTTGTCACTTTAGCATAGTTTCATGATATTTGGAATACAACGAAAACTACAGTAGACTATAAAAAATCACGATAAAAGTATTGACTGATGGCAGGTTTACAGTTTGCAGCTGTTAGAAAGCAGATGCGATCAAATCTCAAAAAAGAGCAATAATCGTGAGGCAATAAACTAAATGCATGTAAATATTGCTTACAATCTTTCAACATCCATCACCATCCTTTAATATGGTTCAGATATCTTTATTAAACAATGAGATCGCAAAGAATTCTCACACAGAAACATTTTTCCTAAAATTTACTGAACAACATAGTTGAAATGCAAATGATGCAAAACAGGACGCTAATAAAGGAGACAGAGAGCTAGAGTTGACTGTTGAAGCGAAAGGGAAGCTCACGAATTTGCATGTGAGCAACGTGAATGCTCGAGCGCCCACGCTCAGATAGTGAGCGTAAACCTCTACATGCAGTACGGGGGCCGGACGGTTTATGAAACTCGGGCGGGTTCACTCACACTCGTTCAGAACACTCAAGAGTACATAAGCAGGCCTGAACCTCAGTGAACAGAATAAAGTACTTTCTTGTCTTGATAGCGATAAAAATGTACAAAATAGAATGCAAGAACAGAAATGAGATAAACCCTCATTAATGCATATCCTTAATTGTGAAAATATTATAGTTCCACTGATATTTTCTACAGAATCATCTCAGAAATGCTTTCATTCAATATCGCAAACCCCAGTGTGCTCTACAGTCCCTTGATAGGCCATCTTCGCACAGTCAATAAAACTAGGCATCTGATCTGAAGTCGATTTTGCGTTTCGTATTTAAACAAACCCAACTTCTAAATGGGATGGAATAGCCGAGCAAAGATACAAGAAAAAATTTCAGCATAAATAAGAAAATTCAGAGCTTAACAAAAATATTATATCCCTTATGCTAGACGTTTTCTCGAAAGACTCAGCGGAAATAGTACAGTATAATAATTATAATCAAAAAGTGTTAATTAACAGTACGATTAAATTCAAATTGATCAAAGTTAGACAATATTGGACTAAATGAAAAACGAGAGGACTTTTGACGATAGTAACCCAGTTGAAAATCGCAGCCGGCATCTGCGCAGGTTAGTGCAGCGAATAAGGCCTTCAGATCGCAGTTACGCTCGCGCGAGGGCAGATCACCGCAGCACTGCAGGCCGAGACTGCTGTGTGACTGCACAAAACTGCAACGCTTCACGCAGGACATTTGCGCTAAATGCAGTAATTGCAGTCATTTGGACACTTTTGCGCTGTGCCTTCGCTGCCAGTCACGAGAATGCGGTGTCAGTTGACGGAGGTCGGTCACAAAAACAGTAGTCTCTCCGATTCCAATTCGGGAAAAATTTTTAGCGATAAAAATTTAAATGCAAAAGAATTAGATTACAGATGCATTGCTGAGCAGGCAAAGAAATCTTGTTCGAATCATTGCCCAGTCTCACAAAAACCGTAGAATACAGACGCATTAAATGTGCTGAAATTTGTGTATCTGAAATATGCTGAAAAAATGAAACTGCTAGCAAATTTAGTGCAGGTAAAAAATTTATAAATTCTTTGTTACACAAAAATACGTTTCAAGAATTCAAAGTGTTCGGTGAAGAGTCGTCAGTTGCTGCTGCGAAATTTCATCTTTCGCTGGAGGGCACTCTTCTGGAAACCGTATAAATTTCCACTTCTCGCGTGGCAGGCACGATTACCTAAGCTGTGGTACATGAAAATCTGTCGCAGATGGGACGACCAAGCACAGATAACGTGACCATGCGAAGTGCGGGCTGGTGAGGGAGGTGACGAGTAACAGTCGCTGAGAAGCTGCCGTGCCACCACTGCTACCGTCACGAACAAGAGAAAGCGGAGAGTGCTAGCAGCGTGTGAGAGGGTGACGTGGTGCGTGTGTATGTGAGAGTGGCGTGTGTTTGAGTTGTTAATAGTAGTGTGCACGGGGTAGTGTGAGATACATAGGACGGAGTGGCGATGCGTGGGAGGAATCAATGGGTGTGAAGGAGTTAGAGTGTTGGGATGGTGCGAGAGTGTTATGATGCGAGGTGTGTAAAATGCAGTTACGTGTGAGTGAGGACTATGCGAAAGAGAGGAATGCCGAGAACGTTACCACAATGAGTGTTACGAGCTGTATGCTATATGCACGTAAGAGCGATGCATCTGAGAAAAAGAACGGGAAAAAGCGAGGATAAAATGAAACAGTGAACTGAGAGAAACGCATGTGAGGCAAGTACGTGAGAAGAACTCAAGTTAGGAGAGGATGTGCTGGTTGAGCGCATGAAAGGATAATACAAATAGCGCTGGTGCCCAAGAGAAAAAAATACGAGAGAGAAGTGTGAAAGACCAAGGTATTTGAAAAGAGCATGATGAAGAAGGGTGTTACGAGAAAGCGAGCAGAAGAGGCGAGAGTGAAGTGTACCATAGACCGTACGAAATACACGTAAACAAGAAAAGTGTAGGAGTACAGTTTGCGAGAGGGATCACTGGGTCAGAGAAAGAAATGAATAATAATAATGAAATCCTCAGAAGTGCAAGGACAATGAAGAATGGCGATGACGGACCGGTGAGAAGGAGAAGATTAAATTATTAGTTAGTTTAAAGCCTCCCTATCCGCTACAAAGGCGATCCAAAGAGAGGAAGGAGGAAGGCACCATTTAGCATGGAGTTTAGGGAACGTGGAATCTATGCAGAAAGGGCATAGAAACAGTAAGATGAGAAAGAAGTTTATGAAACAAGATCAAAGTTCAAGAAGAAAGTAGTAGGTGTTGAAAAAACAGGACAGCAGTGAACCGAAAAAACATGGTCCGTAACAGAACAAAAACTTATTTTATTTCAACAAAAAGGAAGCCTACCTAACCCTTAGCTCGGGCCCTCGCGGTGAGAAGGAGAAGCGTACAAGACACGTGAGAAGCCAAGTCTTTGCAAGAAATACAAAAACTAGCAAGGACTTTCAATTAAGATGCATTAACGAAAATAAGATGTGTTCGATGTTTTAGTTCTTAGCCTCAGCTTTCCTGCCTTTCAGCAGCATAATTCATTCCCCCTCCTCGGGAAAAAAAGCTCGACAACCTCGACTATATTCAAGTAGCTCTACATGTGTTCGAATTGTTAGTATTTTGAATGTATAAAAAAAAATTGAGTGAACAGTCGCGGCAGTAGGCGATACTTTATTAGAGCTTCCTCTGTATGGTCTTTGGTGCATCTGAAAATAAATCGCAGAAGTCTGATCTCGACTAAAAGGCGAGTGTGCTAGACGGCAATCACTGAATAAAACTAAAAATACTACAGATACGTGACTATTGCACGGAGCACAACGCGCGTTGAGGATGCTAAAAATAAAAGAACACTCGAGGGATATACTGCAGAAAACGCACAGGATGCTATTGGTCACACAACGAAGTCCAGGAGAAGAGGGCAGCAAAGAACCGTGAAGACCGGCGACAGAATCAGAAGAGACGCCAACGATTGTTCAGCAATTATCAAGGAAGTGCAGACACATCGAAAGTGAAAGTGCCTGATAAAAAATGTGAGAAGACAATCCAGCGCACGCGACTTGTGCAAGTCAAGTGTATCCAAGAGCGCATACTTTCATTGTTTTTAAGCGGCAGCAAACGCACGAGCGCCGCAGCTCCGGCAGGTTAGTCACTCGACGCTGATACTCGCTCACATGTGACAGCGATATTAAACTAATACAATGCATCACTTCTTTTGAAACGTCCCGCAAACGAGCAAGCCTGAAAATCATCGTTAAAACGTTTTGCACTGCTATCTTTGTGACGCTCGTTGCAGCTCACAAAACAGATTCGTATTTTTCACAAATAAATTCAATTAACAACATATCAACAGTAATGATCATTTTTGCAAACACACTGGATGACGTTGTGTAAAGCAAAATATAATGATGAAAGCGCAAGGTGATATTTTCAAGCTCCACTGAAGTAAATGAAACATTGAAGTGTACCAAAGAAGACCTTCATGGCATCAGGAGACGCAATGTGGAGATCATCTTTACTTTTAGGACCACGTGAACAGAAATGCTACGCGTGTGGCATGGCTATGCAATGTTCCTAGACCCTCATAGGAGACAACTTCGTCTCAGAGAAAAGGAAGCTTCAGCGCCTCATGTCCATTGAAATAACATAGTGAAAGGTATCCAATAAGGACCATGTCATATAAATGTACAAATAAGGAAATTATCAATGTGTTACCTTGTTTCCTAAAAAAAGAACTTCGAGTGAGTTAGGCGCAGTCTTCATCTAACGAGAAAGAAAGGTCGCAACTTCTTCCATCTAATTCCATTGAGATTGCAAAAGTTGTAAAGAAAACTTGTCCGTAATACACGCAGACAATAACAGGCTCCAGTATGTGTCTCACCGAAAAATCATTTTGCGCAAATCTCTTTCTGAACAAGAACACAAAAAACTTCGAAAAAAGTACGCTTAGCACAAAAACTGTGCTTACAGCCTTCAGTAAAAAATGCCATTTTGTGGGGGATAGCTGCTCTGATCTCTCAACCTACGACAACCAAGACTTGAAAAAAATCCTCAAAAAGAAAACTCTGGAAGGTCAACATTCTACTCACCGTTACAACCAATACAAAGGGAGCATGAGCAAATTTTCTACAAAGGGAGCATGAGCAAATTTTCTGCTAGACCACTCCCACTAACCTCATCACCTCGTTTACACAACACAGAATACGAATGCACTTCTGAGATCAGTGACTGGAAGACATAGATATGTAGCATTCCTGGCTTCAGGACTGATTCTACGTAGTCTGAAATTACGACGAACTTGTTAGGAACGCAAATAAAAAACGAACGCCCAGCAAAGTAATAATCAGAATTTACAAAAGACGTAATCATCAGATTACGCCACTTCACACGATAATTTTTCCCCCTTCACGCAATAATAATTAGTAGATTACGTGAACTTTCCGTGTCACATATCATAGGAGCTTCGACCTGATTCACAGAGTAAGTCGGCGCCTTCCTTTAAAATGCGGATTTTCCGAAAAATGAGTTGGAGTGATGTCAAGTCGTTATACTGTACTGAAGGCATCCAGACAAGATCTTGAGAATATCGAGTAAAATGCTTCTGATTGTTAACTGAAGTGAAATTACTTTGTCCCACCTGTTTTAGACAATCAGCAATAAACACTATGTATTCCATCTCAGCTGATACAACTCCATGCACGCCAGAGGTTGAGTCACGACCAAACAAGGGCTTAGAACTGTGAAAAATACAAGGGCTCAATTTTAGAATGAGAGCATGAAGTCGAGCTTTGCACTCTGCGCGTGCGTCTACAATCTACGGGTCTCGCATTATCTACCAGTATTTGCATGAGTTTACCAAACCCAAGCTCTAAGGCAGAAGGACAGCAATTAGCTTTGTGTGATCCAGCAAACTTTATGCACTTCAAATAACGATACTCAATACCAGCAATTCTTGGGTGTAAGTTTTCAGGACATTTCCAATGAGGCACTCGATACTTCACCCTTGGCTTTATCAATATGCTACAGCTTTATTCCTCTATGTTTTCAATACATGAAAATGAGTGAAGCTATGAACTCAAGGGTGTTTTTAAATATTTACCAATTTCCTGGTTGAAATACTGCTGCGAGATTCAAAAAAACGTACCGAATGAGCTGACGACCGATATTTCAGGAAAACAATCTCGAGTTTAACGAGTTACCTCAGACATGGGTGAGCATAGCATAGCTCATGCTGTGTCTAGGAATATATCTTCTGTTGTCATAACATCAATTATAACATAATGAACTCAACACACAAGATTTCACACGTGTGAGTTCCCACATTTTGTTTTTACTTTAGCAGATTGTATATCTTTTTTAATATCCGAAAACTATTAAAACATTGCATATTAATTAACGTCTCTTTTCCTCCTATGTAACGCACTATATTATTGCTGCAAAATCATTTTGAGCTTTTCAAGCGCTTCCACAATAATAATTTTCTTCTTAAAATAGAAGAGAACGTGATGAAAAATTAGGTCTTGAATCTAAATGATCAAGTGTTTTCATCCAAGCGACTATTTTTGAGAGCATCAAAGAGCCTCGATTGTAATAGACAAAGCGCATCTATTCCACCTGCTACAATTTAGGCTTTGTTTTGAACGTTTCTTGGTGTTCAACGTGGAGAACCATGAAGCCAAGAATTTGGCTTTACCAAGAATTCAAGCAATAAACTAGTAACATCCGCAAATACAGATATCAAATTTCTAGGTAACTAGTCAGCTGAGTACTATAAATATTAGTGGCAGCATAGACTGCACAAGATATACGGCTCAGAGAGACAAATTAAATTAAGCTTCTGCACAGCTCCGCAAGTATTACAAGATAAGAAAAAACCTAACGCTTGCACGTGACATACAGCAAGACATTGGGAGCGAATAATTAAGAAGTCTCTTCGTCAGGCCCTGACTCAACTAATAGACTAATATTACATAGAGAAAAAACACAAGAAAGATGAAGAATTGCGACAATTTTCAGAATTCGATTTCTAACATGATAAGAATAAAGTGCAGGAAACATGTTTTTGCGGTATTCTCTCCTTGGAACGAAAATACAACGGAATTGGGTGGTGGTAAAACTGCTCGCAGACTAATTAAGAAAAGGCCTCTTACGAATGCTTTGAGAAGAAGTAAATTCTTGTCGGATAAAATTAACCTGAACGTAAATTTTGAATCTACTTTTACTTCACTTACTTTTTGTAAGAGTCAACCGAGTAACCTTAAAATGAATGCACAAAAAGAAAAAAAGGAAGCAAAGATGCAAGAAAAAAGAAAAGAGTAAATAAAATTACGAGTTAATTCAAGCCTATCTTACCATAAAAAAGTGTTCCCAAGAGAGGGAGGAGGAAGGCGATATCTAGTATAGAATTAAAAGGAATGGGAAATCCATGCTTACGGCATGTTCCCCTACCCTTCGCATATAAACAGCAAGATTGGAAAAAAATTATGATTCAAGATCAAAGTTGAACAAGACAGGAGCAGGTGCTGAAGAAAAGTACAACAGTGAATAGAAAAAAAGATCAACTGCAGTGGAATAAAACCTATTCTACTTCAACAATAGGAAGACCTACCTCACCTTCACAAAATTCACGTCAATATCAGGAGATGGCCACTACAAATATAGTAAAGAAATCAAGGGCTACAATTAAAGTTCAACAGAGTGGTACTGAGAAGCTAGTCGGTCAGCGGCAGCAGCGCGCAACACGTGCATAACAAAGCGGCGCACGCAAGCACTGCGCCTGGCGATATGAATTGCGTCACGCAAAAGTCCAGTCCACGAGAGGCGGGTAGAAAGTATCAATACTGGCGATGAATGGATAAAAATAGAAGTGTGCACGCTACCAGCAGTGTGGTAGAAAGTAGACATGCGTTCACCCACCGGTGCTCCTGTAGCTCGCCTAGCTCTCGTGGCCGCATCGCTCTCAGCAGCCCACCTGGCGATACGGCGCCATTCCTACACTTAAACTGTAAATTTACGCGAAACACTTCTTTAGTATTTGAGTAATTCCACTCTCAATTTTGGAAGAAAAGCTCGTCACAAGATTCAGCAAATTTCATTGCTAGCGAAGCACTACCTGAACAGATAATGTACCTTTAGAGCAGTACGAAATAGTAAATTTATTAAAAAATGTTTTTTTTAATTAGAGCTGTATCTACACATACACTCGGTAAGAAACGTAGACAGCTTAGTACGTTAAATTAAATTCGTTTGACAACTGCATTACAGGAAAGCGCGACATCACTTTCGGGTCCCGAAAATACATGCTTTTCTAATAAAAATTGTTTTGATTTTAAAGACAATGAAATATCTGTCATTCATACGAAAGAATAACAAGTATAAGAAATTACCAGTGAAAATAACTGAACATTCTATTCACCAATCCACAATGGGATGCATGGAAACATTGATGATAGATACTAGTGCATTTGGTAGATACTCGTAAAGACTGAACAACCTGTTTAGCAAAAAGCTGCCTCAACAATGAAGGAAGACTCCGTGAACTAGATAGCAATAGACGAGACTCAGTATCAGGTTGGAATAAGAAATGAACGATTACACTGAGAAATAAACTTTGATGAGTTAATCTGGCAGCAACATCAACTAAATTTTGGCTGTCGAATCTAAATATGATCTTAGTTCATATCTATCCTGCCACCTTCAGGATCTTCACTTGGTTTGTAAACCAAACGAATACTGCACTGAACGAAGTTGTGCATATTCTCTAGAGCGATATATAGACTTAACTCGCATGACCTTCAAAACTCGGTGAAATCTTTCACCTTGCTCGTCAGTGACAGCACAAAGATTTCTGGGAAGCAAGCTAGATAGCTATAAACAACGCAATTCCATGTTCATGTTACTGTCAAGAGCTATGTTCCTCTATATTAACTTTCAGGCCATTTAAGAATACTTCACTACACCAATAGTGCTCTAGTTCTAGGGAACGGCTTTGAACAAATACCAAGCGTTTTTCTCAAGTTCAAACATCTCGGTGTTCTCAAGTTCAGATATCATCCAGCTCAGCACTGATGAGCTGCCGAATCGGTGGACCATCAATCACCTTAATTTTATCCACTTGGCATTTCAGGGGATGCAAAGATAATGCAATTGAAACAATTGCCCTCAGTTTGCAAAGCTTTCGGATACTGTATTATAGGACCCAGTTTAGCAAGCAGACGCTGAAATATATTCTCATTCCTGTCAACAAGTGGCCCACGCGGAATGTTGAAGTCTCAAGACTTAGATTGAGGCTCACCTGTTGATCGAGGCCAATTCGTCCGGACCCAACATGCTTCTCTCGAGCTCGGCTATTCTCAAGCACAGAGAGCAAGAGAGCAAGGTTACTTTGCGTACCCGAGCTGCTGGTCAAAAGTACATTCGTATCATTTTAAGAATTAGATTTGATCATAAATTAGTTGAAGCCTCCCGAACCCCAGCAATGGTGTTCCCGAGAGAGGAATTAACAAAGAAGGCACTAGTTAGCAATGAGTTAAGAGAACGGATAATTTACGCACGAGCGTCTCTACCCTCTGCACATAGAAACAGCATGACTGAAAAGTTTATAAAATAGGATAAAAGTTAAAGAAGAAAATCATGGATGCCGAAAAAAATAGTGAACCAAAAAATTACGGTCCGCGCTAAAACAAATAAAAATTATTCTTCAACAAAAAGAACGCGTACTTGATTTTCAGTTCGTGACCTAACATACATTTTCCCTTATGACTGCTCAGTCACACAATTGTTGTCTCCCCCAGAGGGGATCTATTTTTTGGTGATGTGCGACTCATTTAAAATTAACGCACTGTCAATTAGTAATTCAAAGAAAAATTTACCATGCATATTAATCTGCACATGACGACCCTTCTATAGTTGCTACTGAACGGTTACTGTTATTGTAATCAGCTGACAAGTCTCGTTACCTAGAACTTAGCAATGCAATTACCCCAAAGCATATTCAGAAGGTACGCTGGAGAGACAACTTCAAACGACAGAAAACTATCTAATTTTAGAAACGACTACGCAAACTCAACTCTGAATAGAAACTTAGATTGGTCGATTGAACCCGAACATGACTGAGCAGACATTGCAACAAGTTGTCCCGTTTTTCTGAACCGAAAAAATTCTGACGACCAAGTAAAAATATTCCTCAATAATTTTCGAGGTCAAAAGCAGCTGAATTTCTACCTGTGTAATCAAGCAGTTGCTCTTACGAGGCATCTCAATCACAGTTCAAACACTTCAATTGGTGAACTACAAATTAGCCCAGATCTGGGGGCGGGCCACCACAGCCCGCAGTAGACCCGAGTGCGCTGCATGCGTAGCATCCTCTGCACTGCACCGCCGCAGCGCAAATAAGCAATTCAACATTTCATTTGGTTAAACTAAGCAAGGACAAGTCACTTTGAACTATCTACTTCAACTTTAAATTAAACGCAAGCACCAAATCGAAATGAAAGACTTTTGCCGCTCCCAGTTAGTCTCTTACAGTCTGACAAATCGGAACTAACACGACCTCATAACAGAATATGAAATTACGGGTGTCCTAACCAGAGGAAAGACTGTTGAAATTCCAAATTATTCATACAAAGCGATGCCTAGATTGTTGAATGACAATTAGTACGCAGATAGCGCAGTAATTCGATGAAGAAAGTTCTAATTTTTTTCAGCATATTGTATAGGGACTAGCGACTTCAATAAACTGATAGAAACAAGAGTTAGTACAGAATACAGTAAGAGCAGTCAGTCGCAGTCAGCAAATGCCGCTCGACTGACACAAAGTCGGGTTCTTATGCTCAACAGCCTATATTACACATCAAATTTGAGCCGTAAGATACCTTACCTCACAACTTATCATACACAACAATTGCCTAACAATACCCACAATCTTCCAGCCTGCTAATAGATAGAAGCAGAGGAAAGTAGTGAACCACAAGAGCAAGCTGTTACAAGAGCACAGCGGCAACGCAAAGAAGCCAAGTGCACCAGCAACTGAATGTGTGTGTATGTGTGCGTGCGTAGGGCCTGAACTTGACCTACATAGAGCAGGGCCAACTGCCTTCATTGTCAGTTCCCATGGCCTCCTTTGCGCCGCACACGCGCACCCCAAACACTCTCACAGCAACAGCAGCCACTGAAATTGTCCTCTTCTCTCCCGTAAGCAAACTACAAAGTATAAGATCAAGTAGATGCCCAGAGCGAGCCCTGTCAGTTAGTTGCACGCCCAACACAACGAAATGTCCGAACGATAGGAGAGTACACAAACCTTTCCTCTATTGTGCTGGGACTCATACACATGACATTCAGCACTGCAGCATGAAAGCATTCCTCATTCAACTACCATAGCCATAGAACACGACCTGTGCAGCGAGACACGGTAACATTTCTAGTTTTGAGAGCTTTCAGCATTAGGTTTCTGTGAAGGAAGACATTAGATCAAATACTTAGGTATCAAGAAATAGGTTGTGTAAGATTAGGTTAATATTAGTTTGAGCTTCTTTGTTCTACACAGCAAAGGCATTTCCATTAGAGGAAGGAGGAAAACACAATTTAAAACAGCACTGAGAGAGCAGGGAATCGATGAACAAGTTGTCTTCACACTCTGTGCATCAAACAGTGAAGTAAGCAGAAAAACATATGAAACAAGGGAGAAAGTAATTGGTGTTCTAAAACAAACAGTAATGAACTGAAAAAAAATGAACCGTAACAAAACTTATTAAAACTATAGGATTTAAATATGAAGAGAGCCAACGTAACCTTGAGCTGGAAGTGGGAACCTCACATTTTCCCCAGAGAGCACTCGTTCTCATACATAGTATAGTTGTATGCTGATGAGCTGTACAAATGAAATTTTTTTTAGATAAAAACAGCAGATTAGATTAGATTAGTCGTTAGTTTTAGCCTCCCTACCCGCAGAAACAAATGCGATCCAAAGAGAGGAAGGAGGAAGGCACCATTTAGAATGGAGTTAAGGAAACGCGGAATCTACGCAGAAAGGGCATAGAAACAGTAAGTTGAGAAAGAAGATCATGAAACAAGATCAAAGTTGAAGAAGGAAGTAGTAGGTACTGAAAAACAGGACAACAGTGAATCGAAAAAAGGGTGGTCCGCAACAAAACAAAAATCCTATTCTATTTCAACAAAAAGAAAGCCTACCTAACCTTTAACTCGGGCCCTCACATAGTCCCCCTGGGAGCGCCAATTCCGATAGATAGATAAAAACAGCAAACCACAATATGATCAACTGAATGTTAGTAGGTGGATGGCATTGATGAATTTGTCGCTAACAACTTCAACCCTTCATTAACCCAACATACTATGAAAGAGGCACTCCCCTGAATGTAGAGAACGCAACTACAGATTTAAAAGGCTAAGGAGTTTCACTATACTCAGTGATGCTTTTATAAAAAGAAAGAATAAGATAATCAGTACGTAGTGCGAGCACTCTGTGACGAGACTTTAAAAAAATACACACCAACTTTGAACGCGCTGTTTTTCAGAATGAAAAAATTCTCGTCTTGACTGTCCCCGTAACGTAACCACATAGGTTATTACATTTCATTCATCAACTTAGAAGCAGCGCTAAAATTCAAGGTTGTGAAGACGTTAGAAAAAATTAGCTTTGTTCAACTTCAATGACAATATTTGAACAAATAAATTTCCCAGCCCTCATCACGGACCTAAGAATCTGGTCTGCAGCGCTGCCAGGACTGCAGCGGTCGTCTCAGCAACCACAGATCGTAATCTTGATTACGCCTTCTCATTTCACAGCCAGTGTAAAACAAATCCAGATGTGAAGAGAAAATTGCACTGATCTAACATCGGATACCTGAGTATGTTGAGAGAAGTTCTCGACACCAGACAACATGAACGTTCACTCATCGCTGATGTTAGGGACTACAACATTCCGAAGAACTAGGCAACATTGTCAACCAAGTGAAGATCACCTTTGCGCGATCACCTTCTTTTATCACATGACAACTTCGTAGCGTAATCGAGTGGCACACTCAGGAATAAAAAAGCCAAAATCCTCGACGATTACATTTGGCTCACTTTTAAGATAAGCAGTCACAGCAATGCTTGAGGAAGACACCGTTGGTGTTTGAGCCCGATTTTAAATTTTACTTCCCTCTCTTTCGCACCGCACGCTACCGCTATCGAAGGTTCATAAACCAACAACCTAAACGGTAGGAAAGCCGAAAATAAGCACGAGAAGGTAAAAGCGAACGAGTCCTTGTAAAATAGCCTTGCCACTCAAATTACCTCAGCTGCAAGATCTACGTGCACCTTGCTTAACAAGCTATTGTGCCGAGCATAATTTCTAAACACGGCACACTCACCGTGGAACAATGACGTGTTGTGATGCTCAAGGCATGTTCGTTGTTAATCATGGTTGAGGCTGTTGACAGCACCCAGTAGTCTTGGTTATCACAGGCACGTGTACATTCGACTTCGTTTACCCAACGTCGTCGCATAACAAACTCTTAAGGCGAGCATGGACGCGTTTTCGGCACACCTCTCAAGCAGGTTCTCTTTTAACCCAACACGCAGTCTACGTACAATCATCTTTACGCAATAGCTGTGATTGGGCACAGTTAAGTATACTCGAATAAGACTACATTTGCCTTCCTTTTGCATACGAAATTAAATTGGATCAAATTACAAGTTAGTTCAAGCTTCCCTAACCATAACTATGGTGTTACTAAAAGAGGAAGGAAGATGGCAGCATAGAAACAGCATGAGTGAAAAAACGGTATAAAATATGATAACAATTTAAGAAGAAAATGATAGGCGCTAAAAAAAAGGACAGCAGTGTACCGAGAATAAATTGGCAGAAAACCTTTTCTATTTTCACAGAAGAAAGGCCTTCTGCTCAGGACTTCACATTTTTCCTCCCTAAGATCGCTTATGGTGATGAAGTTTTTGGTAACAATGCACGGGATAGAGTAGGGACAGAGAAGGAAATATCAGATTCGGAATTTCCATTCTATCTCTCGATACACTTGTGTTCCAGAAAAGCATGACCTAGAAAAAGTTGCCTTTCAGTTCACTTGTATCATATGTATTTCTTTTGCATTAGGTCAGGAGTTGATCTATTTTGAACTACCGGTGCATAATTTTGACAGCCTCTTCTTCTTTACATAACAAGTAAAATTCGAGGGCTGAGAGAACTCCAAATTTCAAGGTATCTTCACGGTTAAAAACATCAATTTTTCAATAATGGTTCCCCACAGATTATTCAGCGTCTAGCAACCGCACAGGATGCAAGACATATATACTACGTCTTTACGACTGAATTTTGTGAGAGAAATCATGAACTCGATTTCCGCCAAAGAGTTGCTTATCTGGCAGCCCGAACTCGAGCTCCCGTCTCGAAGTGGTTCCTCGACACGCAGGTCGTGCAGGTGTGTGGGCTCAACAGCCGCCCTGTATCCTGCCTGGCAATTACGATGCTGCAAGCGGGGCGACTGACAATCCTACCGAGTGCAGTACCATTTTACGGACCCCCATTTCAGTGCTAAAACGGGTAGACGCATCTTTAGTACTTTATAGCCTTGTTTTCATTATTATTATTACTATCACATCATTGTTGATTTTACTGTAGAAATTATCGTTACATTTATCTAACACAGAGTGCTATCAGTCTATGATTAGATTAGATTATTAGTTAGTTTAAGCCTCCCTATCCGCTACAAAGGCGATCCAAAGAGAGGAAGACAGAAGGCACCATTTAGTATGGAGTTTAGGGAACGTGGAATCTACGCAGAAAAGGCATAGAAACAGTAAGATGAGAAAGAAGTTTATGAAACAAGATCAAAGTTCTAGAAGAAAGTAGTAGGTGTTGAAAAAACAGGACAGCAGTGAACCGAAAAAAGATGGTCCGTAACAGAACAAAAACCTATGTTATTTCAACAAAAGGAAGCCTACCTACTTAGCTCGGGCCCTCACATAGTCCCCCTGGGAGCGCTAATTCCCATAGATACAATAGTTGTATCCCCCTGAGGGATATCAGTCTATGAATATCGAGTCTAAATGACAAAGAGATATGCAACCTTTCAGTAAATCGGAATATAACATGAACATCGAGTTCCATCGCCACTGCATTTGAAACTAGCAACAGCTGGTAGCAAACAGCGGATGAATATCAAACGACCAAAGAGTAGAGTAAAATTAAACATGAATCGAAAAGAAAGCCACTCGTGTTCAGAGGACGGCAGTTACGTACCAGACACTAAGTGAAAGTATAACACAAATGATTGAAATTATTAATACAATCGTACTTTCAATCTCCGCATCAGCTAGAACAACAGCAAAACACCAGCAAGTGGCATTTCGATGAGACAAAGAAATGGCAACGATGACAAATATAATACGAAGAATATTTAATTTAAGGCAACCATAAAAAATTTAAGAAAAGATCTCCATCGATACAAACCAGAGCCAACAGTCTCAAGCCTGAAGAATACGACTGCAAGTAGTCAATGATCCTGATGGGCAGAGCTATTTCTTCACCTACTCCGGCGAAAGCAAGCGTTACTCAGCCAATAAATGCCACTGAAAATCATTTTGTGAATGATTCGCTAAGCAAACAACCCGTCTTCAATCATAAAATGTTCCGCGCACGAAGAAAATTCGAAAAGAGGGAAAGTTTGAGCGGTTGGGAGTCGTCCCAACACGCAATGGGGCGGTCAGACGAGCTGAATAAGCAGAACGTGCAGCAAACACCGCCACTTCCCACGCAGACTCACTTCTGCAAGCGCTTCACTTCCTGGTAACCCAGATAAGGATGGCATACCCAGCACGAGAGAACTAAGTTAGCAACGTCTCCAAGGAAAAATGAGCAACAGTCACAATGACACGGGGCTATGGCACTCACATCGTCACTCCATTGCGGGTAAAAATAAGATTAAATTATAGTATAAGATAGTTCAAGTCTCCCTTTTCACCACAAAAAAATGTGTCAAAGAGAGGAAGCATAAAAGCCCAGATTAGATGTTAGTTCAAGCCTCCCTAACCTCAACAAAGGTGTTACAAAGAGAGGAAGGCACTATTTAATACGGACTTGAGGGAACGCGTAATGTTTTTACGAAGTCCATAGAAACGAAATTGTAAAAAAAGTTTATGAAATAAGATAAAAATTGAAGGAGAAAGTAGTAAGTGCTGAAAAACAGGATAGCAGTGAACCGAAAAAAGATGTTTCCTAACAAAAATAATTTTCAATTTCAACTATAGGAAGCCTCCCCTAATTTTTAGCTCGGGACAACACATATTCTTTCAGTGAGCACTAATTCCCAAAGATACACTAGTTGTACCCTCCTGAGGGGAAGCAGAAAGGCACAATATCACACCCCGCCGCCACACACCGGAAGCAACACACCCCACCACCACACGCCGGAAGCAACACACCCCACCACCACACACCGGAAGCAACACACCCCGCCACCACACACCCCACCACCACACG
>JACJUY010000060.1:102328-112981 GCA_014220935.1 Platorchestia sp. MABIK
CAGACGCAGGAGCCGCACTGAGGGTCAGGAGCCACACAGTCCACAGACGCAGGAGCCGCCCTCAGGGTCAGGAGCCACACAGTCCACAGACGCAGGAGCCGCCCTCAGGGTCAGGAGCCACACAGTCAAGAGAAGAAGGAGCCGCCCTCAGGGTCAGGAGCCGAATGCAAGCGACGCTACGCCACAGTGAGCCATCAGCAGTACGCTAAGAATTAGCGTTTCCTTTCATTATCGTGAAGACGAAAAAACTTCACCCTTTTTCAGATTGTTAATACATTTACTCAATCCTGTTTTAATATTTTCAATTTCTTCACTCAGGTTTTGTAACACTAAACAACTTTCATTAATTCACGCACCAAATTTACGAAATAACAAGCAAGGCCAATGTTCACCAAAGATTCACAACGCATGAAAATAGTTACATTACATTTTCAACTTCAAAAAAAGTGAATTTCCTCGGCAGACTACTTCGAGAAGTATTGAATGCATCCTATGAGAGCAGCAGATCGACTACTTTAGGGAAAAGTAGGTGAAATTTAAAGCGCAAACGAAAACTACACCAACATCAGATAAAACAAATTCGAGGAACGCGAAGAAGAATGAAGCAAGAGTAAAATACTATAAGTAGTAGGGAGGCAAGGAGACCAACGGTACGTGCCACAGGCATGAGTCAGAAGGGACCGTAAATGCCAGAACTACGGCGCGCAAAAGAGCGAGACAGACACTCGCCTTCACACTCGAAGAGTTGGTCTTGGCCGTCAGCAACATGTGGAGCGGCCCTTCAGCACCAGCCATGCGGGTCAGCACGTTACGGACAGGCTTCACGCGGGCCGGGATGGGGGCTGCAAGGAGACAGTAAGACTCTTCAAATCCTCCACACCAAGAACTAAGACACTCAAAATGGCATCTCTTCTAATCCGTTACATTCTGAGGTGACAGAATTTACAGAGCAAAGTTTTAGGGGTATCAAACGGAGAAATTCAAGAAAGCTTGGCTTCTCGAAAAATCGATGTAGATATGACCCTCTTAAGACACTAAATATACTCATGACACGCCCCACCCGCTCAGTACTTCTCAATTACAATCACATTGAGCACCAAAATCGGTTTTTCAATTCACCTAACAGTGAAGGTCAATTCACACAGTCATTCTTATACGGTCTCAAAATATTACGAAATACTGAATCGCAGTTACCACTCAGAAAGTAAGCATGAGAACGAGTAATGATATATCCAGGAACACATCTCAATGCTCGTCCTTGTCACAGGCATAAACTTCGCGGTAACGTGCATTTTGACAGAGGTATAATCTGCAGTCACTAAGGCATTCCTTTGAAATAAAAACTTTTGCCTCAACGCGCCCAGGAATCCACGCTGCTCCTCGCAGAGCGCAAAAAAGTAGAGCTAGCAAGAGCTCGGAGCCGTTCAGTTGGGTCCCAGACGTCGGGGTTTGTCCCGGCCAGGCATGGGCTGAGCGGACCCTGCAACACGGTGGACGCCGCAAACTAGTCTCGCAGCGCCGCTGATATTTTGCCCCTTGACGTCACGGCGACTCTTCCACCTTAGCTGCTGCGACGTAGCTGGCCGCTCGTACTCTTATCGTCTCATTTACTATGCCTAAATTGAAGGTGTCACAGCAAGTCAAGAACGAATGATGTAGCACAGCCTGAAAAGCTGAAAACGTGTAGTTCCATCAAAAAATAAATAAGAAATTAATCCAATAATTGAGAGTGGTCCAATCAGCAATGTCAGCCACTTACACTTTCAGAAGTACGGAGAAAAAATTCTCTGTACAGTGTTTCAAACTGAGAGCTCTATACTCCACTTAGTGGCTATGATCTAAAAAATCTATTACAAATTTCAGAATATGTTAGCAGTTGCAAGTACCATCTCCCCACTCCATTAAGCTTGCACAGTTCCCAAGTTCGCGGAGTTCTTCTCTTTCTTTAGCATCATAAACAAATAGGAGTTGCAACAGAGCGCCCCAATAAGAGGTTCTTCAAGGACAAAGTACCGTTAGCTCATGCGCGCACGTCTTTCTTGTGTGCGTCTCTGAAACAACGATCGCTAAAATGTGCGCACACACGCACACGCGCTACGCTTCTTGCTTGTGGACACTTGGTTCGCATGAGAGCTATGAGAGCGCTTTGCATCGCTGGGCAGTTTCCACACGTGTCAAATGTTATTCCCAACAATAAAATAGTCAAATATGAATCTAGGTACTTTTTCAGGTACAGATACACACTCAGTTGATCTCGAGACTTTAGCCCGCAAACATGCACAAGTAAGTTAGACAAAAAATACGACACCCCTCGCAGAAACCAAAGGAACGCCTCTAAACTTTTAGCTATTTAAGTGTGCAGCCTAGTTTGAAAATAACCATGGCTAAGAACGGTATGAGAGAACATAATTCCGGTGGTCACTTGAGGGATTTTCATAACGCTGCTAACCGACTTGCAGTCACTAACTCAATTTTCATAAATCCTTAATGAAAGCTAAATAACAGCACGACCCCGTTAATGTTTGCAATTTTCAAAATTGCTACCTACAATTGACTATAAATTTGAATTGAATATTGGACTTCAGTTTAACCCACCGCCAGAAACGTGTTAGGCAGAGAAGCTGCCAAATGGAAACATGGCATCTCACATTGCGACGTTGCAGAGCACGACTCGTATTGTGGCTGCAATAACATGGTGCTGCTCATGGTCAATGGCTCACATGAGGAAATAAGCAAATCATCACAACCAAGCAGGAGCGAACTGCTGCCACACACAACAAGCCAAGTGTGGGCTGCAGGGTACGGCGAGGACGCGCCATACAGTACTGAGCCAACTCTGAGGTTCTTTGTTACGCTCACATGAATAAATGACGTAAATACGGAGAAAACTCAACTGAAATAAAACTTTAGGCGTAAATTAGAGCGTGGAATGGTGGTCGTACAATGAAGGCGCGCAGGAACAGCGCACATGAACAGCCGCAGCTGGACGGGCTGCGCAGCTCAGCTCGGACCTGCCCTGGGGTCGCCTCAGCGCCGCTCGACTCGTCAGTCACCGCGCACACCTTGTTGTTTGGCCTGCTGGGACTTGGTGCACACTACAGCTTGAGACTAGGTGCACTGTCTAGCTTGAGAACCTATGCACAAGCTAGTCTAGAAGTAGGTATCTACAACAGCACATGCCTGCCAGCATTTAGAGGAGTTGGTGGTATAAACCTTCAACCCCTGAATCAGTTAACTAGACCAAAATATTATGGTGTCACTCCTCAGAACTTCAACCTGATCGAAAATACTTGGTTTAGTTTAGCCTTTCAGTAGAAATAGGAAAGTATTTTTTATCAGATATTAAGAGCGCAAAGAAGGTGCACAGAACGCACCTTCTCAGTTTCCATTTGAATTTTTTACATTACATCTAGCTGAAACTCTTGAATAGCCCCATTACGGAAGCTCCAGCTGTGTGGATTAACCGCGATACACAAAGCATGAACGTCTTTTAAAGAAGAGAATAGGTGTGCTGTGCCGCCCAGCAGGATCACCTCGTCTCGAAGCAGTTTTTCAATGTAGACGTACACGCAGCCTTTACGTTAAAAACTTCTACTACATAATCTCCTATGGAAGGTTAATAATAATACGGGTGACAGAAGCCATCCTCACCTTGTTCGGAGGTGAAATTCCTCTCCAGCGGAGTTTTCCTGGCCTTAGCAAGAGGAATGCCACCAGGACCAGGAATCTGAAACGGTCTGGGCTATAGGGCGCATGTGTACATCAAGTTCGGAGGTAAAATGTTTCTTTGTATCCATGTATCTTCAAAAGATCGACTTATACTATTATAATCCATTAACATCCGACTATGCACCGGGTCTTCCTTCCTCAGAAGAGTTCACTACATGATCTATTTCTAGCATTTTAATGTACGATGAAGGGGCTGACCTGGTGATCCACACTACGTATATGGTGAGCTGGCCGAGTCAATGCTTACGAGTTCAATGATTTTTGTCAAAGTCGGAATTCGTTTGATGTACAACATAATTTTGCCCATTTAAAATGGTCTAACAAAGTTTTATAGGAACTTTTTATGAGTAATAAATGCTTAAGGAACTATATCATGCAACATTTATAAGAAAAATTAAAATAAGAAAATTTCATGAATGAACTTAATATGTTTTAGTATTACAAGTAACATTAGAGTATTCTTTTAAACTAGCAGAACCCGTGGAAATTCCACGGACTATGTAATGTGAAAAACGGTGGACCCGTGAAATAATTCCGTCAACATTACTTAACCTATGTTAACCTTACCTATCCTAACGTAACGTATCCTAACCTTTCCTGTCGTAACCTAACCAAACCTATTCCAACCTATCCTAACCGAACCTATCTTGATAAAATGTCAAACATCAACGTATGTAAAAGCCATTTTTTAATGTTACACTGAGGAATTCGGTATCCATGATCCCTTAAACTTGGATGAGAGCGTAACGGACAGACTAACTAACGGAGGGACAAGCAGAATATTATATAGATGAGCATATTTGAACTGAATTGAACTTAGCAATGTACTTTCCCTTCTTTTTTCTCACAATTTTTCTACAGGTTGTCTTAACATTGCTGCCCCCAGAAACTCATTATAGTCTGTGAAGAGCACACAAATGTTTGCGACATCTATGGCTCATGATAAATTTATTCAACTTGACACCCAGCGTAATGTGAATCAAGGAAGTTGTGTGCACTTTTGTGCCTAAGCACAAGAAATAGCAAGCCATATTGTTTCAGTTAAAAATTCAAGACTTCTGATGGTAAATTTTGCAGGGTCATTGCATGTCATTAGATTATCTCCAAGCCAATTTACTTTTCATGATCTATTGGAATTCCCACGAGATGGAGCTAAATACTGGCAAGAGCAAGAATGACTCTGCCAGAAGTTAAGTTAGAGATGGGTCTTTAATGAGAGCCATTTCATGCCCTTACTCTTCTTTTTTGAAGGGTAGAAAGTTAAACGTAAAGTTGTGCTTTCTTCAGAAGCCATTTTCTTTGAAGTGTTTAGAATGCTTTATGCAACCAAATTCGGAAATCACTTCCACTGCTGGTGAAGAGAATGTTCCATACCATTGCATTTTATAATTAAGCAGCAGGTTGATAGTCCAATCAGCAACGATCACCACTCTGAAGGCTATTAAAAATCTCATAGCTCCTCTGCACCTCTTAATTATATAACAAATTAGCTCATAAATCAATTAGAAACAGCTGATGAAAGCCAAAAAGGAAGGCAGAGTAAATTGATGACATGAATCTGTTCTAGGAAAACTATTTTTATTGGTTTAAATAGACTTAAAATACTCTGAGTAAATGCACAATTGAGCTACATGACTTGTCTCTTTTGGCTTCAGCTATTGGCAATCAATGGTCATTCATGACATGTTCAATGATTTTTTTAATGCAGATCATGAATTTATTTATTCTTGAACATTCAGAATTTCCTTCTAGAATATGCAAAATTGACTTCTACCAAATTTTTATAAGTCCATCATTGGGAGTCTCAAAACGCATCTTAAGATATACCTCATTTGTTGAATATGATTAAACCATTGATTACAACAAATCTTTTACTGTTGTGACATGAACTGCATCATCAGTACCTCTTAGCACCTTATTGAATTATTGCACCCTAAATCAAGCCTAAGAGCTCATCATTTTCTTAAACTGCTGTTGCTGCTGAATTTCCAGTGATATTTTAACCCAAGCACAATGACAGATCTATAACAATTCTTGAAACAGCAACCAGGCATATTTGAATGCAACAATCTGATGCTAAATTTAGGAGCCTCTCATAGGCAAAGAGCACGAACATTTTTAAATGAAAAGAACGAGCACTAACATAAAAGTCAAGATTAACAGATTAGTCGTTAGTTTTAGCCTCCCTACTCGCAGCAACAAATGCGATCCAAAGAGAGGAAGGAGGAAGGCACTATTTAGTATGGAGTGTAGGAAACGCGGAATCTACGCAGAAAGGGCATAGAAACAGTAAGTTGGGAAAGAAGATAACGAAACAAGATCAAAGTTGAAGGAGGAAGTAGTAGGTGCTGAAAAACAGGACAGCAGTGAACCAAAAAAAGAGTGGTCCGTAACAAAACAAAATCCTATTCTACTGCAACAAAAAGAAAGCCTACCTAACCTTTAGCTCGGGCCCTCACATAGTCCCCCTGGGAGCGCCAATTCCCATAGATACAATAGTCGTATCCCCCTGAGGGGATAAAAGTCAAGAATGCTGACGTATTCAAATAGGCCTGCATATAACAAACAAACTCGGTAAATAAATCAGCAAATGCTAAATTTAGTATCATTCAGAAAGATAGGTGTATCAATGAACATATTCCAACTTCACTGTGCAGATTATACTAAGTCTCGTGCTATCAAATCCTTAAAAATGATAAAATTTACAGGTAAAAATTATGCACCAAAAATTCTACAGTTGATATTGTAGCTATCATAATCTGTATTAAGCCTATTCCTACATAAATATTCCATAAGCCTATTAGTAAGGAAATATTCCATAAGCCTATTCCTACGGAAATCTAAATTATTTCATGTCATCATTTCTCAAAAACAAAGGAGTTTTGAGGTTTTTGTCACCTCAGAAAAACTGTTTTCATTTTGCGTTTTTCTGTACGTGGTTAAAATGTGTGCGTTGTATTACACAACACACTGTATGATGGAATATTCTTCTTTAAAATGTGCTTCAGTACGATCTTTCACAATCAAATTAAGGTCATTAGGGAGTATTTGTAGGATGTTAACTAACTGTGCTGCATACTTTCAAACTAAAATGAGCAGAACAATAACTGATAGACATAGTGGGCACATGATGAGTACACTTTTGTTACTGCTGACTAAAATAGATATCAAGTTAAAATTTTACTGGATTTACAGTTTTGTGATTTGGAGCAGAAAGAATGTTTGCTCAGACCTGAAAAATCAAGAAGGCTTAAATAAAACTACAATTGATTTTTTGAAATAGGAGGTATATTTCCTGAACATCAAGTGTATTTCAATAACTTTATCAAGAAAAAGTACTGATAACAGCTGAACTAAGACTATCATCTTCAAAGTGTGTTAAATCTAAAGAAAAATAAACAGAATTAGATGTTTGGCAAGGTCTGCTTATAATAATAGTCAAGAGACAATCTATCAGATGAGATTACATCTAGAAGTACAGGTTAATATTACCTCAGTTTGTTTTTACCTATTTTGTTATAGGACATCATTGTGGCTATAAAAGCATGTTACTCCATCTTTGCTGATGAAGTTGGTCAGATTGTGAGTTTATTATGACTGACTAGAATGCTACATTTAGCTACAACCATTATCTACAGGTTTTGAGAAATTGCCAGCCAATTTATGCGACTCTGCAGTTTGTTTTATCATAATAGCATTTCCTTACTACTTTGGCAGTAGATTTCACGATGCCTTTAATTTCAGAGAGATTACTCGGCAATTTCCCAACAACGGGGAAATTGCTTTTTCATTATCAGTCGTGACGATATATTTAAGCATCTAACATTAACAGCAGTGATAAATTGAACTGAGAACCCATCAACAGTACTTGGTTCCAAACTCTGCAACCTGGCAGCCATAGAGGCACAATCATGTTTGATGCATGAAATTTTTTTTACTTAAATAAAATTGAAGAAAAGTATATAGCAACAAATATTCTGCCTTATTTAATGAAAAAAGATATTTTTTCAACAGGAATTGGAGTTAAAAATTATAGTTACTGAAACCAAAAGGGGGTTAATTTTTTATTGTAATGTTGATGAATAAAAACTGAGTTATCTCAAAATTAAGCTTTACTAGCATTTGTGATTGCTTTCACAGTTATGTGGTACACATCACAGTGATGGTATTCAAACTTTAAAAGTACTAAATCTATCCACAACATTTTTTACTACCAACAAAATATGAACACAAACTACAAAAACTTCACCCCAGAAGCAACTTTTTTACATAATAGGAGTTGTAAATAATTTCAGAAATCTGTAGACTTTTTCACCAGCTGCTTCAAGTGTGATTTAAATTTCATTAAGTTTTCGCAGATATTAATAAAAAGATAATGAAACAGCCAATTTTCATTTTTTAATTTTCACAACCAAGTGGCAACCAACAAGAAGCTTTCATGTTAGATAAAGAACTTCAATTTGTCATTTCACTTGGTGATACAATAAAGTGAGCATTGCTTTACAATCCATTGAATGCCAATAATGTTCAAGTATATGTATAGCACAGCAGTCATTAACTCTGAGTTTTCTTCACATTAATCTGTCATGAATTGACCAAACACAAATACTACATTTGATAACAAAAAGATGCTCTTTTACCCAAAATTTTGGCTTAAAAAATTGTCAAGCATTTAATCCATTGTAGGTGAAGTTTGAAACCTCTGGTACGCCTAGGCTATCTTCTTTCTGACACCAATTAACCCAGCTTAGACTAGGTAATTTTACATTTCCTAAATTTTCTGTAAAATTTTATTGCTGGTATTATTGTTTTATAATGAAGTGCTTTATAAGGTGCTTCATAATGAACTTGTAGAAATGAAAGTAATCCAACCTGTGGCTTTTGTTTATAAACATCAGCTGATTGGTGCTCTGACTTACTGGTTAATGAAATTTATTGACAATAAATAAACATAGAGTATGATCATTGCTTTAATACAGCTATGTTTCTGCTTGCTTAATGCATTGCTAGACTGTTTTCATCAATACATATTTAACTACTTTAAGAGAAAGATTTTTTCTGAATCTGACCTGCTAAAATGGACAAGTGTCTTATTTGCCTGAGCATCCTATATGCTGATAAATATGATGTATCTAAATTTATTATGATTCAAATTAGATAATTACAATAAGTTTATATCCACAACACTAAAACCCATACCACACATGAGCTCATCGAGTATTATAAGCAAGCAATCACATGCAAAAAATGCTCATGGTTACAGAATTTGGAATCAAGAAAATATAAAAGTAAATAGATAAACACATCAGCTTTCATTATAATGGATGATCAAAACCACTTGATGTTAGAGTACAACCTCTTAGTCAAATAGAAAAAATTCAAGCTCCACTACAAAGTAACTATGCCCTGCAGACTGGCATGCAAAGCAATTTTTCTTTATGGCTATTTTATAAACATTAGAATTTTTTACCAAAAACTAATTTTATATATTTTCAAAATGGTTGGCATACAAGCATTTCTATCATAGCTTCTGTATTATTTTTGGACAAAATTTTCAAAAATCATCACCAAAATGAGACAAAATCTACTGAAAACTAGAGCAGCCAGTGCCTATTCCTTAACAAATAAAATGGTCTTAATTAACTGTAACTGCAGTAAATCTTAAGGAAAACTGACTAAATGATGTTCAAATTTTTGTTGCTTATATCATAGTAATTACATTAAAATAAACAGCTTTTATTCAACCAACTTTTTAAGGGAAATCAGTATTTAACAAGTTATAGCAGTATGATAATTTTCCGAATCATCTGCTAAAAGTGATAATTAATTAATTAAAAATGATAATTTTCCAAAAATCTGCTAAATCGTCTTAAAAATATAACTCCAAATCATCTGCTAACAAGTTATAGCAGTATGATAATTTTCCAAATCATCTGTAATCATCTGCTACGTACTACGGTTAAAGCTGCTAAGTAATCGTTTGCTACGTATAACTGCTGCCGCTCTCCGAGAAGAAACGCTCGATCGCAGTATATCCCAAAACTGAATCTTCAGATAAAGAAGAAAGTCTTCTTTCTGAAGGTGCAGGTTAGTTCAATTGTTTAAGGAATGTAACCCACTCAAAATGTAACTTAACCTAAAAAAATGTAAAGATTTTTGTGGCTTGGAAGACTTTAATTGCCATGAAAGACCAAAATCAACATACCACTATAACTTGTTAAAAACTTATTTCCCCCTAAAAGTGCATAGAATAAAAGTTGTTTATTTGGATGTAATTACCATGATTTAAGCAACAAAATTTTGAAAATCGAATAGTCAGTTCTTCTTAACGTTTACCAAAATTGCTAGAAAATATGCATCTTATAGTTTTGACAGAATTAACACACAACAAATTTACTTTTGAAGAGAAATTTATTTAAATCTATAGCTCCTGTTGATTGAACCTTTTCTTTTACTTGCAAATGTGAATTTCGATTTCATAGGGTTGAGGAATATAACTAATAAATTCACCTAAGACTGAAAAAAAAGTAGAGCAATCATCAAGCTAATTCAGAAAATTTTCCTCATACTCAGCATATTAGCTTCAATGGGCCATAATCTGCATCAACAGGAGTAAAACCCGCTGTTGTGAACAAATTTAGTCAATAGGAGATTTGCATTCTGGATTCGAGTGTGCAACTATGACGAATGACAGAATATTATTCAATACTGCCGTATGTTATGAACGCAGTCTTACACAAATTTGAGTCAATACAAGGAATTACTGTCATTTTTTTGAAAAACTAACCTCAGCATCTTTGGGCAAGCTTGAAAGATCTTCGCTATGCAGTTTTTCCCGAACAGATTCAAGGCAAGCCTCAGCAACGATGTCTTCCGTTTCAAAGCTAATGTTAGGATTATTTAAAGCATCTTCAGGAGAAAAAT
>JACJUY010000060.1:119835-376619 GCA_014220935.1 Platorchestia sp. MABIK
GGGAACACACGAGGTTGCTGGGAACTCACGAGGTTACTGGGAATTCACGAGGTTGCTGGGAACACACGAGGTTGCGGGGAACTCACGAGGTTGCTGGGAACCCACGAGGTTGCGGGGAACTCCCGAGGTTGCTGGGAACACACGAGGTTGCTGGGAACTCACGAGGTTGCTGGGAACCCACGAGGTTGCTGGGTTCACACAGTGCTGGCGAGGTCACCCAAGGTTAAGCGAAATATGACACACTGGGATGTGGTCACTCTACCACGAGTGTTGGTGTTTTTTTTTTTGCTAATCAGGCCTGTACAACGCGTGTGGTTGTGTCTGGTCAAGTATGAGGCTGGACTACGAGCGGTATCAGGGAGGGCTCATTGTTGTGTTCCTCCCACAATATAGAGCTACACAGTGTACTACTCTTATTGTCATTAATTGTAAACAAATGATATTTGTTGAGGAAATACCAATTTCCAAGTGTGGACTTACGGGACCGAGCAATCTGTTCTGTAGGAACGCAAGGAACAGTGACGGTGAAGGATAAAACTCTTTCATGTGTATGATTGTACCCATAGAAATACCCTTGAACACACAGTTATAATTCACCTAGAGCTCCTCGTTGATAAAGCACCAATCATCCATCTTTGTTTTCATTATTGTGCAATAGAAAAATGCTTGACTCAAGATATTATATGTTTCTTATCAAAATTTTATTGTAGAAATTTTACTGCTATTTTTTGTGATATTTTTATTTTTCATTGTTTATAGTGGAAAATCACCCTAAAGTAATAATAAAATAAAACATTTATAATGTACTGTACAAAATAAGATGCTATCACAGGGTAACTTAAATCTTTTTACTATAGTCCGTAGACTTTCGCTGGTCTTGTGATGGTTAAATGAGCTAGGTGTGGACGAGTCTTGGATGATTTTGTTCATGCTCACGACCACGATTTAGATTTCTACTGAACTTGAATAACCCTCAAACGATGTGACTGACGGTTATGCCCCTGAGAGTTGAGCTTGTGGAAGATAAGCCTGTGAGGTCAAAATCAGGAGATTGTGAGGGCAACCTGTGAGATAGAAATAAGAAGTTTATGAAAGCAGCTTTTGAGAAAGTAACTTGGAGTTTTTGAGAGCAACAAGGAGAGTGTGAGGGCAACGTGTGAAAATGAATAAAGATTTTAGTGTGTAAACAAGACAGTGTTGGGATTGGAAGCTTGAGGAGGATGTACTGGTTATCAGCCAGCATAACACCCCAGCATATATTGGGATGGAATTTGGGAACTGCGAGGATATTGATGAAGGTTCGGGGTGGTTGGGGGATGTATGTTGTCACCATGTAGTGAGGTAGTGTGGCTAGACTGGCGAAACTTTCCTGTCTGCCTTAAAGAATGTTAGAATTTAACGGAAGTCTTTGATGGCACTACATCTGATAAGAAAAACAGTGAAAGCTCCGTGTTAGATGGGAAGCATGTCGGTGTCACACTCTCTTCTGAAGACTTAATGATCATTTTTGTCGTATAAAGGAGTACAGCGAAAATATCGATGTGAATGTTTTAATAGTTATAAATGTAGTGAGGCGTTAGTGGAAAGATTGGTGAGATGTAGTGTTGGGCCATGAAGCGAGTTGTGCTAGAGCGAGGCGCGCTGAAGTCCGACATGTTGGAGTGGTATACACTGGATTGAAAAGGGGGAAATGTTAGAGTGATATGCACTGCATTGAGAAGTCCGACATGTTGGAGTGGTATACACTGGATTGAAAAGTGAGACATGTTGGAGTGGTATACACTGGATTGAAAAGTGGGACATGTTGGAGTTGTATACACTGCATTGAGAAGTCCGACATGTTGGAGTGGTATACACTGGATTGACAAGTCCGACATGTTGGAGTGGTATACACTGGATTAAGCAGTCGGACATGGAGTGAGGCTCTAGAATGGGAAGTAACGTACTTGGGGCTGTTATCAAGACCGAGCCTCAAGTTATAAGGTTAGGGGAGGGCTTGTTCCTCATAGTCGTTGACAAAGCAGGTTACGAGCGGGATGACTGTTATTGCGACATTTCCATTCCTAGGTCCGATCGTAACCATCCATAGTAAACGATTTTCCAACGCACGTTCAGCTGCTTGCTGATCATCTTCATCAAAAAAGGGGCGATTGTCTCTCGGTACTTCTGTTTTTCATGCCACGTTCGATGCCGCATTTCAGCAGGCACAGCAGAAAAGATCCTTTGCAGCTAGCACAATTTTGGGCATTCGCTGGGTCCATGCGTGGAACATCAGAGATTAAGTTGGGCATGCAACCTTTAACAGCAGAAACTCATGCTTCTTATTGCTCATTCACTCTTCCACACCACGAACTTAATTGGAGACCGTGAGCGTTTTAGTTATTTACTGGCCACCTGCATTGACGGCAATCTTAACAAATTCTGTAGGAGTTGCGCCAACCACTCTTCAAAATTTACAAAAAATCTGATTGAATTGCGTGCTCAAAGTACTTCACACGCAAGATGGGGATAAAAAATTCAGCGTTATTCGCTCCCACTTTCCAAAACTACATTGCCTACATTATTTTCCTCGAGATCATAAGAAATTTATCTGTTTTGTAAAATTTTCGTTATAATCAGGATGGGCAGATCCTCATTGCGGACTCGATATGAAATGTAGGAGATCTTGACGTCACTAGTTTAAATTTACAATATTACTGCACTCTGCTGTCACTACACATCAAAATATAAAAGGAACTGAAATAGTTTATTCATGAAATGACCGGTGTACAAAATGATGAACTCTGATGGGTTCAGAAAACATTAGGAATACATCTCAACTGTAGGTAATGGCATGTATATGCCAAAACATTAGTGACGGCATGAAAATGTCATGGAAAACACTATTGAATTCAACTTGAGTCCTCTATGTACCTGGATTACACCTGTATACTGGAATTTCTTGTACATTAATTGAACAGAAAATTTTTGAACTAGTCATTTCAAGGTCATTCTCTCTGCTGTACTTAGTGACAGCTTGTTTATAAGTGTATATGTTGCATGATCGCCTGTCTACCAAAGTGAACGTTAACAAGAAGACAAGCGCTTCCTCTACATTTACGTTAGAAGACCAAATCCGGTAGAGATGGAACCGAGGACTGCTGAAGTACTTTCAGTTGTCTTCGGCTGTGGCTGATTTGACTGTATTCTAAGTCCTAGCATCGACTCGAGCAACTCTCATCTGCCAGACTCCCAGCTGCCACCCTTGCATCCCAGGCTGTTGTGACCCTACCTACTTTGGGATGTTATTATATGAATTTTAAAAGTTGAAGACGCAGTCAGTGAATTCTTTTGTTCTGTGTTCGGCATAATTTTCTTTTTCCATGAGTCGGATCACGTTTTCCTTAGTGATCATCCCAATAAGATAATTACCACAAGTCGCTACCGGTTTCTCAATAGAAATTCATTACGTTAATACAGAAATTCATTCAGGGACAGTCACACACAAATCATTCTCTTGGTGCGAGCCAATATTGCCAACGTTATAATACCCATAACTAAAGTAATCAATAAGTCGTGCTTATTCAATATTGTCAAAAATACTTCATGATTAGCGCCTCTTTTTACCCATCTCACCTTTTCCCTCGTGCTCTTTAATCATTCTGATCACGTTGGACACTAGGAACACTCGATAGCTCACGTATTTTACAATTGCAAATGATGACCGACGGTTCACACTAATATGTATCAAAACTCTTGGGAAAAAAATTTTGTTCGACTCAAGGGTAATTCACTGGGCGCGCATCTTACGAATTTCAAACGGGTCCGCTTCCTGTGGCCTGTCAGTGCGCAGTATTCGCTTGTAGAGGAATTTCCCCGTCCTCTGAAGTAACTCAAGGAAGATGCGTTTTTGTTAGTTAAATGTAAACTCTCACACTCTCATTCATACGGAGTGTTCACCACAGAGAAATGCGAGGACACCATCAAATGGTAACATCCCGCAGAGACGTTAAGCTTGCGCGTCTTCATTCTATGATGCCACACCTCCTCTGAGAGTTAGCGGCCTACCTGTCGCGCTCCTAACGGATCAAGAACAAACATAATCAAGCATGTAGGAATGAAGGAATGGAAATGCCTATAATCCTAATTGAGTAATGAATTTTACGTCTAATTTCAAAACAATGGATTGATTCACAAACGATCATAAGTATAGACGCAAAGAAGCAAATCATTCGAAGATGTGACTTCACGATGACGTGTCTTGACTCGCAGAAGACGCGCTACTGCTGAGAGGTAGACATGTGGAGTGAGGGCGTGTGTAAGCGGCATGTGTAATTAACGCGTTCTTTACGAAGCTGGGATGCGGCTGCTCTCGTACAGAGAACACTCGAGATGTTTCTTTTGAGGTACACACTCGTATAATAGAGTGATGCGTGGGACAGACGCTTTCTTCTTCTCGTAGAGCTTGCGTTATTTATGAATATGTATGAATACGTAAAGGTATGAGGTGGTTAATCACGAACAGACTTTCAGCTGCCGGCCTCCCCACCCCTCCCAGCTACAGAACTCCAAGCTGCCAGACTCCCACGCGTCAAACTTCCAGTAGCCAGACACCCAGTAGCCAGACACCCAGCAACAGACACCCAGTAAACTGACACCCAGCAGCCAGACACCCAGCAGCTAGACACCCAGTAACAGACACCCAGTAGCCAGACATCCAGTAGCCAGACATCCAGTAACAGACACCCGGTAAACTGACACCCAGCAGCCAGACACCCAGTATCCAGACACCCAGTAACAGACACCCAGTAAACTGACATCCAGCAGCCAGACATCCAGCAGCCAGACACCCAGTAATAGACACCCAGTAAACAGACATCCAGCAGCCAGACACCCAGTAACAGACACCCAGAGAACGTTGTGTAGGTTTACACAACTGAAGGTGCCCTACGGCGGGCGACAGCTGTGCATGTGAGAGCCATTACCTCCCCCCGCACACGCTTCGTTGACGTGCGATTCTCACTTATTGAGTCCGTCTCAGCTGGTATTACAATTGCGAAAATTGGACTTAAGATTCTGACAAGTTTTTAAGGTGAGATTCAGACAACTAAAAAGCTGTTTTCGCTTTAAGTTAGTGAGAATTTTGAACAATCAGCACTGCTTTCGTTTCAATGTTGAATCTGGTGTTCAGTTCACACGTGAGAAATGCACCCTGAAAATCAGTGATGAACAATTGCTGGAAGCTCTCATCAACCAACCAGTTTCCACTTTAGAGCAGCATTCGATGCGATGCTCAACCTACCTGAGGTTGCTGTGCTGTTCAGGCTCACGTTCGATCCTATCAGCATCATTGGGACAACGCTGATCTCGCTATCTATTGGTCGCTGTCTTGACCTCGTGAGTCCCTGCGTATTGCGAGGGCCAAGTTCCCGGCCGAGCCAGCCAGGTCCCCAGTGTCAGTGCTGCAATGGCAGTTGTGGGAGAAAGTGGTGTGGTGTAGTTAATGTTCCTCTGTGTGTGAAGGTCACAGAACATGTGACCACAACCTTCGTTTATTTCCTATTCGCTGTTGACTACTTCAAATATTAATTAGCTATCTAGATTAGTGTGTTCTCGTGTTTTTTTTGCTTGATACACATTTTAAATTTTAGTGTATTGCGTACATCGTAATTTATTCATGTTACAGTTTGTTTGTGCAGTCACAGATTGTTTAACATCCTACAATTTGAACACGTGATGGCAACTGAGCCCAATACGTAAAGTTTTGATCGCTGGTAAATATTGTTAACCCGCCGAGGTGTGAGGGCTATGGGGCCCACGGAGCACGTGGCTGCGACCGCGGACCCATTTGAACTTCCGAGCTAACCACGGCCGCACTCGCTAGACGCTTCTCCCTGATGTCTGTCCTCCGCGTCCCGCATCTACAGATGCAACGACGCAATAACAAGCCATGTGTGACAGAATTCATTTTATGAACAGCAGCGACTGTCGCTACGGATCTCGCATTACTGAACCTCAATTGTCAATGCTTGCATATCCTACTGCAGTCGTGCTAAAAACTCTCCTGTGTTCCAGTAGCCCTGGGTTACGATAAAGTGTCATTTATAACGTAAAGCTTCAGCGAAATATTTCCTGTCGCTTAGCAAGTTTCTCAAGACTGGAGTGGACTTTGTGCTCCCATGTTTTGTTCCTGCCAATCTGGCGGCTTTTTGTTTTGCTGTTCACTGGGGGCTGTGACGTAGCCGGAAGCGGGCACGCAAGAAGGGCGAATGTGCGGCCACCACATGCAGAAATGACTCGCTGCTGTATGAGTGGACACGTTACCAAGTACTGTACATTACGCGCGTACGGTGTCTCAGGCGCACGCAGAGATGCACTCACGGAAAACTGAAAAATGTGTGCGTTTGTGGGCGGTTTGCTGCAGTGTGGTTTTTTCCAGCAGCACACTTGCCTCGTTCTGAACTAAGACAATATTTACTTTAGTATGCACATAAGACTTGCAGGCAAAATGAAGCCTAATTTCAGAGCTAAAAGACTTATATGCTGAGGCGTTGCACAAACAAGTCTCACTTTCGTCCAAAGGCCAAGTTTGAAATTTATTTACGTCGTACATAATAGAATAACTTCGTGAAATATCCGGTAATTCATGTTCTTTACGCTTGTCCAGTCTAGGAATGGAATATCTCTACTGATTAGCGTATCTATCAAGAACTAAGCAGCAGCACGCAGGCAGCTCCGCGTAGGGTTGACAGAGACCACACTTTTGCTGCTGCTTCAAGTCGTGCTCCAGTCTGCCAGGTTTTTGCTAGGTATTATAGCTTAGATTTTTGACACACAAAGTCTCTACCCCTTTCCCGGTTAAGTACACTTCAAAATTCACGTCGATAGCCAGTGCTTATATATTATGTATGTTTCCGTTCATTTCGAATCTGATCCCTAGCGTGTTCCTTAAAAAACTGCATAGCAACAATTCTTTCCTCATTCTGACGTCGATGACTTCCTCATGTTGTTGTCAGTTTAATGATAAGCTTGTAACAACGGTTACAAAAGTAAAATGAATTCAGACGGTACAGGGCCAATGCCTGAACTATGGGCTTGAGATTCACGGCATTTTTCCGTTGTAGCGCTCAGAATTGGAACATAATTTACTTCATTTATTTTGAAAATCGAAACGGCACTGCACTCGGCCAACAACGCAAAAAAAAGTCTTGTGGAATTTGAGCGCCAAATAAATCATAATTTAACTGTTTATGCTCGACTCTAAAATTTAAATGACTGCTTTTCTCAAGTTTGGGTGATGGACCAGGTTTTGTTCATTTCTGCTGTGGCGAAGCTGCGATCCTCCGGAGCACGGACGTTGTCCGTCACTGTGATGACGTCACTGCAGCAAAATATCGTTCTTTGTGCTAGTTTGAGCGACGCGAGAGAACAACAGTATTACGCACTCATGAAAAGTTACGTTACTAAATATGAGTCTAATTTTTCAAAATCCTGGGGAATTATTTGTACCTCCTGTAATTACCCAACACATGCCACACTCGCTGAAAGCAGGAGAGGACAATTCTCATCCAAATTTTTTTATCCTAAATCTTACATGTCCCATAAAATGAAGTTGGACAGCGAAGTTGAATTTTTGCTTAATATTCCTGAACTATTAAATTTAATCGCCAATAGATCAATCTCTTATTTTTAGAATATCAGTTTCATCTCTGTGGTCCCAATGACACGATGGCACAATATCAGAATGGCATGCAACTGTCAACCTCCTTGAGATGCTCAACGTTTTGCACCAAGATAATTCCATGCAACTTCGTGCGGTATTATTGCACGGCAATTTTTGGCACCTGTCGTCACCGTGAGGGAAGAGAGAATTGATACCAGGAACCAAATTTTCAAACACTTGACGTCGTCTTTGCAGCAAGTGGACTTAGAGTGGCTTACGCTGCCTGTTCTTTCGCTACAACGACCTAACTTTGAAAATCTTACCCTGATACCGCGAGGTTTCTTCTCCGCCGACAGCTTCTCAGAAAAGCGTCGTCGCCGCTGCATCACGCACAATGGAACCGATCGCAATCGCTCGCACACTTGTCATTCTCGCATCATCTGATCACATTGGATACATGACCTTCTTTCGTGCATATTGTCTATTATCACGAAAGCAAACTGTGAATGAGAATTGCTTATCGTTTTACAATAATTCCAATCGGGAAGCTAGAGGTCATTGATGAGAAATAAGTTATGCATTACATGTAGGTTGCTGTCGTACGATGTCACGCAAGTATTTAAAGTACTTTTTTCCTCAAATCTCACATTGGGAGCTGGCATAATATGTTTTTGCTTCAGTATAGAGGAAGAGCAACCGTAAGGCATCATAAGGAGTAGCTATTAAAAGTTTTTAATTCGAGTTACGCTGAAGAGCTGTCATAAAGAGTTACAATGAAAAGTTATCATTGAGAGATACCATTAGATGTTTCCAATCAAAATTGTTATGAATTGCCGTAAAAATAATCATAAGAAAAAGAACTGTTGATCACATCAATTTTGAATGTAGTGTGAGAGCAGTCAGCTCTGCGAATTTAAACTGTTCTAAATTTGATAGTTCCTAGTATGAAAATAAAAAATGAATACTTCGTATAATTTAAAATTGAAGTGTTATTTTTCTCAGCCCAATCCAACAACGTTGAAAAAAGATAGATTGATAAATTATTATTAGATATTCTTTGCATTCATCTGATCCTTTGTGCAGGAGCTCATTTTGCAGGTTATTTGCATCGGACTCAAATATTTTTGGGTGCTCTGGTTTTCTGGTTCCAATTCCAACCGCAGCCATGCCTCGTAGGCCTAGTATGTAATCCATGTGTTCTGAGCACTGATGCCACGAACTGTGTGTAACGGATTTTCATGCATTTCAGATATAATCAATTTTGCTGTCATATTATTTCATAATAGAGGCACTCTTGACAGCGAAGAAGTAATCGAAACTAATTGTAGAGGTTGCCATACAAGTAAACGTGAAGACACACATCGTAGCGGAGCATCTCAAGTTTGCTGGAATTTCGCCGTACATTTGTGGCCAGGAGACATGGAGAGGTAAGTCATTCGACATGGCTTGCCTGCCCGCAGCTTGTCAACTGCGATGCCAGGCGCCTGCTGGTACTGAAGTGGCGCGGCCTTCATGAATGCTGTCACAGATTTTGCATCTGTTTGCGTCACCAAGCTATATCGTGATAGACCTTGCAGAGTTAGCTACTTGCAAGCAATATTTGCATATGGAAATCGCTTGCATTTATGATAAAATATTTAGTGCATGTGCCGTAAGATGGATCAGTGTTTGAGGCATTGTTTCAATTTATTTTATTTTGCAGATATTTGGACTGACCATTGCAAATAAAGCTTTGATCAAACAATAAAAATTTTACGATGTCGCTTTCTTTTCCGCGTGAGGCAACCACGGCTGCTCCCCCACGCGCGCTGCGCGTACGCCCTGCGGCTCTGGCGCTTGTGTCACGTCTCATAGGCAGGGTACCGCGTCAGGACACATGTCATCTATTACCCTCGATTTATATCTCAAAAACTCGTACTTCTACAGTATTTCAAATTTTCTTGTCGCCTTGGAGTGTCCTGCAAACTCCTGCTACTCACGACACTCTTCATTCCGCTAGAGAAAAATAACAACAAAAGACGCTAGAAAAAGAAAACAAAACTCTTTCTTTCCAACGTGCATTATATTTTCAGTGCATTAATATACTTCTTGTGATGCAGAATTGAAACTGTAAATAATAATGCTTCTTATTCATGCTGATGGTGTTTTTGCTTTTCTCCTGACTCTTTTCTATGCTTCATAGTTCTCGTTGTTTTTCTGTTATTGTTGTGTTGTGTCATTTTTTCTTGCGCACTTTTCTGTTTATTTTTCTTCCTCGCACTGACGCTTCACTATGACTGCTCCGTAAACCATCGTCCAACAGTAGCTCTTTCTCTGGGAATTATGCCATGTTGTGCCAGTTTGACTTCGATGATGGCGCGACAATGAGTGCCAAGGACTGGACTTTCAATAAATTTTTCCGCCGTTGTCGTACTGCTGGTTGCGAAAGTTCTCAAAAGTTGATTTGTAGGAATTAATGCTGCCAGTTGTACTGTTACGAGGATGCATTTTATTCAAAATCTGGCTCCACATTAGGAACGCCTCGCGCAACGACGAGCAGTCATGGGCAGTGACAAGAATCAAGGAAACAGCTTGGCTCGCTGCTCGTTGCCATCGGGGCGCCAGAATGTTCTTGCACGTGCTCCGTCTGACACGTCATCAGACGAAGGTCAGGGTTAGGCGATCTGTTTATCCTTTTGTGCACTCCAGGTCCCTCTCGCTTTTCTTCTTTCCTCTCTCATGCCACAGCAGCCTGCGATGCCACGAGAACCTGATCAGATCAAAACAGGTCTGGGCGCGGCGGTGGTGGTGGTGGTGGTGGTGGCGAGCTGCAGTCACGTTACTCCTGTCGTCATATCTGCGCCAATTATTTCTATTCGTTTCCTCGTGCTTTCTTTTAAAATAAAAAACTCTTGTATTGCTGTGGACAATGCAAACAATATCTGTGACGTTTTTTGACAAAATTTGCTCCGATCATAGCGATAGGAAAGTAGAAAAATCGCCTGTTTAAAATTTTTCATGCAAAGTCGTCTCTCCGATTGGTTCCTATTCGTTTCTACGTCTCGATTATTGATACTGTTGGTGCGAGACATATACGCGTTTATATGTCAAAAAATGTCATCATTCAAGTTGACAAATTAGTTTCATTTGAGTTTCAGCTAGAGGAAAACTTTTGGAGATCTAATGATGGCATTAATGTGTACTAAAAACCCGCTCCTCTCCTCTCTTACCCAATTAATAAGCTCCACTTCAGTTAACTACCTGAGTTCAGTAAAAAGTGATTCCCTATACTCTGCTTCTCGGTGCTCGTATTGCTCTATAGCACCAAATTTTAAGCCTTATTACTCGTGCAGTAGAGACCAGAAAAAG
This sequence comes from Platorchestia sp. MABIK, assembly GCA_014220935.1. Taxonomy (NCBI): domain Eukaryota; kingdom Metazoa; phylum Arthropoda; class Malacostraca; order Amphipoda; family Talitridae; genus Platorchestia; species Platorchestia sp. MABIK. Next base: position 130,826 of record JACJUY010000060.1, read on the forward strand.
TCATATCATATTTTGAACGCTAAAAAAAATTCTGGCCTTAACTTTGTTAAAGCATAGAATGTCAGTGCTACGCTTCGTCGCATACCTGTAAGAAACATGGACGTTCATTTAAAACCTGAAGAGGCAGCTTCCGTGCTACCTCCCGATGCCGTCCCACCGAGAGAACTGAGTTTGAGGACCCCTGTGTATTATTCCGTTTACACTAAAAAGATCCTTTAGTCAGAAGTGGTTCACGGTATAATTGTAACCACAGCAAGCTTCAGGAAAGCTAACTGCTCTATTTTAGCTCGTCGGTGTGAAAATGAGTCTATCGGCTGCAGAGAGACTTCAAAATGCCAGCTCGGTGTGCAACCAAGAAGCCCCTGCAGACAGAAGTCGTGTTAACATCTTGATTTCTACAAGAAATGTATGAACTGGGTACTAGAACAACGCCAGAAGAGAATGTTCCGTGACTTTGAGTATGTTTAGGTGGATCAGGAGCACTCCAAGAGATTTTGTCAACCCAGTGATGTGCCCAGATACGAGACTGAAAACACAGTTAACAGTGAAGCACTCAAACAGTGGGATCGTGTGAAATGCCATTCGCGAAAGGAAGGGCGGAGGTGGACTTTACTTCCATCTTCGGTTAAGACTAAGTCGTAGCATGCATTCCATTGTCTAAAAATACTTTGTACATGCATCTTTATGGCGATTCCTGTAGGACCTCTTTAATTGGCTAATTCTGGCATGACTTGTTTCAACTCGAGTACACGTCTCTCGCGTCTTAATGTAGAGCGCAAATCACGAGAGATCTTTAGTAGAGTGCAACATCATTGTTGTCGGCAACTACGACTTGATCTATTGGTATCACGATAATTCTATTTTACAGGCAAATACACAACCTGGAGGTGCACTTGAACTTTTTCCAGATTGACCTCTATGCACGAGCAGGTGTTCCGGATGTGAGATGTCCTAAAATAACCTTTTGGAGATTCAAATAAATTTTGAACTATTTTGTACACCATTGCTCGCATATGCTTCTTCTAGTATAGAGTCAACAAATAAGTTGCAAATGATAAACGAAATAGCTGTTTTTCAACGCAGTAAATGTGTAAAGTTTTTTTCATTAATTATGTGTTGAAAATGTGATGTATCAAACAGAATGCACACGAACGCATCACCTACTCGGGTTACTAATATTATCGTAGCGTCGGCTTTTTCTAAGCATATCTCAAAAGATTCAAGTCCTGGAGTTATAACTTTCTCCTAAGTACGGATATTTAAGCGCCTTCAAATCAGTTATAGTAACCTCGAACATGTTAATTACATTTGTTAAATGATATAAATATTATATTGGCTCGAGAAATTGATAATTGAGATGTGGAAAACTATCACATCAACTCATTGCTCTGAGAATAATGCGCAAAAAATAACATGCCCACATGTCTTTGGCTTTCCATTCAAAAGTACACGACTATCTATTATAACTTTAAATGTCATGACTAGAGTTAAAAATTAGTCACTATTGATTGAGTGCAGCCTTTCTTCGGCCCGGTTGAACTCAAATATTCACTGGGGAGTAGATTTTTTGTTGACGAAATTGGTTCCATGCCCTGTTCATAATCGGTGCTTTACCGACTGCTACATTGGTGCGGTACCAATGGAGTGTCGCAGCACTAGTTCGGTAGCGACACTAACGCAATGTCCGCTTTAACCCTAAATTTTTGCACTGTGGCTGAGAGAGCAATTATTGTTATTCCGTCAGTGAACTCCACTGAGCGGCGCTGAACTACAATGAACGACTAGTGTCCATTCATGCTAATGAAGTACGAATTTTGAAGAATCTTAATTAGTCTAAAAATGAACGAATGCTCATTTATCGGGCCATCATTTTGTTGAGAGAAACCAGAGGGACGAAATGTCTTGCAAGAGTTGGAAGTCCGGTCAGTTCGCACTCTTAGGCTCAAAAATATCTATTAGTTGCAGAACCTCAAGGTGTGCCATGAGAGAAATGGCTGGCTGCATGACTGAACGCTTTTAGAGAAGCGCGAGCTGTGAATAGGAACTTAAGACTCTCCTTCTCTTTGAAGTGGGGGAAATTTCTCAGCTTAACAATAGCTTCGAAGACGAAGAAGAAACTTGATTAGTCCCGGGGGTCTTGATCGGTCAAAACTCACGTTTGGGTAATGTTCTGTTCACAGACGAGAAACTTTTCCCTGTGGAAAATGCCAATCACGGCTAAAATTACAGAGTTCTTGCATCAAAGCAACAGTCCTGTCTAAAGGAGGCTAGAAATATCGCCTGAACATGAAAACCCGCATCACTGATGGCTTGAGCTGGAGCGTCGTCGAAAAGCAAAACCACATGCTTCTGTGTGCCAGGAAGCGAATTTCAGCGCTGAAAACTAGTACAGCTCATCCTTGAGTCTTGATGAACCCTTGGAGCCACGACATGTTCAATGGTGATCCATTTTTCTTGCCACAAAATATCGATCATACCTTTCAGATTTTTTGTCAAAAAAAGAGTACCTTCCATGCTCTGATCTCAACCGATGTACTTCAGCATCTGATCCATCTTGGGAGCTATCGATTGAACTAATTCTCACAGCTCAGCTGTTGTTCTGAAGAGTTCCCTTGAACAAGAGTGAAACAAAATCCCACGAGGAGTTGTGCAAGACTTAGTCGAATCTGTGAATGGTAGACTTACAACTGTAATCAAGAAACACGGCGGAATTATCGAATAGTTTTCAGGCTGTTCATAACTAACTAAAAATACTGAAAACATGCACAAGGCTTTTGAAATAAACTGTGAAGATTTGACAGAATTTTTCGATTGAAACCTCGCTATACAACTCATATGTTACTCTGTAGTTTTACTACACTAAACTAGTATAAGCCATGATTGATTAACTGCCATCAGAAGAAGTATTGGAGCAATTTGCTACTTCAGGCCGACCCTAAACTGTACTTACTGAGCGAGCTACAGGAAATCATTGATAACAGTGCAGTGATTTCTAATTGGATGCACCCGCTCCTTCTAGTCCACTGCAAGGATCCATCAGCCTAAGAACCTAAAGCTCAAAACTAAAGATCAGGGATTAGTTTCTCGGACATTTAAGAATACAACAAAGTAAGGCAAATTCCATCCAAACAATACTTCCGCTGGTTTAGGTTACGAGAGACATGTATCCACTTCTTGTTTTTCCGTACGAGGTATATGTTCAGTAGATGAAAAAGTTGAAAACATGAACCCGTTGCTACAAGTTTCTCTTTAAAATGCCTTTGTTTTGACATCCAAGAGATCATGCACAATTTTACTTGACAAAGTAAGCTGTCAAAATACGCTCTGTATTCACAACAGGGGAAAATTTATTGATGTTAGCTTATTGTACATTTCCTGAACAAATTGCGTAAGTTTGGACTGAGATACGACATCCAGCCTGATGTTTCGACGACTAACTCATGGAATGTGTATCGCCTCCAATGTAGAAATCGAAAAGGAAGTGAGTCATGACGTGGGTGAAGTTACAGTAGCTAAGTGTGTTCTAATTGAAGTTTATATGGAAGCGTAATAGTTTAAAACGTTTTTCCATAGTACCTGAGCTTGGACGTATGATAGAGAGGAAAAGTAGTGAAGAGGAAATGAATAAATGGATAATACTAGGATGGATTTATCATGAAACATAACAGAAAAAAGTTATATTCTGGAGTGTAAACAGGGTAGAGAAGGATTAGGCTTATCCGAATGCAATCACAAAAAATGAAAAATTTGGGATTGTTGTAATTTAGAGTTATAGAGAGAATGAGAGAGGAACATCTTGGAAAAATACGTACTGAAGGTTGAAATGACGCTTCGGTTTGCTAGGAGAAGACCAAGGTTCAATTTTAATGCTGGATACAAAATAAGAAAGGTAGAGACTGAAAGGAATGAGTTATACTTCCAGGCAGTTATTTTTTCAGAGGATAAAACTTCACAATTAGCTTCCTCGCTTAGTAAGTATGCACTGTCATATTTGGCGGGTAGATGTACGAACGAAACATGACACTGCTAGGACCCTTAGATCTGCAGAAGCTGTCAGCTGCTGGGGTTCAAGTTTATACATCAGGCCGAGACACTGGCCTGATTCAGGCCAGTGTCTCGAAATGAAAAGAAGTAGTTTGATTATAAGCCTGTGGAATGGTAAACGACGGATGTGTGGTCATATAACCTCTTTGCTGAAAAAAAACATTTTTCATTTACATTGATCATAGAATACAGACGGCTTTTTGCGGGTACGTTCAGCACGAAATCGTAGAAAGAAGGCTTCCATTTTGCACTTCTTTGTTTAATTTTGTGTGCACAATTTCCAGATTCGTTCCAATTATCATTCCTGGTGTACTGTCCATATGATCGCAACGAAAGACTACGATAGTGCAACACGTCATTTACAGATGCTTCTCAGAGTATGACACCGTGAGCAAAGAAATAGAATTAGCTAGGAGCGATCAAATCAAAGATTGTTAAATGTTTTTAACTTTAAAACCAAGCGTAATATCTATAATGAATTACAATTATGGATCCTTTCTGCATACGAGAACTAAACAAGTAGTTTTGTACGCTCAGACATCGGATCACTCAATTTCTATGATTGTGAGGACTTTAGTGAAACTGGTAACATTTAATCTCAAACAATTCAAAATTTTTTTCGAGAAAAAATGGCGTGAACACACTTTATTGCCTTTATATTGCCCATGTGAACGATCTTGACGTTCAGGTGGATTTTTGAAAGTATACTTAAGGGGACACCAACTTACATAAGGGTGGATTCTGCTTGAGGTGAGCAAGAGCATATACAGGAAATAGCTCCTACAAAGGTCTCTCTGACGGCTGCCACTAAAAAAGAAGGTCATGCAACAACTTTTGGCGTCAAGGTTACATGCTAGTCACCTGAGCGCTACTGAGCACTGGAGAAATCGGACAAAAGAAAGAAGAGGATTGGACATTCATTCTGTAAATTTGGGATTATCATAATCATGACTTTCAGTAGTGAAAGTCCCATTAAAATTTTTTTCTCGTTTTATAAATTTTAAATTACCGAAAACGTTCAAGATTATTTCTGAGCATTCATTTCAAGAGATAAGTTAATTCAAGGTCATGTGTTCTTTGTTGAAAGGGAAATACCAAACAATTGTTTGATCGAATTCATTAAACGCTTCAAACGTGCAATAAATCGTGAACACTATGTCCTCGAATTCGTTCGTCTATACTATTTTCAAACTGACAACATGAGCGTCACATTGAGCGTTAGTAGTCACACTTCCGCCTCAAATACCAGAGAGCGTTCTTGACTTGAACTCCGTGTTTATCAACTCATGAATTCCATGACTCAACACCACTCGTGGCTCTCAGTTCATGTCTAAAGCGGCGTGATGCGAACGCGCACAGTTTTTGCAAGGCGTTTGATGGCGTAACACTGGCGCGTTTCAGACCTGTTGCGGTTACCTTCAACACATGAGTGACCTCCCTGAGGAGTAGGAACTGAAGAGAGGAAGGTCACTAACGCAGGAAACCGCCGCAGCTACTCTGTTCCAGATTGTGCAAGTACGACAACTTCAGCTGCGGACTTGGCAATGAATTTGCTACTTCCGCATCTTTGAAAACTCACAGAAGATTATAAAATCCCAAGTTCCTTGTAGTGAAAAACGGGCTTTTTCAGTTAGATGCATTGCGTCATACGTAAACACATTCGTATCACTTCATTTTCGTGAATATAGCGAAAAAACAAGCAACTAGTTTTAACTGAAAGGTTTCGCCATCTATTTACGAAGCTCTTATCTCTCACTGAATGTTAAACATTTATTACATGCCCTGCAAATTGTATAAGTTTTAAAATGTTTGGATTTGGGACTTCTAACTGACTTTGCAATCTTATACGGGAACTTTCATTCGTTTCTCTATACTGCCTGGTTGGACTTCAGTTTTAACAGGGCTTCGTGCAATGTGAGGATCAAGTCCAAACGGTCTGAGATATTAGACACTATTATTGCAATGGTAAACGAAGGTTATGTTTCTAACTGATGAGTTTGTCGTGATGCTATTACGTCTGTTGTTGCAGATTTGTGTCGAGAACGAGCTTCGCAGCGCGCCAGCGATGATTCACAGACTTCGTCCGCAGTTTCCAGGTGAGGTGCATGCTGAGCTCTCCAGGGCCTTGTTTTGGCGTGGTACGAGACGTAGCCTTCGTAGCGATCTCTTAACAAACCGTGGCTTAATTGTGGCTCTCTTATTTGGCTAGTTATTCCTTATCAGTTCTCCCCAAAATTGGTTTGAATTTCAGTTTTCCTCTACCTGCTTACTATGATCTTGGAAAATTCACGCATAAGAACTATCTTGTAAAAAATATTCATATGTATAACATGTAAATTTTATGACCAGATTGTATTTGTACAGAAAGGACTAAGAAATTCACTGTAAATTGCTTTTCAATAAGTAAGCTGGGTTCACACTTCAAGATTTATAGACAAATTATACAACCAAGAGGAAATGATATTGATAGATGAATTTTTAGTTTTAATATATAAGATATGATACTGTTTAAATGTGCACAATTACTAATATACATAACTTTTATTTGTAAAGAGAGTACATACGATACATACCATAAAATGCGTTTCTTTACCAATACGCGGAGATTTGGTTTGTTTAAATCACGTAATGGGCGGATTTTTGTACCCAGATCGAATTCAAATTAATCAAGAGGCAACTTAGATGCTTTGCAAATCATGCATGACTTTCACATGTTTACGTATTTAAGTTCAAAATTAACAATGACAACGCTTTTCGGATGCATTTTCAGACATAGTAACTGAGTCTGAATTCGTAATTCAAACGCAGAATGCTGCACATTTTTAGCACACAAGTACGTACTGTACAGAAGTCTAGGGACCTAATTTTCATAGAATTCACGTCGTCGTACTGCAACAGCTGAGTTACCGCATGCAGTTTAGCCAGATCGTCTTAGGATAATGTCGGTGCCAGCTGTACAGCCACGACGGCGTAAGTTGTTTGGAATTCCTAAGCCAGCAAAATGAACGTTTAGAGGAACCCTCCCCATTACTCGTCAAGGCTTCCGGCTCATGTCTTTGTTTGCCCATGAAAGATGATAATAGTAAAAAAGTTGGTTTGCCTCGAAAAATCTATGAATTCTGTTGAAGCTTGATTCTAATTTTCACGGAACTTTTTTGCAAGTTTTCCTTTACGCACCATAATAGAGTATCTAAATTGATCTTACTCTTCAATCAAGGTATTTAATACATTTTACTCTAAGAAAGGTTTGTTGCAGCTTCTCTCAGATTCTTCTCACAATATCTATTGTTGTTTGTCGTGCGATATGAATTTGAGAAGTGTCTCCAACTAACCTTGCTTGCATTTTCGGTTTTCCTCCAGTTTTATTTTAATTTCCCCATTTCATTTTTCATCAAACGACGATAGTATCAGTCTTTCTTGTCATCTTCATTCTTTGCTATTCCAAATTGTGATTTTCAAAGTGTAATCAACAACGACTGTATGTTAAATTATACTCAACTTATTTTTCCTTCTTTGGCTTTGCCCTCTCTCCTCTACGTTTACGCACTCGAGTGTTGCTTGCAATCGTTTCCACAGGAGCAATCACTGGTCATAATTTGAGTTTTGTCAACCACTGCTATTAGTGTTCGCATCAGAGTGGGATAACACTGCGATCTAATATTCACTCTGTCACACGTGTTGAGATCAGAATGGGGCAATGCCGCATTTTAACATTCGCCCTCGTGTTTCGCCAGAAAATTCAATCACTTATTTGTACTGTCGCTCTGTGACTCTATTCTATTTTCTTTCCTGAACACAAACCAACTTTTGCTCTTGAAAATTTACGCTGTACTCGGTATCATATGTATTGTGAATTCAAACTCGAAATTTGCTTCCTTCAATTGACTCTTGGAAGTCTTAAAATGGACTCTTGAATTTGTTCAAAATATCATACAACAAATAAGATATTCTATTTACCTACTCAAACTTTTCTTCATAGCACTTCGTTGCTTGTTTTTCTAATTATTCTTGTACCATGTGGTAAATACAACAACATTCTAAACACGACAAATAGTTAGCGTCATATTTCTCCCCCGACCTCTTCGCTATGTGCGATCGCCCAAAGGTCAGCACAAAAGAAGTCAACACCAGCCTCCACCCTTCTAAGGCTTTTGAACGCCCAGGTAATGCGGAAGTCGTTTTCTCACTCATGCCCTCACTGAGTCAGGGTCCGTCAGGAAAGTTCCAGGCACGCGTAGACGTCAAACAGTTTCCAAGATGTTCGTATACCTCTTCCTCGGAACGCACGAGACTCGAGGTACTGGTCTCACCACACCGACGAGGTCGGCAACTGTGAGCACTGTTGTCTCTCTGTTGTCAGGCCTAAATAAGCGGTGTAAAATAACTAGCCTTTCTCCATTACTGGGATTTTCCTCCGAACTACAGAGATATTAAGTTTTGTGGAAATAAAGTGAAACGAGAATTGTAGTTGTGTAAGAAAAATTTCTTGAAAGAACTAGTCATGATTTTGCACAAATCAGGTTGGTGCAAAAGTTATTTCCAGGATCAAAGTCAACATTAAAAACGAAAAAGCCATACCTACAGAAATATTTGGACGCTAATTTAGTCTCAATTGCTTCCAATGACTGCATTCCATCTGCCAAGAAGCTGATAAACGCCATACTTGTAAAAATTCTTCAGATTTAAGATTGAAATATTAATCCAATTCATTTTCAAATTTTCTTTCCTGCACTCCTCGATGCAAATGGCAATCGCATGGTGCAAGGTCAGAAGCATATAGAACTTGAGGTAACACATCCCAGATGAACTCTGTTGAGAAATTTTCGGTCAGTTGGGCGTGTTGCATTTTACAGATTCTCTGGAGAGAGCTAATGGGGAAAAATATTTTCAAATTACCAGTACCTTTTCAGGGTTTCTCATTGGCGTAAAGCTGTTGTACAAGCCATGTACAATTGTTCTGCGCTTTCCTTGGTGGGAATGGAGGGGTGTTCTGAGACCATAACTTCCTATACGTGGGATCAAGTTTTCTGTATGATCCTCATTAAGCTTACCTCTCGAAATTCTAAATCCCATTTCGGAATAGGGAAAAACATTTCCTGCAACTTCTTTCATAGGATGATTTACACGAGTGCTCTGAATAGATCTTGTAGCTGCACTTGTATTGTATTTATTTACATTTATACAACTCGTACAGTAAAACACTTCTTACACAGTCTCTATATAGGGCTAATACCTGGGAACAAATTTCTCTGAGAATTTTGATACACTTTAGATAATCTGGAAGGAAAAAAAACTATCACAAAACTATCTCAAAACCATTGGGGCTGGTAAAAATTTTCTAAATTCTCTTTGAAAATTTCCCCTACAAATGCCCCTATTTGTTCGCACCAATCTGGGGAATTTGAGTTAGAAAATATCAAGTTGAAACGAGTAAAATAACTTCATATATATCCTTTCGAGTAAAAGGACCTTGAAATGTTGGAAGTGGTTCAGTAGGTTGATGAAGTCAATTCTAATTGCACAATCATTATGGTTCAAAAATAATTTCGGGAAATGTTGCCGATTTTTGAATCGATGATTCCTTTCGTAGGCGACGGATAATTTGATGAAGGATTTAGTAACTAACAGGTGTGAAGAGCTTAAGAGATGATCTTCAAATCAACAAACTTCGAATGATACAGCATCTCCTCATGCTGAGATGTACTCACTAGAAAAGGACACCCATGTAGTTTCGTTGACAAGGCGAGTGTACAGTGTTTTCCAAACTTGCAGACAAAAGCTGTTCCGCGTAATTGTGGAGGGATCGCTTCTACTCGATTATTTCGCATAATATGTAAACTAGTGCTCGATTCTGACAAAATCCTCTGCTGGGGTTGAGAATAAGAGCAACTTCAAGTCAGGGAACAGATATTTTAATAAAATTTTTCCTTTCAATTCTCAAACATTCTAAAGAGAGAAAGTAATCAATGCTTAAATTCTAGAAAGCTAGCATCAAGGTCAACATTCCTGTTCATCAGGAAACTTGACGTAGTAAAACGAAACTTCAGAAAGGAACGCGATGCCACGTTGTGTTAGGTATTCCTGACTCGAAAGTGAGGCCTTTTCCCCTTTAGTGTTATCTAAGTTATGTGTCCAGAGTTAAATCAACGAGAAGAACCTCATTGTCTGCCCACTGATGCCTAGCAACTTACCTCAGCCCCGCCTGACTTCTCGTAGCTCATGATAATGTTGATGCAAGTCAGCAGCTGATGACATTCGATGGACTTCGTGCCCTGGGTTCGTTCCAGCAGCCCGTGAGGAAGCGAGATTCAGCTTGTGGCTCTCATCAGGCTTTCTGACCGCTGCTGCACCTTCGCGTTAAAATAAGCTAGGACGCCGGCAGAGCAGGATGTTGGGTGAGGACGTGTTGGAGGCCAGCCACGTCGGTAAGGTTCTTTTACTGCCTGTTAGATGTGCGCCACAACATTGCTCGGTTGCAACACCTTTTCTGGAGAGCAAGGTCTATCCTGACACGAATGAGTATAATGTACTTCAGGCCTACTTTATAGCATTTGTTAAATCAAATGTTGGATGCGACTTTCAAAAACACGGAGATTGCCTAGCGGTTTTGACAGATCCGTCTTTTGCTTCCTTTTTGGAAAATGTTGTGACAAATTTTAACCAGCGCTCTTCGTTCGACTGCATGCTGGAGTCATGAAGAGACCGCCTGAGTTTCACGCCCTCTAATGAATGTCTTCACAGTCTGTGTCTTTTAGAGCCTTGGTTTTTCGAGGGTAAAGATGCCTTGTTCGGGTGTATCGCATGTGAATTTCATACTGATTAGCACCAGAATTCAGCCTAAAATCTATGTAATAAAATTAATTTGACCATTTTAATTAACCAAGTGTTTACTTAAGGTTAACATTTCTACAGTAAGTACTAGTTTTGAAGACAAGTTGTATGACAAGACTGGCTCATTCGAGAAAATAAAGTGACGCTTGGTCTCACTTTCCGAATGAGTACATGTGGCTCGAATTGATTTTAAATTATGAGAAATCACTCGAATTAACTTCCACCAAAAATTTCTACGTTTATTTTTCAAAAAACAGAACGCGCCGACTTGTCTTCAAAATTTAGAGGGTTCGTGTCCTGAGCGTACATTTCTAGAGGTGTTTTATTGTGAGAGGTTACTTGAAGTGTCAACCCAGCTTTGAAAACTAAGAAGACCTGTTGTTTGGTACGTGAATGTATTAAGGTTTCCCTTTTCTCTTACAGATTAACGAGGACCCAGAACGGACTGAAGGAACTAATGCACAAATTAGAACATATCGACGTACGAAACAAAAGAATTCTGAAGTGAACTTTTCTCTGAAGTTCAGCTATTTCTTCTATAGTTGGACTGGAATTCAACTAAACCTAATCGCTCTCGATAACGAGTAGTAAATTCATCTCCGAAGAAAGTGTAAAAAACTGTTCATTAGTTTACTTTTTTAAAGAAAACTTGCCACGGCACTACCTGGTTATCCAGTCACATTCTTCACTAAGAAATCTTTCAAATTTTAGAGCTAAGATTTGAAACACTTTAACTATATCTGAAATATACTCCTATATTTGTAAGTCTGTATTACTTAGGCGATAAGAGAGCAAACTTATATTTCTATAAAACTATATTTAATTAACACTTGTTTAAGAAACACAGATATTTGACTCCTCCATTTGCTTTAGGTTTCATAACAAAAAGCAATCGCCCAGCTTCCGTCCTCCGAAGTAATATCTTGCTCACGATTTTTCTGCTCTCGGTGTCGGAGTCGATTTCCAACTCTTACGATTGCATATTTAAGAAGTACTCTAAAAAGAATTTCACCACGCATCGACCCCACTTTGAAATCATTTTTCAAGTGCTAGATTCATTGATAACATCATAATAGTCTTAAATAGTTACCAAAGTTCATAATTCACCTGGAGAACCACCTCCACAACAGCTAAAGAATTTCACCTTTTGCTACAACGACCTCCATGCCTGGCCTCCAGAGCTCTTCTTACTGGGATTCAGATACTGTCACTGCCAGTATGGTCTCATTTTCTGCACTAGTAAGTATAGGAAGTTTTTGTTGCTATCGCTTAAACTGTACTACTTGCGCATACGGAAAAATTTCTTTAAGCAGATCTTAAGCTTGTGTTATTTTAACCATATTATTTTGCATGATATTTCAGCTGGTGAATACTTGCTAATGTTAAAAATGTGTTTATATGTGTTGAAACTTTTTTACTCGATCGTATAACTGAAAGAGCGTTTCATCGATAAACTACAGATCACTTTGTCGTGCCCCGGCAGCGAGCAGCTTGTCCATCTGCTCGTCGATCCCTGTGTCTTGAATACATAAACAGCTTATGAAAGAGTGGCTAATGAATTACATATCTTGAAATTCTGCTAGTATTATACCTCTCGTTTTCCAGCAGCCATAGATCTTAGTAGGTCAAAAAAATTTTAAGGAGAACTCATTTTTTAGAGTATATTAATTATTCCACCTACTTTTTCAAGTACATCAATTGAAATCTAAGACATTCTGTTATCAATATTTAGGAATTAACTCCACAACTTTTATTTCTCTCATTTCCTCTTAGTATATCAATAATGATTGTTCTTCCTGCTTTTTCAAGTTTATTAATTGAAATGTATGACTTTCTGTTATCAATATTTTGGAATAAGCTCAAAAACTTTTACTTCTCTCATTTTCTTCATAATAAGTGCTCCTATAGTTGTTACTTCCGTAAGATGAAATGGGCTTGTTTATCCCATAACACGCATCTATAGCGGCTGGAAATATTCTATTTATATTACATTCATTAACTAAACTCAGGGAATAGAATCGCTCAACATAGGTCGTAATATCACAGATCGTAATACGCACCGTTATGCATTTTAGTGATGAGCCACAAAAAGTTTATAATATCAGTGTCATTTTCCTCAGGACGACACAAACTCCAACGTCAATTTCTGTGGAGCGAATCCGAACTTGCACTCTTCATCTCAAACGCCTATGGGCATGGGCCCCATTGGAGGTGTTGGACCAATGAACACATCCAGCGGGACCTCATCAATGGGCATGAACTCGAATGGCTTGAGCCTCCTCAACTCAAGCATGAGCAGCAGCAGTGGCTGCGGCATGGGTCCGGCTCTAAATCAAAGCCGGAATGAGAGCAGCTTGTCTTCTTCGTCGTCCACCTCCGGGTGTCCCCTGAACCCAATGGCTGACGAAGGTGGGGGGCTCATTATCATCTCTGCTGCTGACGTCAACGGTGTTCTAACTGATGGAGACGATTTTGCATCTAACGATAACGAAGATTTTAGCACAGACGACTTCGGACGCGGCCTCGGGACCGATGATTACACACCAATCAGCGACTCATTTTCACTTGAACAGTTCTTCCCCAATGTTAATAATGTGAGTGATCTTTCCTTGACCCTGCTCCATTTTATTATATATTGACGCTAAAAGTCTTTGCATTTGCAAATTTAAGTCAATGCTTTTATCACTCATTCGTTTTTATGCGCTCTAAAATGATTGTGTCAAGGTGAAATTATTAAAAAAACATTCATATGCCCTTGCTATTTTTACCAATGTAAAAATTTTTTTTAAATTGACGTTCATAGTTGTCCTGACCAATTTTTTATTTACAGAGCGAAGACGACAGTACCATGCGGACTCAATATTTAAATAACAATTGCGATTATAACGACCGAAATATGATGATGATAAACAACAGTTCAAGCAGTATGAACACCAGCATCATGAGCGGCAACACCAGGCCTAGCAGCTGTCGCTCAAGAAGAGACACTTCAAGCCTCAGCTCTCTCACCTCGATGTCATCATCTAACTTCAACATCAAGGAAGAGCCTGATATGTACCTGGTGAGCAAATCCCCGAAATCATCGTAGTTTCTAATCCAAATATATCTCAATCTTTCGTTTTTGCTGTTAGTTCCCTGCAGATAGGCACACTGTAGACATTTTTCTATGATGTATTTCTTGAAAAGTTTAAGCCGATTGTCATCTATGTAGTGTCTCTCACTGTATTAACGCGCTTTGCGGATAAACATGTGTCATTTAGTATTGCACTCTCCATCCGCCTGTCTATTGTACAATCTAGTGTTATTTTTCCAATCTACTTTTACAAATTTAGTTTGTTGATCTTGTAGTGGAGATTTTTATTGTTCAATCATGACGTTGTACTTTAGCCGTGATTGCAGATGCAGAATTAGATTTGCTGAAGAAATAAGGCTGTGAATAGTGGTCTCTCGAAGAGAAGAAATTTCAAGCTCTTTTATGTGGGACGACGCACTTTCATCTATAAAATGTTTTTAATGAGGGTCCAGAATCGTAATATTAATGAGTTTGTGTTGGCAGGATGAGGAGCGCATGAGCAGCAGCGGGCTGTTGACGCCTGGCCCACAGGACAGCCCGACCTTCACACAGCTAGCGCCCGCCCAGCCCTACCCGCCACTTGCACCCCAGGTATAAAAAAAAAGTTCCATTTTAATCGAGACACAGTGTGCTCTATCTTAACATTGTTTTTCAAATGCCTTATTATTAACACTAGAACGCAATGAAAGTTGCTGTCAAGCCGGTGTCCATTTCATAGTCGATTAAGGAATTGAGGATAATTTTGCCCGTTTTCCAGCGGATAGAAACATCGGGTTTGCAATATGAGGTTAAATGAGGTCGGGTTTGCAATATGAGGGTTTATTTGTCATTTTTTCTAAGTTTAAGTAATTTGTTTATTAAATGTGTTTCTATCATCTCAGTTCATACATTGCTTTCATACAGTATGAATGAATTAACGGCAACACTCATTTGCAGAGATGCCCTTATATAAATGTTTGAATTTATACCACGGACTCAATGAGTAAAGTTATCGAATAGCATTAATGGGATAACAGCACTGAATGAATTATGCCCTCGGATTGAGCCAGCAAATGATATTGCTGCGACTTGTGGTGAGCACTAAATTCATTTAACGTATTTATACACCAGATGCTAATATATCGTTCATATGTATATGTTTAAATACTAAATGATGAAAATTCTGTTCAGTATATTCATATACTGAAGTTATGGAAATTTTTTAAAAACTTCATGAAATGCTTATCAGTTACGCCTTCAATTTAAGTATTGTAAAAACAAAGCACTCGAAAATTAAGTATTTAACTGATGTCTTTAGAAGAAACACATTCAGAGTAACAATCAGAACACGCTCAGAAGGACCCGTACGTTGTACTCTGATACGGGATAATAGCTTCATAATTATTTAAAAGAGATCGGTATTTTCTGCCCACTCTTAACAACCATAGTCTTACAGAAATTTTGTTGGATCTCGGCAGTCTAAGGGGACACAGTGAAAAAAATAAAAAAGTGTTGAAAGCACTTTATTCCTGATTAATGGTATTCTTTTAAATAAAAACGAGCGCTAAGCAATTCCGGAACAACCCATCTTCATTGTCTTGTATAAGTTTCTAAATTAGCCGATACATGAGGCAGTGAAAAAATTACTGCCAAACATTTGTACACAGATACAATCGATGGTGAAATTGGCGTCTTCTGGTATGTGAGATGTTACAAGCATGCAACCCAACTGTGAGAGATGTCAACAAGTTAACCGCGCATAGAAAAAAGTCTGTTGTGTGAAGCCATTGGCAACATAAAGGGTATATCGTTTATAATCTTAATATACGGCCCCATCTAAGTGTCTCTAACCGCGCACAGGGCGATCAGTCATTTGCAAGCCTCCTGAAAGACAACTGCGACGCCAACAACGTGACTTCCTCGTCATCTTCCGACTGCGTCAAGAGAGAGAGCAACAGCGGCAGTAACGTCGCTGCTGGCAACCCTCTGTTGGCCGGTAAGCCGCAGCTCAGGGCATCCCTGTGTGGCTCTGCAATTGGCAGCACTTCAAGGCAGACGCTTGGAACTCTTGACGCTCTTCTGTAATTTCAAAATACAAATACCGGTAATACCTATTAAATCTGTGTAGGTTTGCGGTAATAATTGTGCTACACTAACTAAATGTTGATTCAGAACAATGTTTTCGTAGAGATCAGTAATATCGAATCTCCGTACAATCGAAAAATCAATTTACCCGCTTTTTCCGAACCCTCGAGCAATATTTGTACACCCTAAATAGTAACGAGAGCTATACAGCGACTGTTCACCGTTGAATGAGACTGGGAGTAACCATTCCTAGGCAAGAGAGGCTCTACGCTTCGTACGAGGGGTTTGTAACTTATTCTAAATGTCCAAGGGAAGCTGCGACAAAATGCTTGGTGAAGAACGGGAAAATTAGCTTCGAAAGTCTATGTTCGCTGGAGAACGATGAAAAGAATGCCCAAGAAAGAGACTAGGAAATCATCATTTTGCCCTTTAAGGAGGAATTTTCTGAATGTCACGACGAAATTAGGCTGATTAGAACGAAGACATGGCTATGTATACTTGCTGTAGTACGCAGAAACCCGCGTTGTGGACTGATGAGGAAATGAATTGCAGTTGTTCATAATTCAGACTGTCGCGCGTTTGAAACACAGTGAAGTGCTGCTAAAACTCTCTCTTCCATCCATGGGGAAAAAACTCATTTCGATTTTGGTTCAAAGTTCTAAAATTGCTTTAGAAATACATTTGTTCTCATTGCCTAAGTAATTTGTTCCTTCTAATGATTCCTTGCCTGTTGCATGTCAGTTTTTGAATAGGTAGATCTGTTCCAGGGCCAGTTTTGAAAAATGACTTGGATGATCGCTTTGTATTGAAAAGAGCAAACTAAAGGTAGTCTATAGCTGGAAAAATTTATTTTGTACTGGCCAAAAATTTATTGCATAGCGTTGGTCAGGATCTAATTTCTGGCGATGAATCAGTTTCTAGTAGATACTCTCGAGGAGACACATATCATCGGAAGTTCGAAATTGTCATTAACATGCTGTAGGCATATTTCCTACGTTTCTCAATGCAGCCATGACAGAGAGATAGCATTGTGCATTTTCCTAAACACTGAAAATGTAAAATTAGCTGCATTCCTGCTGTGATTGTATTCCTGCTATTAACTTTTGTCTCATAAGGTAACGACTTTGCTCTAGTGCCGTTACAAAAGATAGAAAGACCCGTATCCCTGAAGTAAGAGTAGAGCTGCAAAACCTGGATGTGCTGAATTTTGAACATATACAAATCAATAGTAGTTTGTTATTTATTCTTAGGGAGAAAACCATACAGAGCATAAAGAGCAGCTTTCGCTTCATATCCATCAAGCTGTGTAAGCCTTGAAGTTGGTTTCCTCTACTTTAGCCTGTCTCCGTGAAGGATGTCGCCAACGTATTTGTAGATGGCATGTGGGGTTTGTTAAACCCTTGAATGACAAATATTTTTATATGAGCAGAGCTGCTGGCGTCACCGGCGAGCGACGTGTCAGCCCTCATCAACAGCATCAACATCAAGAGTGAGATGAAGAAGGAGACCCTGGATAGTCCGTGCGACTCTTATAAAGGTGAGGGAGACGTGTAGGATGGATGGTGCACTTCGGAGTGACTGTGTAAGTGGGTTGTAATTGGAAAACTGTTTGTGTGAAATAGAATATGGTAACAGGAATGAGCCAATTAGCCCATTTCCGCGTTCATTGCCGTTAAACACCAACCACGTGCAGACACTGGGACAGAAGTCGAGTTAGTATCAAGGTAAACCAAGGAGTAGGGAGCATGTATCACTCCTACCAGTGAATGACCGGTGACCACCATCTCTATCAATGAGACCTCTTGAACTTTTACAAAAAAAAACGAGCAAGGAAATTTAAAATTCGGTGTCACGGCCATCAATTATCACGCTTTGGCCCTAGTGAATTGCATTAACATAGAGGAATTTCCGAAAGAATAGAATCCAATTTGCTTATTTTTTATTCACATCATCGGAAATACTAGGCTTTTATTAACTCTTATTAAATTTCTCGTGTATATTTATTACACTTGCTCTCCTTAACTACTTGGCATTTCTATCAGACCTCGATTCATTACACTTGTATATTAAGAAACTCTGTCTCCAAATATAGATAAGACAACTTTTGAAATTAGTCACAGAGCTAGAAGAAACGGAATTATTCAACAAAACTATAATTTCTAAAAAATTGAAGAGGCGTAGAAATTGGTTCCATTATTTCTTCCATTAGTTTTTGGTTACTTTTTGCTAAGCATATAGCCGTGTTTGTCAAATAAACAGTCCCAACTAACATAGTTGAAATCATTAAGTTTTTGTTCGTCTTCAACAGTTGCGCTAGCAGTCTTCATTCTTTTCTACGGAAATTAATTGAAGCTTCTGAAGGCACCGTTCGCTACTGCAGTTCTTGAATTGTGGAATAATGTTCATTGTTTCCTGATAAATACTCTCTATTCGTTGTTGTCTCGTTCGTAGGGTAGAAAATCAGAGTTGCTGCGAAAGCTTTTGGCGGGTTCGTATTATGCTTTTCCTGAAAGTTTCTTGCCATGAGGCTGGAAACACATTATTTTGCTTGCATCATTGCCGCTTTTTCAGTTCTGTTCCTGTGATTAAGGCCTTTAGCCATATTGGTGGGAAGATTTTTCTCTGCATTATTGCTTAATTAATTTAGAAAACCGTTCATGGAAGTAGTGAATGGCGATGTTGTTGGTTCCAATACGCGTTCCTGTCATTGCTAAATGTTTGCCCAATGTCAATTTTTCGTGACACAAAAGCACATTCAATACATAGGAGGAAAAAAAAACCTTGTTCAATATCTTGCAACTGCGCGGTACATTTGCAGTTCCTCTGGTGATGTAGAAAAAGAAAAAGGCTTGTGAGGAAGAGTATTGAGAAACGTGCTTACTTACTGCGTTTTCATTTCACTTTCTCTGCCATTAGTTAATGGCTTCTAAGAGAAAACTGTATATAATAAATAAATACAATTGGAAAATGGAACGATTAATAAAGATTCCTTAGTCTTCATTGCAACTTATTTGTCGATTTATCAATCGACTAGAGAAGTCTGATGAAGGCGGTTCGAATAGATACCCTGTCTCGCGGTGTAACGGGTCGTCTGCAAACTTGTTGCTTCTATTGGTGATTCATAGACAAAAATCTTTAAATTGACGATGAACAACAGTAAGCCTAGATCAGTCCACAGGGGAACTTTATATTACTTACGTCAAGTCGATAAATTTCGATGAATCGTCACTTGATAAACCGATCCGTGAACCACTTTCATTTCAGTAGAGAGCTTCAAACGCCTTGGGGTCACATTTCAGCTACAAGTGTAGCTTGAGAACTATTCTCGAAGATTTCCTGATAGTTTAAACGACAGGTCCATGAATTTTGCGCTATCGTGAATGCGGTTGAGTTTTCCAAAAAAGTTGAAAAAGTTCGTCGGATAGGGGCTTATCTCTCTTGACCCGTACTGGCAGTTTATAATCAAGTTTTTCGTTTGGAACTGTGAAAAGAAAGAAGAGAGTTGAGAGAGGGCTCTTATGAGTGAAGGGACATTCTCTGTCATCTAAGATTTAGAGATTCATCAGGGCTAGAAATTAATTTTTGAGTTACGAGACGGTTGTCTAAATTCTTGCTATTATTAGGAAAGTATGGAAAGTGTGTCTTACGTGAGAGTGTATGAAGATAATTTCGAAGCTACATGAAAATATATCATGAGAATTGTCAGGTGGGAAAAATATTTGTAACCCTGTAAATTTTGTAGTTTATCTAATTAAAACAATGAAATTAATATTATTTTGATCCCATATACCTGATACTGTAATGTATGACGCATACTGCGAACAACAAGCTGTGAAAGAGGCATTTAATACAGAACAGCTAAATACGAGTAGAGAACAGGAGAAGCTGTGACTGACATAAACCCCCTGTGACTCCTCATTCAAAGCCAGATTTTTATTCGCCTTAAAACGAATCAAACTCGAATGTTTCATGACATAAATTGTAAAGGAGTGTATAATAAATTAACAGTTCATTTGTGTCTCTAATTCAGAGGAGCACATAATTTATTCTGAGGAGTGATATCTCTCTCCCACTCAAAAACTTGTTGTTGATACCTTCTAATTTAAGCTTTGCATATGTAGGAGCACAACCATCACGATAAAGCTGAACACTTTACGAGCTTAGTCGAAGATAAAGAGAGCGAGCTGTGAAGAGCTAAGGAGAATGAATTTTATTTGTGCTTACCTCAGTGATGCTGACGCTTTGGTACGTGATGTTTTCTGTTCTCAAAAGCTTGGCGACACAAGTAATGCTTTAAAACCCCCAAATATTTTCCTTGATTTTCCTGTTTACTAACGTAACTGTCTAAATTTCGGGGAAGTTTAGATGCTTTTTCCATTGCCACAACTACACTCATGCCACGATTTTTCAACTTAAAATCATGTAGTCAGCCATCAAAACTAAGTTTTTTATGAATTATCAAGAAAAAAATTTGTTGAGCAGTGACTTCAGAATTTCATTAAATGAATTAAAAAACAAATTCCAAATAGTATTGAAAATTTAACTGTTTGCCGTTTATCTGAATAATTTTTATGAACGTTACAAAATAATTAAAGTTTGATTGGTGTTTTAGTATAATATTCTTTAGATTTTCAAATAGTTGAATTCTACGTCATAATTTTACATGAAAAAATTCCAGCGTAGTAGAATCTAACCTGTGAGTTCACTTAATTGATTTGAAGTAAATCAATTTTAATACATGATCAACTGCTTTGAAAGTGTCATCTGGTCCGCAATTTTGCACTTCGGTTTCATGCAGCAATCGTCCATCTTTATACCACTCTACGGATGTAAGAGCCAGAATTTAAATTACTTGCCCATCTATTACAAATTTACGAACTTTGCTGCTTGTCTTCCATAAGCTACAGGCTTAATAAACCCGCTAATATGAATTATTAAACATTGATGATAAGTTTTTAGCCGAAGTAATTTTCAACGCTGTCAATTGTGAAGAATAATTCCTATAATTCTAATGAATTCGTCCTAGCTAATTTTTGCGACGTAGTTTTCTTGCAGAAACTTTCCATTAATGCGAGGCTAAATATAATTTTTGAAATAAAATCAAATAGTCTGGCAAGAATACAGTTCCTATAATGTTGGATAATGGGTACTTATGACTAAACTTCTTTCTTGACCCTGATATACTGAAATAGCTAGCAGTCCTTCTAAATTCTATTGCAAATTTCATCAATAATTCGCGTCGTTTCTGTTGAAAGTCATTAATTTACCTTGAAGTATTTGTAAAACGCATACACTTTTTTTTCAGTCATAAATAATTAGTTTGGACTATTTTCCATCACAGAAAATTATATTTTCAAGTTAAACTTAGCAGTTTGCCACTTTCGTCTCATTTTGGGCTCATAGTTCATAGACTGTCAGGATTTGCGGCGCGTGGGCTTCATTGAGCAGGAGTGTGGGGTGCCGCTGAGCAACAGGTGCTTGTGCAGGGCAGCTTGAAGCTTCCTCCTCCTACTCAGGTGACTTCAATAAGCCCGCCCCGTGCGTGGGTGACAGCATCTATTCTCTCCTCTCGCGCGTCCTCTTTTCTCACAATGAACGGGTTAAAGCCGCCGAGAAATAATTAATTTGCACTTTTCGAAACAAAGTGATTGCAAGGAAATGGAAATTACTTCATTATTGTTAATAATAGTACCATATATTAGTAATACAACTTTTACTCCCCTGAACAATCCAAGTTTGTAGCGTGGATTCGTCAATTTTTCAGTAGCTTTTATGACGCAACTTGAAGAAAACAAAAAGAAATTTTTCTGTAAAATTTCTGTATTTTTCTATTTGGTCATTTTGTATGGAGTTTTTCTGTATGGTCATTACCTGAAAGGCTCTGATAGATTGCCGTGCTTAAAGTTATAGCGATATTCTGAAGTAATTCAATATCGATCGCACTCTCAAAACTCGTAGCTTCATTCGGAGCTGACGGCAGTCAATGCAATATTACTCACTGATAAATTGAAACTTCGTATGCGTAGTCATCTTAAAAATGTTTTGACTACACTAGGTTTGCCTTATTTTGGTCTACTTTGCTTGGAAGCCAGTTAAGACAATTGGTCGAGAAAGTGTTGTAGGAAATGTGCATTCCCACTGGTTATATTTACGCCAAGGTGAGAACAGTACTGCATGGCGCTGTCGAGCGTCCGTTTGGTTGTTTCACTTGATGCGGCTGACGCGTTTGAAGGTCAGAGGTTGAGAGTAGTGGGTGGTGTGGAGGCGATTCTTAAAGAGGGGCTGTCCAGTCCGCTCCGCTGTACCGGCTGCAACCTCTTTTTCAGCTTACCTTGCCCTCTTCTTCAATGCCCTGAGGCACCTGCTGGAATATTCACTGCGAATATCTATCGTTTCGCTAGTAAAGCAATTTGATCATGTTTTACAAACGGTTATCGCTGGCATTTCATAAGTGTTGTTTGCAAATAATTAGAAGTTCATCGGTTTAGAATCGAAAAGCTTTATTTACATTGTTAATGAAATTACACCTGGAACTATAGCATTACTTTCGGATGACGGTAAATTTCTAGAGCAAACTATTACGGCTACAACTATATATTACGATTGCAAAGAGAAATGAATATGTTATCTATCAGCCCTTCACAGTACCATGAAGTGTTTCCTGGGCTTCACTATTGTATGATAATTCGTAACGCTTAATTGTGCCACCTTCGATGAGGTCATTCACACATGAAATCATTTACGTCAGCAAAAACATCGTTGACCTGGCGTTAAGGAAAAAAAAGTCTTCCTTGACTTTTTCCATTCTTTCTCATAATTTGCATCTTTAGAGCAAATCTCAGAAGCCCCACTCAGCAGAGCAAAGGGTTCTCCCCATAGAAAGAGTAAGTGTAGAAAATACAGCTCAAGATTTTAGTAATCTGTATTTGTAGCAAAATTGGCATTGAACCCAAACTATAAGTAATCGAAATAAGGTAAAACTCCGGTTCCCAAATATTCTCCATTTTCTTTTTGAGTGGATAAGAATAAGTGGTTGTGGCAATCTCTCCGTTAATTTACCAATATACAGTAAATATTAATAAGATTAAATTCCTAAATTTTTCAAAATCGAAGCTATAAAACAGTAATAATGTTTTTTCATTTTTGTGTCCGATTGCAGTTGCATTTGGTAGCGCCTACGTATCGGGATCATACTCAAGTTTATTTATGTTTTTCACAGGTTTGCTCATAGAGAGTGCAGTTCATGCAAAAATTTAGGAACGCAGAAATCTGATGCTAGTTATTCATATCCTGTAGTTTGAGCACTGATTATTTTGCAGTTCGTGTGGGTTTGTGTGAAAGTACTGCAAAGCTGGATGATAAATCCGTGACTTACTCTGTGCACTCAATAACTTCAGGTTTCCGCTGCGGGCAGTTGTGTTGACTTTAGAAGCTGGTGATTAATGTACATTGGAATGATGCACGGCAGAACTGTACATGCCGGGCTCGATGGAGCTCATTCTGCATTACTGAAAGATAATTTCATAAGGCAGAAAAGACAATGTAGAAAGATATTTAAAACACGCTTTAAATTTGGTTTCAAATCTTTGAAAGATTTATAACAACAAGCATAAAAGTTGCTACATGTATGACGCATGAATGATTTTAATATCCAACATTCAACAAGAGTTGCGTTGTGAGCGGAATATGCAACCAGGCTTTCATCAGGATAGGAACGCGATTGTACAGTAAAATGTAGAATATGGTTAGTTTACTAGCTACTCATAATTTCTGGAGTTCATGAAACAGCTACGTTAATTCTGCTTTGAAATTTTTAAACTATTACTTACACTACATGAAAAAGTACAAAGTTCACCTCACCTTCTGATGACAGCATTGAATCATAAAAATTATTATTTATAACATTTCATTTAGAACTTGAGAGAATTCCCTTTTGGATGGCACCTACATGATAAAGAACTGCTAGATCGCTGTCACTAACTCAATTTTCAAATTTCAGGTAAGGCCTCTACAGTGCAAAGGCTTCTGCCTAAACTCCCTGCATTATCTTCACAGCTCGGTGAGTACATTTTGAAATTCATCAAAGGCTTATGTGTGCGGCATTAAGATTGCTTGCGAGCGGAATAGTGAAGTAGAGTCGCCAAATTTATTTTTCCAAGAAAATTTGTCAAATTTGTTTTTTTCACCAAATTTATTTTGAAAAAATTAAGAGTCTTTATTGTTCTAGCTTGGATTACTAATGTACAATAATTGAAAATGCCTCGCAGGCTGTGACGAGTCTCTCACTAACGCATGTGTGAGCACAGCACATGTGTAATAATGAGCCTTCACCAAATTCATTGTACTCAACCCGCTAATGGACACTGAGGACGGTGAGGTCTCTCTGTTCTGATGTTATGCGCTTTCACCAGGATTTTTCGAATACTGTTGTTAACTATCCCGTCAGTGAATGAAATTCCGTCACATTTATTTCCTTGTTGTGTTGTTAAGCATTCCAGCGTTGTACTTTTCATGCAACTATATTAATCATCCCAGTCATCCATTCAAATAGTCATTCTAAAACTTTTCTCTCGAGAAACGTGAGACTGTATTAAGAAAGGAACATGTTTGATTTTCCATCCTCGTTATTTTCTAGCAATTTAAAAATTTTACTGAAATATCTGTTTAGAACTCAAACATTTTCATTCAGATTTTTTCTGTTGATTGTTTTTTTTTTTGATGAAGCAAACAAAGTTTGCATAATTTTGGAAAGTGAATTTTCTACTTTGAAAATTGCACGTTGAAAGTTGAAAATTGCACATCGTTTATCTTCGAGGAGCAAGCTTAAACTATCTTTGAAGAGCGAGCCCAAATTTAAAACAAGTTTTTGTTTTAAGATTTAATTAAAACTTCCTGCAGGAAATTTACACTTGCAAATAGATTTGGAGCGCGCAAACTAGCTTCACTGTTGATAAGCAGCAGAAAAACATCGAAAGAAATCGTACATGCTTATGGAAGTATACGAACCGTAAGTCAACAATGTGGTGGTAGGGAATCGGGGAGCAGATGAGTT
The DNA here is from genome assembly GCA_014220935.1 of Platorchestia sp. MABIK. Lineage (NCBI taxonomy): Eukaryota > Metazoa > Arthropoda > Malacostraca > Amphipoda > Talitridae > Platorchestia > Platorchestia sp. MABIK. Next base: position 155,890 of record JACJUY010000060.1, read on the forward strand.
TTATGAACATATTGTGTGTCGTAAATAAAACTCTTCATACTTTACGTTCTCAAACTAGAAACAAATTCTATATATCTAGTTTGAAGTTATAAATCGATTTCAGTTTTTGATGGCTGGAACACAGTTTCGTTAGAGTATTTGAATAAAGTATTTATGGTGGAACTATTCCTTTCAATTATTTATTCTGCAACTGAATGCTATTCTGCTACTGAATATTCTGCAATTTAGTAAATATTTCACATAGTAAATGAAAAATAGTAGACAGCGTTTTTTGAGGCTCGAAGACTCTTGAACGTCCCATTTTGAACTCTACTGTTGTGACACACGAACAAAGAGAAACGTATTTTCTCAAACCATGTGAAATGCACCTCATAATCTCTGCACAATGCAACTAATATCGCACGTCTCAGCATAGGCCTTCGAAAATACTTTAGTTATGAGAGTAAAACATGTGTACGTCCGTGAGCCTCATTGAGAACGCACGCACAGGCAATTACGTTTCAGACTGTCATGATGGCACTCAGATTACCTGACCCAGGGTCACTTACTCGTATTTTATCCTCGCAGTATTCTGAAATTCAATTTACCGATTTCAAGCGCAAGTTCGTCCTACTCTGAACAAGGAAAACATAGCATATTTGATTGATGTTCGTGAAAGATCAAAGGTCTGTCGAAATTGTGCGCTAGCAACAATGGAAAGTGAAAAAAATACTTGATTGAAGTATAGTAGAAAAACTCTCTTAACTCTAAAGCTCCATTTTTGGAAGCCAAATGAATTATACGGAAGGATCTTCATTGTTCTCGATTGTAAGGAGATTTATCTATTCTCTGAGAAAGTATGTAACATTTTCTTTGCAACGAGCATCCTTCCCACTTTATAAGAGAGATATGGTAAAACGTGATTTAAACCTACGCTTCCAAATTAGAACATGGGTTTCGATTTTTGTGAAAAATTTTTTTAGTAAAGTTATTACAATGTCAAATCTTTTCGTTCGAATTTTAACTTTTTAACTTAATTTTTGATGTTTCGGGAAACGAGCTATTTGAAGACGTTTATAGTGAAGGAAGTGAGCGAGCGAGCAAACATTGTGTTCGCCACAAACCTTGAGAGAAAAAACTGTGAATGTGCTGCATGAATCCATAAGTTAGAAAGAGAATAAATAATCAAAATTATTTGTTTTTACTAAATTAAGATTGTGTTAGAATCACTGCAAAAAAACGTACCTCGTCCTATTCCTATCAAGTTTTGCGAGTTTTTACAAATTCTAAACTTTATCATGCTACAACATTAACTTTTCACTAGGGAATGACCCTCAGCTTAGTTTAGCATTCAGAAAGCGGAGCTTGGAAGGAGTGTTGACTCTTTATTTCTCAACGACTCACTTATGTGGTGAGCGATTGTTCATCTTTTGATCTTTTGGTACGCTTTTAATCTTGGGTAATATTTCAGGAAATAAGTTCGTGCGCTAGAGCATTATGAAAGAACTTCTGGTATTCCAGCTGACAGACGTCGCACCTTAGTTGTTACTCTTATTGCTCGATGATTTGAAACTGATGATCACAAAGTGCTTGTGCCCCGTATTTGGGTCAAAAGCGCGCAGCACTTCAGGACAGGTCAACTATTGATCTCCACCCTCAGCCTGCCAGCTATTACTCCCATCGGGAGACTTTGGATCGTTGAACAATTAATTTGCTTCGTCAAACTATTAACTTGGAGTGCCAGGAAGATAATGATTTATTCCTATGGGTTAGTTTTTGTCTTGCTGCACCAAATTTCAAATTTTCACTCATTTTTGTATCTGTCATTTACAGATTCATTGTTATATGATCCATGCATTTACATTTTTCTTTGATTCAGAGTCGGTGAGAAATAGTTTGTAGCCTTTCGGCTGACACTGTGTCTTTTTAAATTTGATTTTCCTGTCATATAATAAGTCACGCATTTTTCATGAAAATTTGTCGGCATGGTGGGAGTGTGAGAAATTTATTTTGAAATTATACCCCTTTCAAACATGGGCTTTCCGCAAGTTTCTTGTTTTCTTGGCATGAAATTCTTTCTGATGATGGTTGTCAACTACTCGTATTATTTAATAAGAGCTAAACCATAAATGAGTTCGATGATCAAATATGCCCCATCAACGGCATTTTAATTTCACCTTCATTTTTGTACAATGCTGATACAGCAAAGTCTTTTGGATTTTGGAAAAATATATCTTGGGTATTCTGAAATTCTGTTCTTAAAATATCAAACGTTCGAAACAAGATAATGTCACTCCTGATTAAGCATATAGAATTGTCTCATTTTACGAAAGTAACTGTAATGTCAATGCATGCGTAATATGAAAACTTCACAACGGCAAGTGTATTATTTACTGCGTGTGTAATTTCTTAGCATTTTTTTCGAAATGTGTTTCCCAGCATCAGGAAATTACATACTATTTTGACTACTATTTTAGCCTCCAGATTTCATTCTTGATCCGTACAATATGTTCCTTTATTTATGCATTGTATACGTGTTGATCTTATAAAATTTACCACGGAAATCTAACTAAATTCATCCATACGTATGTAATATAAAATTCTAGCACATCAGTGTTGCGAACTTAAACTACCTCAATTTTAAAAACACACGAAATGCGTCATTTACAAATACATATTTTGAAAACATCTTTGAAATTTTTTCGAACGGTTTTGTAACGAGTCTGAGACCGAGACATAACTTGATACGGTGTAGTCCGAGCTCTGAGACTGAGTTAGACCCTCATCCTGCAGAGTTCTGAGGTTTGTTGATGTCTGTGCTTCGGTGCCCTGAGTGTGTACTGCTGTTGCAGCTTCGCATTGTGTAAAGTATAAACGTTCATATTCATTGGCTTCATGTAACTTTGTTAAAACCACTTTTTCGGGTACACTTTGTAACAAAAATTCTGTTTGTCGCGGCACGCGCAACACGTTCAATGATTTTAGAACTGCTCAAGTGTTTGTCAAGAAATGGGCTGAATTGGCATCAGAAAAGTATTTACATCGTGACCAACTAGGCAATAATCCCGAAGAAAATGTTCCCGGCATTTCCACTGAAATCTTTATGGATACAAGAGACAAAGAATACGTTAGTGCACTTTTTCAGTGTAGAAGACGATAACAGCTCGCTTTAGTCGAGCAAGAGATAAACCACTGCAGTCTCCACCCTAGCATCTCTTACAATAAAGCTTGAAATAGTGATCGAGGCTTTTGAGACGGAGAATATTACTCCTCTGAAATAAAATAAGGCAAAGAATTTGTAAAGGAATTCGATGTTTCTAGCGCATCAGGTCAGCACATAGTAAGCATTAGCATACACCGAAAACATTAGTTTTCTGTTGCGTTCCCTGAACAGTATTTCTCATTAGGTCATCAGCACCCTAAAGAGCCTGCTTGCCATGTATCTGCTGACTATAAACGACACAACTGCATACAAGATTTTACGGCTGCTGTCTCCACTTAACTTCTGAACTCGTACCTCAGAAGTCAGTCATTACAAACTTCTTATTAATTATAATAAGTTTAAACTACGATAAAACTGTTCTTTTTGCAAAAAAGAATGCTCCTTGTGATCACGAAATTCTCATAAACTTGCTCCACTCGAGTGGACTGTACATGCTTGTACTTATCCCAGTCTTTTCCGTCTTCATTATGAGTCTTCGGTACAATAAGCAGCCCCATTAGTATTCTGTTTCACACTAAATTGTCTTCTATTTCTTTTGATTTTTTTTTTCTTAGAGAATGGTATATAAATCAGGATATAGGTTAATTTTGACGTGTATTCTATGGATGAGTAAAATGCTTAATACTGAAAGTGTAGTAGACAACATCTTGAGTGCTTTGGCGCGAGCTGTCGTAAGTTTGGAAAATCTCTAGATCGAGTCGTCCGAGTCCTTTTCTATGAATGCAATGTCAGGTTTTGATTTAAAATTTTTAATCATAGTCGTTTGATACGGAAAGAATAAGAATGCTCATTTTAAGTATATGGGGTTTTCTGAGCCACCAAAGTCACACTTTTATAAAGAAATATCGTAGTAGAAGACGAGTGGAATATCTCTCCAAGCTGTTATATGACCTTGTGATAAGCTTGCACTTACTTAGTTGCGAACAAATGTGAATCATGCTGCGGACCTGCCTCGTGTTTAATCGTAGAATGAAGAGGGAATCTGGCGGTGACTCGTGACGACGGCAAAGGAGCACCTCCTCGTAATCTTCACACGCTCGTACGATCAATCTCTAGCTTTGCCCATACCAAGCTGATGCGGACTGACATCAGCGCACACACTGCTACGTACATTTCAAAAAGCGCCTTTTTTTTGTCGTGCAAATAGACCATCGGGTCAGTAGTAAGAAGTTTTGTTCCGAATCGTTCAAACTAAAATAACACATTTTAGGCAAAAATAACATGGCTTTGAACGGCGATACGTGATCTTGAATTAGTTGTAATATTCTGTTGAGTGCGAATAACGGATCGAGTCACAAGCAGGGTTTTCTTCAGTGTTTTCCCTGAGGGTGACAAGTGTTAATATCTTAAATGATGATCCAAATCTATGGTAAATTATTTCTTAGCTCCTGGTTTACTTGCAAATGCGATATTTGTAGACAAATACAGTCATCTACACTATTCGGAAGTCAACAAATCGTATAATTACCTAGAATCCATGTATACACAATTTTCTTATTGGCCTTCACAAGTATTTTGAAGAACACAGAAATTTTTAAAATACAGTCACATTCTGTAATTTCTTTAGAAGTCATTGTATACGCCTCATTATCGTGAAAAAATCAACGTTATGAGAATAAACATATTTTTTATTGTGAGAACTTCTTAATGAATAACCGTTCCTACACCCTACTGCGAAGTGTTTTTTGCTCCATTGAGTAAATAGTTGCAACAGACTTGTAAGATTATAATGAAACAAAATTAAATTTCAATGTTCGTAAATTAAAACCAAGGAGTTTAAATATCGTATCAACCTTTGACTGGGATTTTCAGTGGCGGAGAGCAATTCTTCATTTCAACCACAAGAACCCACAACCAATAAGGCAAAAATGTGTGATGAAGTTCATGGTTCTAGGTTCATCTAATTGCACCCTTTCAACAAATGAGCAAGTAGTTCTGGCAAAGCGTTTCTTCCATTATATCACAGGGTGTGCAGTAAATTATTCTTCCTACCCAGTCATAACCCCCCCCCCCATCGATACCCTCTGTGGCGGTCAAACCAGACCTGGTACGCTGCTGCCACGAAACTTTCTTTCATTGATCGATCCTCAAAACCCGCGGTTGAGATTGGTTATCCAGATCTGTACGTCATCGCTTGACTGACGCAAACAAATTTTCATGACGTTGTATTCGAGAGGCGTCTAAAGCTACACCTCGGAAATGCTTTAAACTTTAGGCAGCAGTCCAGGTTAGCCTGGCTCTTCGCTCACTTCTTTATTGGAGGTTGTACCTGCAGATCAGGCTGAAATGCTTGGGGAACATATCACTAAACTCTCGTTTAATTTGGCTAAAATCACAGACTTTATTTAGTTTTCGAATATTTCAGTTTGGTAAATATATTTTTGTAGGGCTTCTAGCCACTCTTTGTTCTATACAATTGTACCTCATCAAAGCATTCATTTCTTGAACTTTGAAAACTTTTGTTCAGCCCGAACAAGCTTGGTATTAGTTATTGCCAAATGACCCCAACAAGACATTGGGTAACAGATCTTCAGAGTGACCACTCATGCAGATCATTGCTTTTTTGCAGCAGCAGGTTTTCCTGCAGGTCATTTAAGCAGCAAATTGTCCAATTCACTTGAAACTGAATCATAAATTTTTCAACACTAAAACATTTCTTTGTTTTGCTAATCCATTTTCCTCTTGATTTTATCGCCTTATCTCTCCGATAAACTTATTCAGTTTAAATTTATTCTTCGATCTTTATACTTTAGTTGTGTTCAAAAATTACTTATTTTCCTGCTGTTAAATTTTACGTTGTCAAATTAGAACTCAGTATTTTATACCTGGTAAAATTGTCGAGTATTCCCGTTCGCAAAGTAAACATATTTGAACGAAGGATCACATTGACCTCGTAACGGCAGTTAACTGTTTTCATTCGGTAACAACGTTAATTCAAAATGGTAAATGAAAACACAAAGGTTGCTACTCTCAAAGTCAACATTGTTAAAATTATTTATTGCTGCCCGATTTGAAAAGGTAAACGTTTCGAGCACCAGGCTCATCATCAATAGCAATTGTCAGTAAAACTTGGTAAAGGGATATCAGTACAAGTTTTACTGACCATTTGTACGGATGATGAGCCTTGTGCTCGAAACGCTTACCTTTTATAAATACAATAAATAATTTTAACAATGTTGACTTTGAGAATAGCAACCTTGGTGTTTTTATTTACGATTCGTCTTTATTTTTATTTACGATGCAGTTCATGATGTTCTTCAATAATTCCAAGTTTGTGCGTTATTGGCGTAAGTTTTTTCTTGAGAGTTTGTTTGAATATGTAACCAGTAATTGCTAGAGAGTATCTACTTTGTTCTGGTACGTTTACAACGTTTTTTACGTCTTCCGAATATGAAGCCATCAGAATTTCTCAGGGCATTTAATGATTATAATTTCCCAAAAATTGAGACATTTTGAAATTTTTTTACTTTCGGAGCTAAATTTCTGGCATGCTCACAACGCACTGCAACCAGCAACTGCTTGTTTAGAATGAGTGGCCCATTTGAGTGAGGCGTGCTCGATAGCTCCTGTACGTTGGCAGAAGTTTGAGACATTCGCGTTTTTCTCTTGTAAAAATACTCATTGATCAATTTCAAATGTTGATACCTGCTTTGTAATTTTCACACAATCATTTGACACTTTCTGCATGACAATTGTTTATTGTTTTTTATATTCTGTGTTGCTCCAACGAAGCTTACATTGAATCGGGAAAAATTTAGACACCATCAGTATTGAAGGTTCGAAAATGTTGAGTCTCATCCCATTTTCACTTATTAAGAAGACTAGCCGTCTCAATTTTTGAATTGAGGTTGACTTTTTGGTCGCTCAAATTAACGGCCGATTGATTGTGTTCCACTCACACTTTGTCTACTACTTTTTGAAAAAAATGTCTTCACATTTATCAAGTGCTGAAGAAGTCCTAATCTTTTTTCAGTTGTTGAGTGAATTAAGTTCCGCTCGTTATTGATAACATGCTTAATTTTTTTCTAAAATAAAATTCATTTGCGTTCATCAAAGAAACAAGTAGCTATAAGAGCACATGTTTGCGAGCTATCCTGTACATTAACTATTCTGTGCGCCATGGAGCAAGGCTTGGCACAAAAACAGAAATCCGTATTCTGGGCCATATCCCTATTGGAGCTTGAAGACGGATTCTCCTAGTAGAAATGACTATTTTCCAATCGAGAGTTTTCTGAAGAAAATTTTTTTATGAATCATTTATCGTATGAAATGAATTATTTCATTTGTTATAAGCCCATGATTTTTTGTATCATATTTATAACCGATGTATACAGGACGTAAATTTTTCATGAAAGTACAAACTTTCGTAAGAAAATGCGTAAAAATCACAGTTCAATCGTCGTTGTAATACAAGCAACTAGATTGTCTATATCATTTTATTCAGTGGCATTGATTCATTCTGAAACTCTAAAGGACGTAAGATGTAGAAATTTTTGCTTCGAGCTGAGACTGGGAAAAAAGGATGGGACAAGAAAATGGTTTAACATCACTGCTTTCCTGATGGATGCATCCCGTCGTTGGATAACGTGAAGTAAGGAGGCCGTTCTGTGAATCCAACACAACAGATGGATGCCACTGCTACACGGACGGCTGCTGTACGATCAGAGCGAAGTGGTAATCAATGGAAAAAAGCATATCATTTTTGACTGAACACATTTAGATACTTCAGTGTTGCGAGCTTATTTCTTCACCATTGTTAAAAAAAAATGTCCGAAAAAATAAATGTTTACGTTGGAAAGACCGAAATTTTACATTAAGAAATTGCTTTTTAAAAATCGAACCAAGCTGGCGTAGCTGAAGTCTGATAATGCAGATTGGCTAGGATGTAATATTAACCAGGATGGGAAAGGAAATACAAAAATGGGAAGGTGAATGCGAGTGAGTTAAAGGTGAGGTATTGAGCAAACAAAGAAGTAATTTGTGCTTTGAATTGTGGAGGAAGGATATGAGTATACGAGAACTAAAAGTCTTTGAGCAATAAGTGCAAAATTTTGTGTAAAGAGCTGTGATCCTTTGCTAAGTTATACTGGGTTCCAGTCTAATTTTGTGTTACCAAAACTATAGGTGGGTCTTAAGAATTCGTCCTTTTAACTACGACGAAACAATTTGTGACGTATTTCTGAGACATAGGCTCAAGAGAACAATTAGTTCTTAGACCAATGTCATATGACTTCTGAGAGTGAACGTGTAATAGACAGCTGGGATGGTACGGACGATGAAGGCAACTGTTAGGCTGTAGAGCATCTCGTTGGTGCATGCAGAGAACAGTTCGAGCTCTGTGTATCATGGCACGCTGGTCCCGTGATGCAGGGCGCTTTGCTTCTTTGGTGCTGTTGCCTGCATTGCTAGGCGGACCTGCGCGCGCCGCCAGACCCAGGCCATCGTGCTTTGTAGTGCCTTACTTCTGGTCTTCATTATATGCCCACAACTGGGCACTCCCAGCTCCGATTAGATCAAAGGGAAAATAATTACCATTCATGTTGAATTACTCACTTCGATCATGGTGTATTCAAATTCTGAAAGCACTAGGTTGAAAATTTTAAATAGGTTTTTGTGGAGCAATTTTTCAAAGATTACTCTTCTTCAACCGGAAGAAGGAAGAGTAAGTTTCAATCAATCTAGTTTTACACATTCTCGTGAGGCGTTAGTCGTCTCTAACATTTGAGCAGCAAGAGCCTGAGTCTTGAACAAACGTGGTTCAAAAGTTGTTCCGGTACCTGCGGCTCTGAATACTCTGGATGCAAGTTGATAGTATTTTTGTGTAACAATTACGAGCACGTTAAAGTTTCAATTTCGTTCCGCTTTTCTGAACTTGGGAATACTTGCATTGATGTTATATGGAAATATTACTGGCGCTGCTAACTGGCTGTGCTGCGTACGTCGACGGTTGTTGTCGTCGTACATCAGACGAGACTGTACCGTACATCCTTGAGACACTGCTCTGTAATTTGAAAGAAACTCTCAACTTATGCACAGGGTTTTATCCCAATTGTTCGATACCGAGAGTATGGTTCGTGCGGGCAACGGTATTATTATCCCCGGATGTCCCTTCCATTTAAATATCTTTAGTTGACGTAATTTTTCAAAGATCCTTCCTTGTGCTAGGGGATTTTTCTTTACTTCTTATTTCTAGCAACAAAAAATGCGAGTAAGATCCGTTCTTCTCCTCACTGCTGTGCAGGGACATTGTCCGGCTCCTTCAAATGTTGCGTTACCAGTATGCATCCTCCCGCCTCGGCCGCCTCACAATCTAGAGAACAGTCATGCACATAGGGCTCTTTTTGTTTGTCCCATCGCTGCAGTCCCGTTGTTGCGTGCAGGGTGACGCTGCACCCGCCTGCTTGCCTGACCTCGCAGGTATGCGCATCCAACCGCACGCTCGCGATCGTGAGGGTATTACTCTGCAATGTTGTGGTCATGAATCAACACAGAGAAAGAGTGATGCAGGGATTGAAGTGTATCGTCATTAATAGCCTCACTATCTGAAATATTTTTAGGTTTTAGAAAAGCTGCAGCTCGCCTTTGTGACGTTTTTGGGCTGTATTTAAATTGCGTGGCAAATTATTTCAACATGTGCAACTAGAGTGACATTTGGTGTCCATTTACGGGTAATCATGTACCTGGTCTCACGCGAAGAGAACACCGTCGGAAAAGGAAAGAGCTCTTTCCGAAATCAAATTTTTACTGAACAATACATAATAAAATGCACATGTTCAGTTACAAGTCCACATAGACGTATTTTTGAGTGTTTTATTTGTTCGTTGCTTAAAATTTCAGTAGCATGATTCCCTAAACTAATAAACCCTCCCCATTACCTTCGATTCCTATATTTGAATTACATTTATCGAACTGCAGTGGTAAAAATGCAAATGTGCGAAGGTCCGACGCATGGGCCCGCACTGCCTGTACTAGCCTCTCAATGACAAGACACAGATTTCATCTTTGCTGAACTTAACGATGAGTTTTCGGAGACGATGAATCAAAAGACAAGGGACAGCAAGCTGTTCCGTGTTTGTGGTAATTAGCTAATTAATATGGCTTTAAAAAATTCTAGTTCTGGCTGCGCAAGCAATTTAAAGTGCTATTATCTTCAGTTTAATCAGCACCGTAGAGAAACGCGTTCTGTATTATTCTTGTTCAGTCTGTTATTGCCTTCATGTTGTCGTGTGCATGAGAGTACTACCATTGATTTTTCAATTTATCATTTCACCATTCTTTAAACGCCAAGACCTGAGCGAAACAACTTCGCTTTTTGTGCATGTATGCGTTGTGGTGTGAGAGAGCTGAGGAGTGAAATATTCATGAAAAGGTGAGATTCATGTGAGTGCGCTTCCCCCTCTCTGTTCCCACACCTGACACAACCCCCTAGCAACGGAGCCTTCTGCCCCCGCCCCTCCCTAGCAACGGCCGCAGCCCGGAAGTGCCTTACGCCCACACCTCCACGCATGCACTGTCCCCCGAGGGGGTTTGAGCCCATCTCTCCATAGCCGATCTTTACTATCAGTTCGTGCTCTTGTATTGTTTTGAATTGGTCGTGCGTCAGTTTTACATCATTACTCAGTCTCGTTGATTCCTAATACCTTATGCATATTATGGAGCTCAGATACTGAGCTTGATTGCATGACAGACTCACATGTCCAATCGGGGGAGAGCGACGCCAAGTCTGCCCCTCAGGATGGAGGACGAGTCGCGCTGCAGGCCCTTATACCTTGACTGACCTTGACCTCCTCCCTCCTCCTCTGCGCTCCCTCCCTCGCTCATTGAGCTACTGGCAATTCTATTAGAGTATTTCACTCGATTTACTGCTTCCTAAAACATGATGAGCTTTTACAAGGTTTTCAGACGGTTTCAAGGATGGTCTTAAAAGAATGAGCATAACGTGATAGTGACTCACTTATCTATCTCAGATTTTAGAAGACGCTTCTCGAGAATAATGTATGAAAATTATCCAATGAAGCGAAGAGGCTCGAGCAACGCCGGATGCGAGGCAACACCGCTACTTCACTAAATGATGTTGAATGCTGGGGATAAATTACAGAATATTTTTATCGGTATTACCTTCATCCTAATATGTGAACTGCTCATACTTAACTGCAAATTCGTCATCGATTATTGCATGGCAGTCTGAGAAGAGATTTTCTCTAACATTGATACAGTTGGGATATGATGTTTACGGTGGCTTTCCTCACGTACAGTACAAGCTTTGCTCGAAATGAGTTTTGCCAATAATTCGTAAAGTAAAACTATGAAACTAACTAAACAGTAGACGTTAGAGTTACTCTCTATTCACTATGCTGTAGTTCGTCATAAGATCAAGTAGTACATTCTACAGGGGTACCTAACACTATCATCTCCGTGTTCATCACCGAGGCCAGATGTGGAAAGAATTTTTCAACAGCAAGTTTTTTTGAGAAATTGTACATTTTAAAAATGTTTTTGATGTGTGTGTGAAACCTATTTACCGAAGGCTATGTGGAGTTATTCTAGAGCTTGGAAATACATGTCATGGGCTCGATCGAGTAGTTTTCTTTGAATACAAGCTTTGCATTGTGTTAGTACTTCATTGATGATTAGTGCGGAATGTATTTAAATGAGCAATGAAACGGGCTTCACCCCAATAAATCAGGAAAGAGACTCGCTTCTGATACTTGTTGAAGATTTCACTGTGATATTAAAATAGTTTTCAACGCATTCGAGATGCGATGAGTAAGTTGTAAGATTGGGGTAATTTAGTTTGAAACTCAGAAATGAGGAGATGTAGGAGAAGACTGGTTAACGTGCGAGTTGCTGGATGGAGTTGACTGATGGGCAAATAAGATGTGTCGCAAGCGAAGTGTGAGTAGGAGACATGTGACTATAGAATAGCTGAAGAAAGGTGGAAAGGAAGGGAGACTACAAGTCGACGAAGGCATGAAAAATATGTGGGTAAATGGCAGTAGCTAGCGAATATCTGAAACGATTACCAGAATATAAACGAACAATCGGAATAAGAAGTGATGGAGAGTAGTCCGTCCAATCTGTGCCTGAGAGATGCTGGAGTTGGGACTCGCGCTTCGTATTCACATCCCAAGAATGTGGATGCTGGAGTAATTCGCTGTTGTTCCGGTATGGCTGAGCCAAAAAGAGCACTCGCTCCGACAGGGTCACCGAGGGCCAGCACACGTTGCACGCTTGCAGCTGTGTTGGTGAAAGATTACTCTTTTGCTCCTTCAGTTGAAAAGAAATTCAGTCATATGTGTGCAGTTCTCCTTGCAATAACTATTTCTATTCTTATTGTTGTGTATTTCTTCATTCTTTGAAAGTAGCGCAAGGCGCAAAATAAGTAACATTTCCATAAATCTTCTCAATCATTGAAGCTTAATGTTAATAGACTTGACTGATGACATTTTATTCCTGGGTTAAAATTGAACTTTCAGAACTAATGTACTTTTGAGTATTATGCTCGTGTTCTGCGTAGGTAATATATTAAAGGAACTATTAGCGACATTGATACATTTTACGACTGATAACATAGCGTAAGCTTATGCAAACGAGTCGGATCAGAAAGTTGACAAAAAATGTTAGAATAAGCCTAAATTTGATACAGTAGTTATATATAGACAATAAAAACGATTATTACGGCCGGTTACGTCTTTAGTATAACTGCAAATTGATATATTCAGTCATTATCTGATGCATTACCAAATACGTGATGGATACTACACAGCTGGTTGTGCTGCTGCCACCTGCACAGCTGGTTGTGCTGCTGCCACCTGCACAGCTGGTTGTGCTGCTGGATCCCTGTTGTGTACGCGAGTCTTGATCCCATTGGTGGTTTTCTGATCTGGAGTTGCGCAGCAAAATTTTTGAGCTACGACTTTCCCACGCTAGAATAACTCACTCCGAATTTACAAGATGCATTCCACGCCGATTGTTATCCCATGCTCTGCTATAAAGCAGTTGAAAAAAATCCAATATCATTGGGCTTTGATGCACGCAACTTACTCTTGTTTCGGTATTGGGCAATTCTTTGGTGGACTCCGCAGCGTTGGTAACCGACCACCTCATCTCCCTCCTGTGAGCCAGTCGCCTGTGAGCCACTTAAGAGCTCTACATCAGGTCCTTACATGCTCTCTGCTTGCGTCTCGAGATCCCTGTTGCCATTTTGCCTGCTGCACGGTGACGTTTGCGAGACGCGTCATTGCTGTCACGAGTGCTGTTCCTTACTGACAATGAGCAGTGCTTTGTGTATGCTGCTGTTGTAGGCTGTGCGTCATGCAGGAGCTACTGCTGCGTGCTGTGCGCCGTGCAGGAACTGCTGCTGCGTGCTGTGCGCCATGCAGGAGCTGCTGCTGCGTGCTGTGCGCCATGCAGGAGCCGCCGCGCGCTGCCGCCCGTCCCCCCAAGGTCAAGGGACGGAAGTCGCTAGCGTATACAGGCTACGGCGCTTCCCGCCACTCCAGGACTGCGCGCACACAAGCGCGCGAAGGAACGCGACGCAATTTACAGGTGAACGTGAAGTGCGCCCCGAGCCCTCTACACCACTTGTAACAAGCTCACGACTTTTGGCCAAACTTTTCCTTAGTTTTTCCTATCCTTGATTTATTAAATACGTCTGCATCGCGCCTTATGTTTTTAGGTGTTCTACAGTTGACAGGGTGGAATGCTACCTAATTCAAAAAACGAGGATGATGAGTTTATAACATCTCTGTAATATTCTCGTCCAAAATTCTAGCTATCAAGCTAATCATTAGAGGCGAGCACCGAAGAAAAGGTGCAGGAAGAGGATGTTCTAACTTAGGAAACGTTGAATTTCTCGGACGGTGTCGTCCATCCGCTTCCTGTGGAGCTCGTCCGGTGCTCGCCCGTTTTTTACTTGGGCCGAACTGCTCACCGCAATTCCGTGCGCGGCTCTTCGTTGCCTGATGCTTTGACAACATTTGCTCGAGTTAACCGTAACTGTTAAGAGTTTCTGTAAGCTCGTAACTCAGAAGTTGCGCACACATGTTGATCATACCGAGACTGTTGCAGATCACACTCAGCTCTGAAGTGCGAGGTCTTCAGAATTTTAAACGTATATCTTTTGAATGATCCTGTCCTTGGTTATGAAAAGCACGCGCATGCTTCCAGTTTTGGTGATTTTGGAAGAAAAAATGAAATTGATCCATAATTTACTGTCGGAATTCCATGTAAATCAGAGATATTCCATTTTAATATTTTAAATTTACATCACAAACTCTTTTACCAAACCTATTGAGTATTTATAAGAAAAGGAAACGCATGATCTCCCCCACTAGAGAGTGAAGAGGGTCTTTCCTTATTGAGAGAAAAATGTTTTGCACCCAAACTAACGGTTATTCACTCTACTAAAATGAATACGGTAGACTCGAATACTTTTAATCCTTAAGATTTGCAAAACCACTACGCACTAATCTCACATCTTGCATCATAAAGTTTTTCCTTCAAGAGCTAGCATGTCGCAGTTGACGAAATTCTGTTTCATAAAAAAGTTTTAGCGGCAGTTTTACACAACATCAATATCAGCTCAGATCAAAATGTTTGGAATTTACTTCGCTTCAAATCTTGCGCTATCTGCTTGCATTTCTGACTGTACGTTCTTCCAACATTACTCACATTTCGTCGTTTGTTTTTTGTTTGTTCCACTTGTTATATTTTTCTTTTGTATCACTCTACATTCATTTTGTTGTCATGGTTATTTCATTAGATTTAAGTGGCTTGTGCAGCGTCCTTTTTCGTCAATGTGCAATCTAATCGGTCTTCTGTTTTTATTTATATACTTCTTAAACAAAAGTTTCCAATCTTTAACTGGTTTACTCCCAGCTAATCTTCGGTGGATGTGTAATCTTGGCAGTACATTTGCTTTGACGGCGTTCGCTCCTCGCCATTACGTAGTATTCTTGCATCCGGACGCTCTCACGGTACACGCTCCTCCTCAGCACCTGCTGCTGCCCATCCGCCCTCTGTCCTGAGACATCCACCGTGGGAAATCAGGATACTGTGTCGGTAGTGGGAGGTGGAGTGAGTGGGGGTGGAGGAAGCCTCAGGTGAGGATGAATGAAGGAATGGATATTGGTTGAGTGATCGAGTTGCTACGCTTATGGAAGCAAGCGGCTCGAAAGAAGGGTTGGGTAGTGAGGGTGAGGGACCCGGTATTTGTGGGAGATTAACAATGGTGTTTGTTTCTACGTCATTCGTGGGATTGGTAATTAGGTCTCACGGATATTGCGGGAAGGTTTTTTCACATTGATAATGACAATCGGGAGGTCAATATCGCGGGAATTGGCTGTCGTGGATGTTTGAAAATTCCTCAGTGTTTTGAAAGCGCAGCATTACCGAGTGTCAAGTGAGCTAGAACAATCGTTATCACTTAGTTATAAGTTATAAAATAAGTTCTTTCTCGCATTGAATATTTTATACTAATTATTTGT
Organism: Platorchestia sp. MABIK; assembly: GCA_014220935.1. NCBI lineage: Eukaryota > Metazoa > Arthropoda > Malacostraca > Amphipoda > Talitridae > Platorchestia > Platorchestia sp. MABIK. The sequence continues at coordinate 171,580 of JACJUY010000060.1, forward strand.
CACTTCAGAAGAAATTCTGAAATTACATTTTCTCGTTCTAGTGGCAAACAGGATATAATTGTCTCCCTGTTCTGGATGTTTCAATATATTTATGAAGTGCCTTTGCTAACGCAGAGCAAGAGTTTTTAAACGAGCAATAGCTCATTGGTTATGCAAGTATTGTGTCACTGCTAACAAGTATCTAGTATTGTGTGCAACTTAGACGACTCATCTTTAAATTTCCTCCATTTTTTATGCCCGGAGGATATTTTCGTAGTCGTCAAGCATTGAATTTTTCGGGGGCTGTGCGACCGCCCGAAACTCTGTTCGCTTCACATGAAATATCACAAGTGATCACCTGAAATTTTCTTGACCCCCTTTGCATGGTTAACATACTCAGGACTATAATATTGAAAGGGGAAATATATCAAACCTTTCGTTAGATGTGTTCGTAAATGGCCTTGTTTCACTTTTCGTACTTACGTCTCGCTGTCTCAATTATGTGACGAAGGGAACTTGTGAGAGATCAGAGGAATTATTTATCTTTAAACACAGTTTTTTCAATTTAAGATGTTGGGAGCAACAATAAAAAATTATGCTTCTCAGGTTCTTCATTTGCATGCAAATGAATAAAAACTTCAATTTCCAATCTTAGGAATAGTCTCAACGCTGGCTGCCGATAACCTAAATTAATGACTGCCTGAATTTAGCTTTTGTGAAGAAAACTGAGGATCTCCATAAATACTGCAATTAAAAATTTACAGAACAGTACATTCTCTGAAATAGTAGCTATGTAACATAAATAAAAATGTAAAATAAATAGAAAGTAATTACTTGATACATTTCAATGAGAGCATTAGTGAGGCTTTAAATTGGGAAAAAAGATAAAGGTTGAATACATTTGTGAAACTCAATTAGTTTGGAAAATGAGACGAAGTCAAATTTGTGCTCAATGATGATAGACGTGGACCCACGAAAATCTTGTGTCAGTTCGCATCCGACCATTTTGTAATTGCTGATCACAAAAATAGACTGTGAATTGCTTCATTGAAAACACCCGCACAAGGCGTAAAAATTCCCCGTTTCGCTTGATGAAGTTACATGCGAGCACCACGGACGGACTCGGGTTCATTCTTGCAGGTGAGAAATTCTTTCGTCAACTGCATTTCCTTGCTTGATCGCTCTCCTCATGAATGAGAAATGTTAGAAATTTAGGGTTATTGAGTAATAACACTTTTTCTGCATTAAAAGCCAGAACCCTGAAACTTGTGAAATATAATGCGACTTCTGGAGAACTAGATATTTACATGAAATCGAATGGATTTACAAATTTGAAAACTTTTTCGTGATCTCTGAACTTATATTCATTTTTCATGGAAATATTCATCTAAATATTCATAAATATTTGGAAGTATTTATGGAAGTACTTAAATATATTGTTAGTTGACAGTTTTTAAAGCGTATTAAATAGTAACCAAATAACGTTACAAAAAGGTAAAAAATGAAGCGTGAACTAAAAGCCTGTTGTACATAATGTTGCTCCGATGGAATAGGAGATGATGACAAGAAACGTTGGAAATATTTTTCAATCATTTACTATAACTAAACTGATAATTTGGTTGTGGTGGAATGTTAAACGCAGGGAGTTTGTGTTAAATATCAGGCTAAATTCCTAGTCTAGAATAGCACGTGTTTTGTGATGGTGAGGAGGCAGTGATGGTGGACGTCGCTGGACGACATGAACGCAGTTGCGCGAGATTCCTCATTTGTTTGAAACAAAACTTAGAATTTTCTATCATATTTTAGTTGGAGCAACACACAAGTAAAAAGCTTATGGAATTCAATATTGAAATGCCAATTTGGATTTAAAATCATTTTGAATTTCCGTTTTTGATTGCGTGTGCTCGCAGTAACGCTCGAGCTGACACAAGTCCTCATCAGACCACAACACTTCCTTGGTCCGTTGCATGGCTTGGTCTAGTGGACTCTCCTGAGTTGTGTCGTGAATGTTTTGCTAGAATAGACGGATATGGCCCGGAAATAAGCCGTTACAGTCGACTGAACCATAGAATCGTTGCTTAATTGCGCCCGAAGGACGGTTCTTACCTAAATAACCTAGAGCGCGGTTACATGCTGGATTTTTCCGGGTCCGTGTGCAGTTGAAGAACTGATTTTCTCACGTTTACTGCATTGAGAAAAGAATATCTTCAGGACGGTCGTGTTTAATTTTATCTTTGTTCATCATTATCTTGCTTCACTGCCTCAAGCATAATGGCCAGTAAATTACCTTCAATTTGGTACACCTGTTATTAGTTGAAGACACGCTCTCCTAAGTTAATCAAATCATCTGGCCTAGTCAATGAACTTTGGACTTTTTCAAATTTGCGCTGTACAATCAATGAGCTACGGTCTATGCACTTAACTATTTCAAACTACAACGTATTTTATTCAAAGGGGATATTTTTACCCATAATAGATTTTGATATTTAGCGAGAATGTTCCACTACTAGATATTTACAAAGCATAGACGAATTGGGTCCCCTCGCCTTGGAATTAGGCTGTGGTGACAGATGGTGGTGCGGTGAGCGACGCTCATCTGCAGCTGTGTGCGCACCCTCAAAACGCTCGCCACCCTCGTCTGTCCTCGGGTTGCAGTTCCTGGGGTCGTCAGCCTCTGCAGAGAAGCTGATGCCTGCATTTCCTGCCTCCTCTCCATGCTTGCTGACGTCAGCTTTGACTCAGCCTCCAGGGCAGCCATAATTTCTCCTACCCGAGCGACTTTGCACACTAATATGTCGCATTTCAAGAAACCAAGTTAAATAATTATTCAATCGTGGATTTAATGTTACTATCTTCGATCAAGTTCCGTCATTCGCTTTTGAGTTCTCGACACCTTATATACTTAATCAACATCTATCATTCCTTGTATCGGAAGAACGAAGAACTTAACCTCGTTTTTTTCATCAAAAAAACAGTGTCAATGAGTACATATGTTTCTACATAATAATAGTTTCTACGTAATTTAGAAGATAGTTCTGTTTTTTATTTTAATATATCTTCAAAATGAGGCTCTTTCACGGCTGAGAAGTAAAAGGAAAAATGTATAAAGCACCGAGCTCAATCTTCTCAGAAGTTCTCGAGATATATTAATAAATTAATTTTTGCGACGTTTTTACAACGTTTTATTTTGTGCGTTCAATCCTTGGCTTAGGCTAAAATAACATTTTTTTCAGAATTTGATGAGGGAAAAATTTTCCAAATTAGAATTCTTCGTAAATAACACGCTTAGGACGAGGTAGGAAGGTGCTCTATTAAAGTCGTTGCTGAAAGTTATGCAGTCTAAAGCAGATCGGATAATTATTTTTTAACGACAGTCAAAGTTTTCCCGTGATCATTTGCATTCACATCAACTCTTTTGTACAATACTCGTACATCAGTACGCTGACTCGAATGAGCCCTTCGAGACTAAAGTTTTTTAGGAAGGAACTAGAGTTGATCTACACCGACATACCTCTTAAAATTTCGTAGAAAGATTCTTGTTTACTACGTCATCTGCGCTCGAATTGTGTGAGCGAGGCCATATTGGCGGGTCATCGTATTCTCCAGACCTTGATGTGGAAGCATGCGTTTGTGCCAGGGTTATTTCCGAATACTCTGTAGTTGATCCAGCCAAACGTAGAGCGAGGTGTGAGCAGAAAGAAGGAAATGGAGTCGTGCGGTGAGTGCGTAACCTTGTGTCAGTGAGAGAGAGAGACGGCTACAAGGCCAGAGAAAGTTGGTCGATGCAGACTCGCTATTTCCGGTATGCTGAGTTGTGTGCTGTGCTGCTGCATGGTCTCTTGGTGCACCAGTGCTGCGTACTGCTGCTCGGTTTCTGTATACACCACAGCTGCGTACGCGCACAGTTTTCTTGCTTTAGCTCGGTGATAGTGCAAATCGACCCGCTATCTTTCAATCGCTCACATCCCCATAAATGCTGACGACTTGCACTTCTCTCGATCGCGACACTCGGTTTTGCAGTCAACTTCTTCGTTGTATCGAAGCTTCGCAGCTTTACCTCAAAGCTCTCGATGTGTTTGCTCTTGGCAGAATATATGCAGAGTTTACGCAGTGTTTTTTCGCATAGGGGTGATAACGTTTTGTTCATTTACTCTAATTGTACTCGTTCATTAAACTACGGAATAATCCGTTGTTACGCAGACTAGTGAAGATGCCCTTGCAGACAGAGTGTGTTCTATGAATTTCGATAGTAGTAGAGGATCATTTATGTACATTACGTTGCTGAACTACTGTAAAACGAGAGAGCATGAAGTGCAGTATCACTTTCTGCAGATTGCTATGAATTGAAGAACAGTTTTTGGCGTTCTTCGAACTGGGCTTAGGGTGGCCTGGACGTTTTGCTGTTAGCTACGGGGAAGCGCCTGCTTCAAGAACCCTGAGTGTTCCTGAGCTTCAACGTACAGTGCTCGTACTGATATTGATCACTAATGTTGTTATTCACAATATGAGATGAATATTTACTGCCTTTAAAACGATGCGACTTCCGCCCATTCTCAGAAATGCATCCTGAACCTCCTGGCATTGCATTCTATCCACGGTTGGCACAAAATTTAGAGCTTTGAGGACAGCGCATCTGAAAAAGAGACTTGGAAAATTTTCAGACGTTCTATCAAAACCGTTTTGAGAATAGAAGTCTTACCGCATTAGCACAATATTGAAATTTTTCAATTTTTCCATCAATAAGTCCTTCTGAATATATTTATACGCGAACAGGCCTTGTGTAGCAGATTATCGAATACTGACATCTAATTAAGATGAGACACAACTTCTGATAACACAATAGAGTAACTCGATTCCCTTGTACGCCAATGCTTGTAAACAGCCTTAACGACATTCAGGAAGCGTACAGTAAACATATCACCGTCTATCAGCAACAACTATTATTCCTACTTATTATGTAAGAGCCACAGGAGAGGTATACTAACATGACATTTGATAGAAACAAGGTGTTCAGCTCCTTTAGGTTAAAATTTCGACTGATAAGGCTACAAATTTCGTTTTAACTTCGATGTATTGTACTTCATTTGAGTAGCTTTCGTGTTTCACTAATCATGAATAACTCATTCAGTCCCTTGTTCCAAAAATGAAGTTTAAAATTCGGTACTAGGCGTAAAAAATGATTTATTTTTCTCGAAAGCGTTTTCTCGGTGCAGAGTCAGTCATAATATCTTACCATTGATGATTTGTGTTTCATGCAGCCGCAAAGAAAACTTTTATCCACATTTGATAAATTGGCTCGAGGCGGCAGTCAGGTTTGTCATAGTATCATAGTTGCCATTATTTCTTGAAACCATGTCATTGTAAATTTTATTATTGATTTCCTCAGTATTAGGTATCGCCAGAAGCGCTCCATTCGTGGCCCCCACACGGTCATTGCTCTTTTATGGCTGACCTCCGCAGAGCAACGTTGAGGAATTGTTCGCCCTTCGAGCGCGGTGAGGTCGCGCAAAAAGATCTAAGAGCGGCCACATGTACGGGGGGCACCAGGAGGGTGCGTTGCCGCCCGTTAGCAGGAAGTGTCCTTGGCCTGCAGAGGGTGCCACTGCAAGAGTCCGTCTCCTCCTGCACACGAAACCTGCACGCAGTGCCTGTCTGTGCTTCGTGGCTCACAACGTTGCACGCAGTGTCTGCAGCCCTCTTACACTTATGCTTGCTTGCACACAGTTTCTTTTAGCTCCTCCCTCTCCAATGATGCTTGTTCGTACACTGTGTCTGTAGCTCTTACCTACTGACACCTGCTTGACGCAGTGTCTGCAGCTTCTACCTGCTAACACTTGCTTGTACAGAGTGTCTGCACACCAGCGCAGTCAGTTTCTCGCGTGGGAGGGCCGTTTTCTAATGATTGACTCGAGAGTTTTTACGTCACCAGAACACATTTTTCGAAGCGTATGGTATATAACTGAAACGAGTGACATCTGTATTCACACCCATTGCAAACTTATGAGAAAAATTAGCCTACAGAACATCGAAGTATTTTATGTGAACTTTTGAAATATGTCGTCCACGATCGGAAATTCTATTTAGCGAAACGTTGTTATTCTACCTTTCCATGCATCAAAAAAATTTTTGTTCTTGTTTGTATACGGCGAGAATGAGCTGCAGTTCTCACCAGTGGTAACGCATGAACGACATGCTCCGTGGGAACAGCTTTAGTTCATGTTATGGCTCTACTTGCAGCCGCTTCGCAGTGCAGATTAAGGCAGCATTCACTGTAACTTGGCACTTTTGGTTTCAGTTACCATTGGTGTTGCAGATCAGATTGCAGGTTTGCGAAACTGTGCTTGGAGACTCATTGAGTTACTGCTTGGAGACTCATTGAGTTACTGCTTGGAGACTCATTGAGTTACTGCTTGGACAGTTTTTCATTTTTTGTGACAGTACATCTGTGCACACGGTTTGAGGCAGTGGGGACTGTCCTTGCGTCGTGGTGACTTAACGCACAGCGTGTAAAATCCCAAGCACAATTCATGGGTGTGAGCTAATAGCGCTTGTCTTAATTAATGAGCGTTCTTAGGGGACGTAGCGACCCGCAGACATCGTTACCGCTGACTGTCTTACTGGACCGTAGATAAGTCGGTTTCAGACAGGTCTTGTTCTTCGTTGTTCTTTCTCTCGAACATTCTTTTTCTATCTAACACTTTCGTCGCATCAATTGTGTTAATATTAGGAAAGACATTATTTGCTATAAATTGAAATTTTTTAAATGTTGCTGGTCATTTGGCCATGAAGTAAAGCTAGGATTTTCCTTATGAACAATCTTTTCCCTCAATGAAACACCTCTTTCGTTAGGTTCGGCCTGATTTTGTTAGTTCACAATTGAATGTTTAAATCTTTGTTCTTCGTTATGACTTGGAAGAGGGTAGTTAGAATAAAAACGGTATTATAACGTGATAATAGTATCTTTAAAAAGCTCAAAAAAATGCTACTGAAAGTTGGAATGAATGTAGTAAATTCACATTCAGGACTGCACCGCACGTACGGTAATGTACACACCACTGAAGGCGAGCAGAATTGCAGATGATGTCGTATGAAGAGTCCTGTATACAATTGCCTCGTTGCTTCATTTTAGAGTATTTTACGAGACTTAATGAAAAAAATGTTTCATGCTTCGCTTCGTTTGTTAAGACGTCCTACTGCGTGGCATAACTGCAGTTATGTCCCTCTGGAAAATTAAAATCTTCGAAGTCAAAATGCCTACACTTAAAATGGATCATTTTCATGAACTTTGAAGCGCTATTCGCGAAGCTTTTTTAAATTAGGAGTATTATGTACTTCATCTGCCTACATTTTTTGTTAAGTTCAGTTTCAAAATTTCATAATATAGAGTATTGATCAGCAATTAATTTGTTAACCGCTATTACTTTCTTCATCAATACGTAGCTTAAACATTGCTCCATCTCATGCGTAAAACACAAATTTTAAATATATTTCAACTCGGAGACGAGCACAAATGCCCCAAGCGACAGCTGGCGCCCGATACTGTAATGCGCTGCCTTCAAGAAAGTCGAAGTACTCGTGCAAGAAGTACAAGTCAGCCCGCATTCTCGAAACCTTCGTCGTTTGTTAGAATCTTTACTTAATTTTTTCTCAAAATTTAAAACCCTAGATACTGCTGGTGGTGTGGCATTCGTTGACGTAGACACTTGAAACGATACTTCGTCCGACGAATTCTGTTAACAGTATTGCAGTTTACACAGTTATTGGAAAACGTGCGCTGCTCTAAAAGCTAAAAGTTAAGTTTACCTATTGTAATTGAAAAGGCTGCTGAACTCCATAACTGATTCGTTAAATTAACTTAAAAAATTTAGTGAAGGTCTGTAGCCGATTGAAATATCTGATGAAGTTTGGTTTCAAAGATGTTTCCGGGTTAATTTTGAACTCATCAATGTTTTGAGAATATATCAGAGTGGCAAAGCTTTCGTTTTTTGGAGCACACGTTTAATAAACTGCGCCGTAATTTCAAGTTCTGTCAAATTCAAACCATCAGCAGCCAGTGAGTGATAAAATTTTTTGTGAGTTAGACACAACTATTTATCTCCTCCGAAGAACTGCTAAGCTCATTTGTCTTTTTCTATAGACACCGCATGTGTTCTTATATTATTTTCTTCTTGCTCCGTCTTCCATCCATCCTGTACTCTTCGCATACAAGCTTTGTTAAATTTTTGGTGCATTTTTTGGCTGGGGTGCAAACGATTTCATCATTTTAAGGAATGTGAACAGTGAACGACTCCGTTATCAGCCAAATTCGTGTCACGTTATTCTGGCATAAGTAATCATATGATCTTATAGCAACTTTTGAAAATAGTCGAGCCCATGTATCAGGCATATGAGCCATCAGGCAAATGAGCTGGACATTCTTCAGTAAAATTCTCTTCCTACTTCGATTTAATTCTTTACACGCTTAGTATTTTTAAACTAAAGTCAGCTCATTGTTATTCACGTTAAGCTTGAAAATTTGTTCTTAGGGAATAATGGTCATGTTTCCTTTCATTTTGTATCATACCAGGATTGATCTTAATTCTGCGACCTAACCTTGACAGACGGGCCTGTACTTCCTAGGACTTCCTATAGCAGATGATTAGACCCTTGGCTGAGGCACACAATTGTTAGGAATCTCTTCCTAATCCTACACTTCTGAGAAACGAGTTTTGTAATCCACCATGAAGGAAAAATTAAAATTGTTGGTTGATAACACTCCTGAGGATGAAAAATTAAAGTAAACCATTTTTATATTCATTCAAAATTGAAGAAGATTGGAAGAAGTTAAATCTGATATACATATTTTCTGAAGTAAATTCTGAAATATTTCAAAACACACAATGCTATATTGGATACAATAGCATGATAGATTCAATGTTGCAGAAGCTACTATGACGCAATAGTTGCATATAATGTTATGGTAGATACTATGACATAATAGCAGCATTGATCTTATTAATATAATTACCTAATATGAACAAAAACGTAATTGATGCACTGTTCTTGGTTTTTTTCTAAATATTTGGGAAGAATTCTTTTGTAGGGATTCTTTTCTTTCTGTGTTGTGAAATGTTTTCCCCCTGTAATGCAAGTGCATGTTTCACTCATGTTTCACTCATTATTTTGGATGGTGAAGGAAAATTTCTCTCGTTATCCTTTTAAGTTACATTAAACTTAAACTAATTTGGCTTCGTTTGGGCTAATTAACATTTTTATCTGAAGTGAAATATTTTAATTTTCTGAGTCAGAAAATGCTGCTAAAATCAAACTCTTTAGCATATGGCATAGGGACAAAAAAAGGGGGTGAATAACATTTATTTTTGTGGTGAAATTTGAAATTTGAATCTTTATACCTGAAATTTAAGCATTATTATATTTACACACGCGTATGATCAAATGTATTCTATAATAATTCAAAAGTAGAGTATGACACTCAACTGTGCGTTTCATGAGTTTCTCAAATAATTTTCCGTGCATAAACTTGTTCAAGTACAAACGAACCCACCTTCAACTTTTGCGCCGGAACATCTGGAATTTTGGCCGTCCAGTGTAGAGACTACACTTGGGCAGCTAACTTCGTAGATGTTCTGCCGAAACATTTAGGGGAAAAACGGGTTACAGTAGAAAATTAGCGTGAAGCACTGATTCCTGGTGAATGCCGGCAGTCAGATACTTAGGCGCCGTAAGAGATGTCGTTGACAGATGGCCTTGCAGTTTGTCATTCCTTCGCTAGGCCTGTAGGAACTATGTTAAACAGCAGACAGACACTCTTTAGTAGACATATACCGCGCGAGTTTATTCTACGTTTCTGTTCTACCTTTGTCAACAGTTTTCATTCTGTAAATTTCCCTTATCTCAAACATTGACGAACAGTGAGTTTTAAACAGAAGGTATCGGTGAGTACCACATTCATTTTGGAATTTGTGCGAATGTTTCAACAATAGGCTGAAGGGAAAATACCAGGGCAGCACAACAGCGTGGAAGTTGACCTCAGTGCTTGTGAAGTTCTCGTGTCGGCAGTGCAGTGATTAGAACTGCTACAGGGAAATGACTGTTCGAGGCCGCATGATGCAGAGAGCAACTTCGGTGAACGACCTGCGATGCATGGGGCTGCGGCTCTTCAAGTCTGTGTGGCACTCGGAGACTGTAGTGAGGACACTCTGTGGTTGTGGCCCTGGCATTCTGTCATGTAGATGAGCCACATTCTGCCGGTGTAAACTGTAGATGTGGCATTGTGCAGCGGTGTCATGAGCTTATGGAATACATCATGAACTTTACAAAACATCATGCGATATATTGCAAACTTGGGAATTTGTTTTAGGTCATTTAGATACATCATCACGAGAAAATTCTTTAAATTTTGGAACCCTAAAAATTTGCGATACTAACTGAAAACTTGTTGAAAAAATAAGCAAGTTAATGATAATTTCGGTGCATCTGCTAATTAATTTTTGATATCTTGAATAGCTGCTCAATATTTTTGTTTAGCACGATTCAAAGTTAGGTGTAAAATGTGTAAAATATGTGGAAATACAGGGGACATTTAGAAATTGCTGCCAATAATCTTTATAGTTCTTTTCGGGTATTAATAAGAGTATTTTATTCGTTGACAGAACAATCATTTTCAGGAGAATACAAAGGAAAGCGATACCGAATTTGGAAAAATCAAATATGGGCAAGGGTAAGTTGTAAAGACCGAAAACGCATTCCGATGTAAAGATATTCCGATGGGAATATTCAGCTGATAAAGTGGGAACTTTAAGCTGCGTATTATCATTTTTGTGCAGGCGGAGGGTTGTTTTTTAACAAATGATGAAGTATATAAAGAAGAAACCATAATGCGAGCATAATCGACAATACGAGCTCCAGAAGAGGGCTAAAATCTCGTGGGAATTGATGGTGGTTTTGCATTTGTGAATAAAGTGATACACCCATCACACACGAACTGATGGCGAGTACAGAACTGTAGTTAATGAAAACTTAGGAATGCACACCACGAAGCGTGTGAAGTGAAACGGCCTACTTAAAAATTGTTTTCAGCGTTGGTTTTAGCGTGACGTGTCAAATTACTTCACGTGAATGAAATTTGTTGTTTGTCGATTGTTCTATTGGCGCGGAATGTATTTTGGTTAGCACTCCTTCAATGTTAGGACTGGCCAGTGTAGAAGGAACTACGGACGGTTAAGTAACATATAACTCAACCTACCACCAAGATTTGGTAGACTGTGTAGATCATTTGTTGTACAGAGACAGAATGGCAAGCAATAACTTTATTTGTAACTCGTGAAGGACCTGTCAAACGTGTCTCATACCTTTGGTCGGTTCGAAGTCACGTATTGATTATTTTACTGCTACCGAATTCTCGAACACTCAGATTACAAATCTACACTTTAAGCAGGGATGAATTTTTTCATCGATCTTAGTGTTACTATTAAAAATTCAGCGACCATTCTATGAAAACACAGATCCAGAAAAGAAGGCATGTTTTAAACTAGAAACTAACAAAAGCTTCTTGTACTATATTAAGTAATTTCCATTTACTATGCCTATATTAAAAAAATTTTGTAGAATGCGTCGATATCGTGTTTTCGGTGTTAGATTCTACGGTGTCAAAGCAAAGCTTGCACTTGAGTCCGATGAACAACAGGTGCTGGTTGCGTGCGCATCACAACTCGGTGACGGGGCAGCCAAACTACGTAGGGCGTCGGCTGCCTCTTTGCACGTTTTTAGCTCGTAGACAAATGTATAGTTTGAAGAGCAATCTTTCTACTAACTTTTACCAAGCTTCCATGAGCTTGCACGTTCCCCTGCATCTGCATCCGAGATGCGAGCTGCAAAGTATTATTGGATTATTTAATTGATAATTTCATTTCTTGAATGGATTTCTAGAATGCATAATTTCATTTCTTGAAAGGCATTCGATGTTTTTCAGCAATTAATGTCGGACTCCATGCACTCATATCAGGCTTTAAATTTGAGAGAAATCGTTTCCAAAAATATCATAGTATTGGAAACTAATTTTGACTCAAAAGTGTTCGTAATCAGCTCACTAATCTACGCACATGTATGAGAACACTCGAAACTTTTAATTTCCCACTTAGTCAGTCCTCGGACACTTGGTACAAGCCTGTGAAGCTGTGCAAGATGAGTACGGTGATTGAGCGTCGCGTCACTCATGCTATTCCAGTATTTAATCCTGTGTAGATATGTTACTTTAGAATATGAGAGTATCATTTACATTGAGGTGGCAATCCCCAGACTAAACTCAATGCGACCACCTCACTCATGACTTGGTAGTAACTCGAGAAGAGGCCACAAGGCTGGTTCCTCTTGCCATATTCTTTTTATCTCTTCGGTGATCTCGGTCTAAATTTGTTGTTTGAGTTTTTCTGAAGACATTAAATGCTGTAAAATTTTAAAACAAGCAACCCATGTATAACTAATTATGTCCATACTCTCGGTTAGGTAATCTAGTTATTTAACTAAATCTATCAAATTCCTCACAGAACAAGATCAGCGTTGTAGCCCTATTGACACCAGGATGAAATCGTGAAATAATTAAATGCATAATTTTGGTGTATTCAAACTGTGAAGAAATCTTGGATGAGTTTTGTGGACATGTGCTGTCAATGATTTCATTTGTCCATCAAATCTTGGGCCTTTGTGCTCGCAACCTTATTATCTTCGAAGGAACACTCAGCAAGATGAGTCTGTGTAAATTTACATGTAATAAATTGAAGACAAGATGGTGACCAAAATAATGTCTCCAATTTGCCCAAAATTGTACCAGTACGCTCTGCACAATTTACATGTAATAAATTGAAGACAAGATGGTGACTAAATGTCTCCAATTTGCACAAAATTGTACCAGTACGCTCTGCACAATTTACATGTGCTAAATTGAGACAAGATGGTGACCATATGTCTCCAATTTGCACAAAATTGTACCAGTAAACTCTGCACAACGAGTGCGTCGTTGCGAAAACGATATCATGCGAATAACTTTGTTATAGCACTCGTGCATCACGAGAAATCTGATGCTAGCCTGAGTAAAATTACAATAGCTATTGCCATCTCTTGTATGTGTCTAACTATTTAAAGTTGTAGATGAGTAGATTTTTTCCTGGAATTTAGCTCATATATACAGTGTATTTATATATAGTGCGTAAGACGTCAGAAGGAACTGATTTTTTATCAGCACCTATATCGTAATGCAAAATTCGTGTGAAATGTATAGGTTCTGATCGTGTGACATACATAGGTTACCAATGGAATAAATCACCGTTAGTCTCCTGCTGTAAAATATCTTCCTAGTTCCCACTTTTGAGCGACCAATAATTGCATTTTGTTCCCGGTCAACGGCAGCTTGTGTCATTGACTGCATGGCGCGACTGTTTACTCGGACGTCGTCACTGTTTGACGCTGTAGGTGGCGTTGCTCTCGCTGCTGTTGTTGCAACAGAAGGAGTGTTGCAAGCAGGCATTACGAACGTGCTGCTCTCGCGACCTTGCTTTTCGAACACTCCTCTTCTGACACAATCGTGACACAGATGCGTTTGACGCAATGTTGACACGGTGATACAGACACAGTGGTGCCTGTAGCCTTAACGAAGCTTTCATGCAGGGTTCTCCAAATAAAACAAACAACAACGTAGTGCATGAAAATTCAGAATTATTTAAATTTCACGGATTTCCACTAGATTATAGGCGCATTCAATTCATCAGGGTTTTCATGCAAGTACTGCATATGAACGGGAAAACCACTCGCTGTTCCGTCATTTTCTTCTCCAGCAAAGCGAAGTTTTCGCCTTCGGGCCCCGATTGTACTGTACATTCGGGGTATTTTACTGTCACCCTGCATACCTTTATGCGCGTGTGCTTGTAACGCTTACTGAATTGATGGCTTCTAGATGTGAAATAGAGAATTGGCTGCCGCTTGCTAAAGCCTTGTACAACTTAGTACAATATTTTATATTTCATTAATTTAACTTGAAATTCACTTCCGTTTCCTTCTGAAGATCCGGAAGCCATTTGATTCACTCATATTGAAGATTAAATTCGTTATGCTTCGTGTTACCACCCACTAGTCTATTACTTTTTGTTTTTATTATTTTATTAGCATCCATGTAATAAAAGATTCAATTCTTGAGGTTTAACATTGTTCTTCAGGACTCGAATTTCGACTCTCGAAGCGGGGAAACTTACCCCACTGGGACCTTTTCAATTGCGAAAGATTACAGCACACGATCTGCTGCGCAAGAATTAATTTCAACAGATTACTGTGGGATAACTCATGTGCGTCGTTTTGATTTGGTGATTTTAAATGCTTGCCGCAAATAGTAGGTGCCTTTACCACTTCTCGGAAATAAAGTCCTAACTACCTTAGTCAACCTCAGATGTGACCACACGCAAAATAAGACACAATGGGATCCTTGAAGCCATGGAGAGAAGGCATTCTGATTGGTTCCGCCCAAGTTCCGCGTGACAGCTTTGCTACTGAAACCCTCAAATTGGCGTTACTTTTACTGAATCCCGTTGGTGGTAACCATGCCTTACTTTGGAATTTGTACTGAATGTTCTTCAGCTGATAACAATTTATGGACAGTTTAACGTACTAGACATCTTCAAGTGCAAATATATTTTTATTAAACTTGTTTTTGTTATCGCTAATGTACAGCACTTTACTTGCTAATAAATTTATTTTAACGCAACAGAGCTGATATTTGTAGAGCTCAACTCTTGAACCTTTTGACCTGTTCATCTAGCAGTAGGTCAGCTTCTAGCGCACCTGAAACAGAAATGTAAACCTCAGCAAGAACGACTCAAAAACTGATCACCGGTTGACCATATCTCTTCCCAAATGAAGTGCACGTAAATCCAGAGTCAGAAAGTTTTTCAGCAAAACCTATTCTACTGGAAATTGCATCTTGAGGGACTAACCTGTAAACGTTTAGAGTGAGGTTGAGATTTTACTTCATTTATTCAGTTCTATGAACACATTTGCCTAACTTGAACGACGCTTTTTACAGTTAGAGTGTTCTAATAAAATAACATGTTTGTGTAGTAGAGGTCACACTAGTTAATTGTCAGCTTAGCTCATGAACAAGCGTCAATGTTGTACATGGGGAGCACCTAGGTCGTCGTATGAGAGGTCGTCGACCCACCACCACCACCTAGCACAATGACCTGATGCAACGCTGGCCTTCTGAACGAGGCACAGCGCCCGTGACGAGAAGACCTTGCGACTCGGCGAGCTGCGTTCCAGGGCACGCTTTTGTACCGCATTTTTGGAGAGTTTCGAGCTCCACGCCATGTTGCAATATTAATTTCTTTCCCGTAAGGGGGATTTTTACTCTTGTAATGAACAAAATGTTGTACAGCTGCATTCGTGTCACAAACTTTGCACTGTCTAATATGATCGTACGTACGTTCGTGGGCTGTGACTTCTTTTGGAAATTAATTATATTTTTCCCTATTCTAGGTAATTTTTAGTAGAACTGTAAGATCAAAAAACTGAAGATTAGACTAGGATAAAAATAATAGATGAAATGAACTGGACCATAATATATTCAAAATTCAATCCCAAGTACGGCGATGCTGAATTGGTTTTCAGTTGAAAAGTTTATGGAACTCGACTTTATTTGTAAAGTAGATTACCACTTCTATTATGTTAGTCTCTATAGTATTCAGGAGGGTAAACAAACGTAGATCAGAACGTGGGGCAAGTTGACAGGCGAACACCGGCGTGGTTCGCGTGAGCTGCGTTGTGTCAGCAGAAGCCAAGGCTGGCAGGTCAGCCTGACGCGCCGCCGCGTGTCTGTCTGATCACCAGCTAAGGTCACTGCACATCCCGGCGCTACGCAATGATTTTATTGAATTCATTGAGCCCCTCAGTAACCCTTCAGTTTAAAGCGTAACTGAAATTAGCCAGTTTCTCTGAGAATTGATAAAACTGCTTACCTTTTTGCTTTTGAAATATTTGTATTGTTGACCTATACTTGATTGTGTTGCGAAATAAAAAAGTTTTTTTCCTTTGGAAAGTTCGAAACATCTGAGAGCTTTTAAGCAGTTGAGAAAGAATCTTAACAACTCCGAACATAGTAGGTCAAGTTTGAATTTAAGGCTCTTTGAACATTGAAGCTGTGCGTAAATGTTTAAATTTTGGAATGAACAGAGTGCTAACTTTGCCAGCATACTTGTGAGAGACCTGTCAGATCGCGCGTTTACGTCAGTGCAGGAGCAAGCAGACATTATTCTGACATAATCTTACTGCGCCGACCTTCAAGCGGTTAACCTGTAAGGAGCGCAAGAACTGGTTGCCCTGGATGTTGCATAAAGCCCTTTAAGTGTCGGCGAGGGGTTCTGCAGCTCAGAAAAAAGAGAGATAATGGTCCTGATCCGGTGCCCCAGATACACGCGTCTGATGCTCTGTATCAATGGAGAAGGCTTCCTCCTCAAGAGTGACACCGCGATTTTCTACAATACCTTCAATTGCGGAAACTTTGGTATTTCCTTTGTGGTGAAAGGTGACTGACACCTTTACCCTTCTTACGATTAATCGTGCAAAGGTTATTGAATGCAGGCATCAACTGTTTCCTTCAGCGTCAAGCGGGTTGCAGAATACATGTGTACTCAAACCATCATATATTTTGTTTTTGAAACAAACTTATCGGTCTAATTGTAATATCAGTTATTATCATACGTCGAAATTCCCCCCAATGCTTTTCTAGAATTTATGTTTAAGAGTCAAAACTCGTCAGTCATGTAACTTAAGGCTGTTTTTTCACAGTTGATGGTGGATCATTTTCTTCTTGTGAACTCATATTAACAAAAGTCGAGCTCACGGGGAAAGTAGCAATCAAACTTGGTTATGTTCGCGCCAAAGCCTCGCCAGAACACCGTCGTCTGTTGAAAAGAGCAACTTCATCTGCGCATAGCGTCAGAGCACGTTGGAGTCGCGCGGGGGTTCCCGAGGCAGAAACGAGCGCTCGACTTGCATCACAGCCATCACTGCAGCGCACGCAAAGGAAACTCGCGTCAAACCGAAGGTTGCCTCGCTGAATTGACTGGAGCACTGCAATGAGTAAAGCATGATCCTCGTCAAAGCAAGGGAACTCTTCACAAATACAGCTATCGTGGAGAGTCAAGAAATAATTCAGATGTGACTTGTGAGTGTGGACGCTGTCTAAGATCTGACTCTTTTTTATGTGCATTTGAATTATTTATTTTTCAACTTGTACTTATTATGCCTTGCTCTCGTGATCCAATGAGTGTATCTCAAAAATAATGATGTGGAAACACAGATAACTCGAGAGATACTTAATTGTTCCTGGAGCCAGAGCTTGTAATTCTATAGCATATATCAAGCAATTGTTCTCATTGCTTTTTCTCAGTGAAATTTTATTACCTTAATAATAATGCGTTGTTTTGTTTCATTAAGCAGAATTTAATTCCTGCTAAGATCCACGTATGAAAAACTGACTCAAAAATTTCCGGCTGAACAACTTGCACTGCCTTGTACACCTAATAATGACACGTAAAGATAACAGTATGTGCTAGATAGACACATGTGTATACGTAGTTACTAGCTTGTGAAAAAAACACTCACTAACTTTCGCTGGGTACACACCACAATATACTGTGGTACACACTTTAACTTTTGCGAGGCACGTTCACTAGCTTGAGTCAGGCGCTCACACATGGCGCCCACTATTCTCATGGAAATGTGCGCTCATACTTGCTTGTACTAATTTTGCACTCTTCCCTGTAAGTTGGTTGCTGTAACGAGGAGATAATGAGTGTCCTTGATTAATATTTTACAATAGTAAAATTGTCAAGTCAGCATGACCTAAACAGTTCCTCTATTGGCCCTTGATAACAGGCAAAGCAATAAAGCCACTCGATGAGTTAATGTTCCACTTGTTACTGTCCACTCAATAGAGACGGTTATGCCCTCCGACCAGAACACTGCGTTGCTACGTATCAGTTCAAGTAAGGAGATTAACACCTCAGAGGCATGCAAGTAAATTGAACATAAAATGTGAGTGATTCTGAACTTAATATTCAACTGGATTATAATTATTTTGAAAATGCAACGTCGTACTTTTCAGGAAACTCAATACAATTAATTATTGGGGAAATTTTGGAAAAGACGGCCGAGTTTTTTGGACTTTCAGTCCATGAATGGCTTGGAAAATTTGACATGATAATCTTTAGTTGTAAAAAGTGACTCTAAGTTCATGGTCAGGTGGACACAAGCGTTATCTGAGCTAACCAAACACGGCATGTTGCGAACCAGCTCGCCCTGAGGGAGGTCCCAAACTGAGCGTAGTCACACGTATGTCAGCACTTGGACAGCATGTGAACATGGCTATGGGTTTGTTCAATAAATATATCTTACCTTAAAGATTAAGGTTTGTTCTCGTAAGAGTCTTTTTTCGTTTGTGCTCGTAGGAGTCCAGTTTTATTCACCTTTAGCGATAATTTCCAACTCCCAATTGAGAGTAATTATTGTGCCGTTGAAGTGCTATCGCATAGCACGGTTATTTTACGTCACTTTTGCATCATCTTTGAGACAAGTTACTTATACTCAATTGTGATATTTTAATCTGACATGGAGTAAGTTATTTAATTACTCACGATCATTTATTCCAATTCGATTTACTCACAAGAATCAAAATGAACAATATAATTTTCGCACGAAAATGACGAATGAGGTTAATTTCTTTTCAAAAACTGTAAAGTTTGAGTATTGCTCTTCGACTCATTTTACTGCCAAGTCATGCGAATATTTATTACTAAATTTATCATTACTTTTAGACTTTCTTGAAGCCGGACTACACAGTATTTTTACATCCGGATTATCCGCTTGTATTTTACCTCCAAGAACACAAAATCAAAATTATTGATACATGTGTTAAGGGTTGTAAAGAATCCAAGAATCTCTGAGTGAGAGCAAGAAATTTGAGCAAAACTAACTTTAATCTGTTCTTCAGTTCCTACATTTAGAATCTTTGAAAGAAGTCGAACTGCATTTGAATTAGGAAAAATTCAGCTAACATTTTCTCAGCTTCTTTAAATGTCTAAATGAAAAATTTCGTGTTTTAAGGGAATTTAAGAGTACCTGAAAAATTAAATTAGATTCGGTAGAAATTGATCATGTTCCAGCGTTTGCTTACTACAGTATTTCTTCATTCCACATTGTTACTTTCGTTTATTTGCTATGTATTAGAGGGAACTCGACACCAGAGTCGTCGTTGCATCCATCTTGTTCATTCGTTTTCAAGGTAGCCGCGCTGCCGTCAGTCCTGATATTGTTTTACACCGTTTTCAAAGTTTGAACGCTGTCTCAGATGATAATGAGGTGGTTCTCGTTATCGCAGCTTGTAATTGGCGGAGGGTAGAGGTAGGGCAGGGGGTCGTACGAGCAGTACAGGTGGCCAGCGCTGGGAGCCCCGCGCAGGAAACGCAGCTCCGTACAAGCGCCGCCAGCCACCTCTGTCACGCTCGACTTAAAACAAACACATCCATTACCTTCGTCATACATCTGACTTTATTCTTGAGATATTTGACTTGCTTATAAACTTAGATGTTCTAACATAAGGTATCAATCTAGTTTTTCCGGATGAAAATTTGAACAAAGTAGTTTTATTCACAAATAAATATATTCATAAATCTGTCAACGCGACGAAAACACTTTACTTGGAAAACGTTGGTCACGGAATGAATCTCCTCCAGATCCAAACTGCGAGAAGCTATTTTGCCGATAAGCAATGAATCAACAATGAATGACGGTTCTGCGCCTCGTCCGCGGCTCGGCAGGGGAACTGAGGATTGGACCGTGTTCTGAATGAACGTTTCCTATCGGGTTCCTTCACTTCAGTTTCCATTCTCAGTAAAAAGCCCCTCCGTGTCCGACCATCCCTCTCCACTGCAGTGAAATGCGACTTGGAAGTGAGAGCTGCGCGATCAAACTTAGGCTATTTGTTAGGGCCCGATTTAAATCGCAAATTTTTATTTCAGTTGATGAACTTTTGAACCTATTTCTTTGTTCGTTCTCTGTAATGTTTTGCCATGCAGTATTTCTGTTAAGAAAATGTTACACCCGTTCGATAAAAAGTAAATGAAGTATAAAAACATGTAAATAGAGTCGTCTACCGCTGAAATTTATCATTCCACAGGAAATTCAGGTTCATGGCTCCTAAAAATATTTTTGTCACTGCGTTCAGTTCACGATAAACAAAGTGCGAAATTGTCAGCTTTTAAATTTGCTGAATTGATTTGAGCTAGAGAACGGAACGTCAGAATGATTTTCCATGTTTTCTTATTTTTCATCTTGGGCACACCTAGACACGTTCCCTTCTACATGGCTGCTAAACCACGCGAGCGAGAGACGAAAAGTTATCCGAAATGTGATTTTAATTTCACATTTATTAAGTTCGGTAAAATTGAGCTGGAATCAGTTGCTCAGAGGTATGCTCGTTCACAAATGTGCACATTTAAACTCTTAATGCTCTGGCGTGCTGCATCGGTACAGGGAAAACTGGACACTTTCGTCGACACCTTACGATATATTTTGAATTTTTCAAACAAGTTTTCACGAGCCTCTGGTGATGCGAAACAGCATTCTGCCACGGAATCAAGTGATTTTAAGTAGCATGTAATGAATAAGATAGCGTCACAGAACGCCAGTAGGCCTTCATTTCAACTGGAAGCCGAGCATGAAAAAATCCGATTAGTCCGGTGAAGATTCCTTTGCCAAATCCTGACAGTGAATGGTAATTAAATGGAAAAAGTAACGTGATAAAAACGTCAGTACCTTCAACGGAAGTTATTTGAAATGTGATCAATATAGATCGTGTTGTACACCCGTTCTCTCTCTTTCCTCGAATGCGTATATAAATCTTAGCCTCGTTATTGAAATACTTTGTACAAACTTATATTTACCTCAATGGTGATCGTAATTTAACTGTAGGTGAAACGCAAGACTCACTCCGCCAATGACTGCCTCACAACAAAGCCGGGAGGTTGTGTGTACGTACTGTAAGCGGCGGCCCGAGGCCCACCTGTCCTGCCGTCGTGAAGGAGAGCGCAGTCTCATTAGTGACCCGAGTGATCGCGCCCCTCGACCTCAGCCCCCTGGTGGCGGAAAAGCGTTTCCTCAAGAATGGCGCGCTTCCTGCGCCGTGGTGGAGCACGCGGAGGAGGTGTAGGCGAGCGTGGGGGAGCGGGTGGATGTGCCGTGATTTCTTTAAGGTGTTGCCGTCACTTCTGCTGCTGCCGCTGCTGCCAAGTAAATACACTGATACCACTGTCATTGGTTATTGCTGCTCGAATAGTTCTGCAAGGTTATCCGAATATTCTGCTGGAATGTCACCATTCAGTTATCTCGAAGTCATTGATGCTGCTTTTCTTGTTCAATTTAGAGCAGTTATTCGTTACTTTTCGATGGTGAATTACGTCAAATTAAACTACCATAAAACCGCATGAATTTTTTTTGTCTGTCAGGCTCATTCTTCGTCGGTATTTTCGTGTATACTGTAATATAATATTAATTTACAATATTATATTACACGAACCTACAATATTAATTCGTGACGTATGACGTATGACTTGTATTATAAGCTGTAATAAATTTATTCCAAATTTTGAATCATTAAAATAGCATGATAACTTCCCTCAGGAGGATACAATTATTGTATTTATGGAAATTAGCACTCCTAAGGGGAAAATGTGAGGTCCCAAGCTGTTTCAAAATATGTTGTTTCTTCGTTATGGACCATCTTATTTTCGGTTCACTGTTGTCCTATTTTTCAGCACCTCCAACTTTCTTCTTCAACTTTTACCTTGTTTCATTGCCTTCCTTCTTAACTTACTGTTTCTTTGCGAAGAGTATCTTATGCGGAAAGGTCCCTTGTGTATAGATTCCTCGTTCCCTAAACGCCATCCTAAACGGGGCCTTCATCTTTCATCTGTTCAGAACACCTTTGTTGGGGTTAAGGAGGCTTAAACTAACATCTAAAATGACTACTGTTAACTCTATTGTTTAATTTTGCCCATTAGGATTTTATTCCGTTTATTTAAGCCAACTTGGTCTCTAACGGGAAAATTGTGCGTGGCAATAACAATGCGCAAGCCTGGTGAAGCAGTGCATTACTCTAGAGGAACTGCCTACCTTATTTTGGGTTTGACTCATCACTCAACACCCACAGACGCTTATATAGAACAAAGCGTTGCTGCATCATTCATAAACCCCCTGCTCAATGTGAAACTCTTTCTTATTTCTGTCTTTCAACCACTACGGTAATTTTTCTTAGCTGGAAAGGTTATTTCATGCTGAACTTCAAGCCTGGTTTTGCATTGAACTTCTGCATACGTGTTTACAATGTTATTATGTTAAGTCTTTCTTTAAATGGAATGTGCATGGGCTTGAATCATTTTTCAGTGTATTTTTCATAATGTCTGCAACACTAAAATGCGTAACAATATATTAAAGAAGAAAATAATTTCTCACAAAGCTTTTTTTCTCAAAGTAAGAACTGGAACGTAAAAAATATCTTTAACAGCTTTGCGCCTAATTCTAAATTATTTAAATTTCGAGTAATTCTCATTTTCTCTCAAAAGCTGTTATTTTTTAATTAGCAACTAAAAGCAACGTAAATTTTAGAGCCAAAGTGAAACACGAACATTTGTAAATATCTAATGACTGGAATGTCTGATGTTGGTAGCAATGAACAGATCAGTTGAATTACATTCATAACCATCAGTATTTACTTTTAAAGTAACAAAAAACAATTCAACTTATAAAAATTTAGGCTATTGCTTAGGGTTAACGGAGTACTCTTTTTCGTCCACTTTTATCCGCCTTTGAAAGCCACGCCGGGAATTTAGGCCTTATTCGCGTCATAAGTGATAGGAACATTTTTTGCTACCTTTTTGTAAACAGAACGATTATCTCGAAACCTGATCGAATCGAAGAGCCAATAATGTCGTAATCTCGGCATGGTAAATATCAGCCGGGTAATGAATGATATGCTAGGGCAGATAAGTCAATTCAAACAGAGTAGTAAACCCGTATCCGAAAAAGCGCCAGCGCTGTGAATGAGAGGGCGGACGAGGAGAATGAGAATGACTGTCGGCGAGGATGAGTGGGAGGCCGCAATCAAGCGATGGCGGAGGCGTATTAAAGCCGCTCTTCTTCTCCACAGCAACGGCGGGACGGAACTCCGGTGCGGGGTGGCTTTGACAGGGGGTGGAAGGAGACCGTCCGTCCGCGGCGTTTGCCAGCTTGGTCATATATGGACTATAGAAATGAACACAGCGTTATACTGTTGGGATATTTGGTTACCATCGCTTCAATAATAAAAATCGTATTTATCCCGACGGCAACACTTCCAAAAGACGGATGTGTGTTGATATGCGCGAGCTTCACACAGTTCGTTGTTCGCAGCTTGCGTGTAGTTGAAGTCGCATGACGCTAGGCGTCCTTCCAGTACTGCATGTGATCCTTGCATTGGAATCGTGAATGCTGCGTCAGCATGGTCGTGCTTCTCGGCATCCGGCCGATGAGCTCGCCCCTGGCGGTTGCTGGGGTTGCATCCACCCGACGCTCATCAATGTAGGTCGCCAGTTACGCAAACCTCCCGCTACTGCTGCCGTAACCTTGGCGCTGCGTACACTGTCATCTTGCTGTCGGCGTTGGTGATGGTTGCTTGCCTTAGGGACGTGCTGGGGGACGATCCTACAATTATGAGTAAGGTGTGGTTGAGGCGCCAAGTGTCAAATGTATCAGGGGACTTCGTGACTTCTTTTGTATCAAATGTATCGTGTTCCCGTGGGACTTTTCTTGTTAGAATTGTTGTTATAATATTTGAAGTAAATGTATAGAGGGATAGTGGTAAGGAAGGACATGATTGGAGGAAATTGATTGGTAGGAAAGGACTTGAGGTAGGGAAATTACCTCACACCAGTAGCGCAGCCAGGAGAGGGGAGGCACGGGAGCCCTCGAAATGTTGAGTTAGGGGCCAGCTTCAGTCGCCGTTTTAAGCAAAAGAACAAAAAGATTGCTAGTTATTAATGTCTTCCCGCCCCAAAATTATTTGTCGGAGATCCTGCGATAATGGACCACGGATTACGATAATGAACCACAAAAAAAAAATAATCCAAAACGTAGAAAAAGTAAACGAAAAAAAAATCTTATACTAAATGATTTGATGCAAATGTGTGCACAAGAAAAAAAAATATTCTCAATTCATTTCAGAAAATTTAATCATGAGTCATGTAGATGTTCTAGCCATCACATTTATGTACTGCTAAATGCTTCCAAAAATATTCATATAACCTCCCAGGCATGGTATATAGCAGCATCAAAAACGTATTAATCAAATTTGAAGATTGTGTCCTATAAGTAAACTTAGGTTAGATTTATTTTCAACCGTTAATGTGCTCCCTATTTCCTTACCAGATTTAATTTATATTATGTAATAGAAGTAATGTAAAACTTTACCGATGTTATGTGAACAAAAGGAAATTTTTTTTTAGTTTAGCGTCTACCTTCTTTCTTCTCCGTCACCAGATTAAAATTGTATCCTTTCTAGCATCATACGCCATTCCGTAACGAGAATTCACATTAAGAATGAGATGTGTCTCAATGTCATGTTGGGTGGGATCGTGACTCCTACTTCATCACCGGCGTCATGAGGTCTTGCTGTTGTCACGCTGCTGCACAGCACGCAGCACGCGCACGTCAGGCCCCGCAGCCGCTCTCTGAGCAGGAGCTTTGCATAAGAACGCTCTGTCGAGTGGTTAGTAACCTCTAGTAAGTCATGAAGTGCATGAGGACGCTGTGCAGCGTGGATGCCAGGGCCGCAACCATACATGTTATTTAATTATCCCTTGTCTATGAACCTTGAATTACTTCGAGTTGAATGTTCTTAGTTTTATATTTTAGAATTGGTTTAAACTGTTGATTGTTCTGAAATCGTGAGGTGGTGTCTCGAGATAAATATTTGGAAGAAGAAGATTGAAAGGTTAAACACAAATTTTACCATTAAGATTACACCTCCATCATTCTTCACCCGTCTTGGAACTCTAATACTTCAGCTTGTCCTTTTTATTCGAATTTTTTTCTAAAACTCATTACACCTTTTTTACTCAATTAAACATAACTGAAAGTCATTTTTGGTACACACAGCACACTTGGTATCTGTTACTGCACTAAATGGGATGCTGAATGTCTACTAGCCGTCAAGGCTGCTAAACGTTGACTGTATACCTTCAATCTATTACTAACCAGTTTTTTGTAATGAGAGGAGTGACAGTAACAAACATCCTTTTTAGTAAGTGCAAGCACACAAAGACTGACTGAAGAGTAAAAGAAAGACTCAGCTTCCTTCTTCCAAGTTCGATGAGTGTGTGTAAATTTTTTTTAAGTTGTACTCTTTTAATTGAGTTGTAGACAGCAATAAACTTAAGTTGACATTACTGTACACGACTTCGTGCATTACGATGGCCTTAACTTACGAGACGCATGTAAAAACTCCGATTTACGACCCTTCTTCCCTTTGCTGAGCACTACAACGCCGACTGAGACGAGGTCCCAAAGGGATTTCTCACGAGTGACTCATTTATTATATTTCATATTTGCATTTCTTGACTGTAGCTTAATTGAAATTGTAACATAAGAATGCAGTTTCGCAGTGAAAGAGACAGAGGTCATCATGACCCCTCACACAGCAGGAATGTGTTCATGTCACGTAACAGCTCCTGTGTGGAGGCGTGTTTGTAACATTATTTACCACAGAGCAGGACAGGGGGTAGGTCAGACTCTTCCTAAGCCTCAAATGCACTATCAATTAAGAAATTTCATGAAAAGGGGTAAACTTCAATAAAGATTTATGAAAAGACTTTTCAAAACTTAGAAGTATTTGTTAGTATTCTAAAAATTACTGGGTGTGATACGAAAGCCAAGGGAAATGTGCAATACCTCAACTTTGACTAGGAATTTTCGTGTCTACAATTTGCCCAGACGTGGTATTTTTGGTATGGTTGAATTCGTTTTGCGTAGAAGCCCTTTAGTTTGCTTGAACAAGGTAATTTTGATAGGTGGATTTTTTTCAAAATTTTACTCTGCTTACAACTTTCCTAGTTTCAAAAATTGAAATAGATTTTAAAATATTTACATTTTTCTTATTAATTATGGGACCCATAGTCTTCTTTCAACGTGGACACTATCGCTGCCAGAAGGCGCTGTGACTCCAGTATTTTTTATTGCTTGACATTCTCCGCCGCCATACACCTGGGGTTAGATCTTACCAGTTGAATTCAGTCCAACAAATACTGATAAGATTATTCGTACACCCAAGAATAATAGCAGAGTTTATTTATTCCTTAGAATTTGATGTTCACACGATGTTTTGAATTTCTCTCCCAGTGCTCAATAATATCTGAAGAGTTTGGAATCGTAGGATCATTAAATTTAAGAAATGACTAAAATTATTGAACACATGGATGTAGGAATAATCTTGTAGCCATCTATAAATTGCTTGCTTCCGCTAATTTGAATTTCGCTCATACTCTTCGGGATTTAAGGGTGTGTTCATTTGGAAGACATATTCATTTTCATTTCCCTCTCTCATTCATGGACTAACATTTTCCCCCGTCGTAATTTTCATACTATTTATATCCATGAGCTCCAAACAATATTCGTTTTTTCGATCAATTAATTTCGTCCAATAAGAATTGGAGCGTAGATTACAGGAGTAAATAACGAGATTGGCTAGTGGAGTATCCGTACCCTAGAGCCATCTCCGACCTTCGCATAATACAGTCGCCCTCTAGACACTACAACCATCGCTAGCTGAATGAATACATGCGTATACGTCGCAGCGAATAGATGTCGGTCCCAGGCTGTCTGCCGGCGTTACTCCGCACTCAGGCATCTCTCGCTGATTTTTTACACTCCTGTAGCACGGCTGCCAGACTGTAACTGTATCTGAGTAGTTCGCGCCACTGAAGCACCTGAAGTGTTGCTTATGTACTTTTCTGTGTTTCTGCGTAAGCTATGTTAACTGTATAGTCCACCGTTATCTTTCCTGTCCTTCGAAAGAGACACCACGAAAGATATAACGTATAGAGAGCCATCCGTCGAGTAGACACAGAAGCTCAAGATCATCAGATTATCATCATTAGATTGACATTAGATTTGTCATCCTCGTATAAAAGGACACTTGCCAATGAAAAATTGCCGTTCCCAAACATGACGCAAGGAAAAATGTGTCTTGCTAATTTGGGGCAATATATTCCACTCACGGAAGTACTCTAAGCACACATCACACTGGGTTCTACTGCTAGATCAAAGCAGAAGTAAATTCTAACGTTTCCAATGCAGAAGAGAAGAGCATAAACAGCATGAACTCCTGAGATATGCTTGACCTACTGAAACTTCGTTGTACGTTAAAAATTGCAAGTTTAGGTATAATTATATCGCACTTTCGATATTACGTACATTCAAGAAAGCACACCTCACCTCAACCCTGTCTATACATCGTCTGTATGAGATAAAGATCTGTCAATGGAAATTTCTAGAGCATCCGAGCGGCAAATTCGCGCCCAGAATTATCTATATGGACAAATTTTTACGATATTCCAGAATACGTACACGTTCCAGTACACGCTCCACACACATTCGACGGACGTCCAACAGCACGTAAAAGTCACGTCTTTCTGCTTGCACCTGATTCGAAACCGTCAGAAACTCGTTTCGCACAAATTTGAATCACCTCAAGTTTAGATTTTTATAATAATGTCTAGCAATGTCATTAAGCTTTACTCGTTAGAAACTTATTTAATGGGTTGTTATGAAGACAATATCTATTCCCATAGAGTAGATTATATTGCTTGGAATTTCCATGAAGTAGAAAGAAATCCGTGATCAAAAAAGTGTTCAAAATGACGGAGGATACTGGAGTCCCGAAACAGAAACCATACAATACATGAAAATGAATGCATGCGTATGTTGATGAGTGTGGAAAAAAATTTCATTTAAATGGAGAGAGAATTATGCTCCTATGACTCGATCACAAGTTGCTCTCACTAGACCAATGATGATAAATAACATAGACAGTCACAACCAAGACACAGGAGTCAGTGCACTCTGTTTGAAACAGAATTCACTCTCTTGTTATATCACTTCATCCAAATGTCGGTCATCAAGTTAAGAGCTTCGGAACACTTGTGAACTAATTTAATGTTTATTCTTTCGGGCCACTCGCATGTGGCAGCATACGCTTGCTGCTCTCAAGAACTATGCCACAATATCTGTACCTGCCCTAACACAGACGCCTTTTTTTAAGTAGAACCAAACATTTTAGATAATTTTCTACAAACTAGAGTGATTTCGGAGGTATAAGCTGTGTTTCTAATATGTATTCGACAACAAGATTGAAGTGATCTGACTGGAATGATTTTTAGTTCTTGACGCCTGTTTGTCAACTCTTCAATAAAAGCGGATAATTTTAGCAAAACTATTCAGTGTTCATTATTAGTAGGATAAATTTGTGCCTTAGAGTAATGCAAAGGACAACGAAGCTTCCTGAGAAGCCTTCCGACATCGACACGCATTGTTCCGATTTATGAACAACTATAAGACCGTTGGATTTTCATTGAACCATTTTACATGGTAACAAAAAACCAGACACGAGCGTCTATAGGAACCAGAATAACGGACTGGTTGGTCTACGAAGAAGCATTCGAGCTTCCGTTGCTTAACTCTTAAAAGGGAGCTCTTCTTTTCCTGTGCGACTATGGTGTGTCTGGTGGATTTTGGGTTCGTCATTTTTGAGCGATAAAACCCTAATTTTGAATTGGAAGTGGCAAAAAATAACTGAAAATTTTGTTAATATAAATGTGTAAATGTATTATGGACTGGGAAAATGAAACTGAATAACGTGGAATATTCCAAAACACCTACAAAAACTCTAAAAACTCGCTATGTATGCTATTTTGAATAATTTTCAGAGCTTTTAAAGTCAATCAGAGGGTACTGGTAACTTTCTGAAAAACTATGATTGTGAAAATGATAAATTTATTGCGCACTCTCTTGAAGAGACGTTTCCTGAGTAATCGCTTTGCAAAGTTTAAGTTAAACACGGTGTTGTTACTGATTGAGCTAAAACAATTAATTCTTAGAAACATGCAATGTTTGTTAATTGCCAGAGTAATTTTGAAGTACCCTACCTAAGAAGACTTCCCACAGCAGTCAGAAATTTATTTACAAATACTTATAACGTCTTCAAAATGAAAAGTTTTTCAATTGTGCATCTTGTACTGAACCGCTATTACAGCACCCCATTTCAGTAAAAAATTGTATAAATCGACGTCCTACAGTGGGTAAGGAAGTACCAAATTACACGATACAAAGTTCAATCTTTGGTGCTTGTTGAACCAATCCTTGAGACCTAATTTGTAGATGCGACCCGATCTTGGACTCATAAGTTAAGACCTCAGTAGTTTGACAATTGAAAATCTTCTTCTTTCATACGTATCTCATTCTCTTGAAACGGTTTATTTTTTGCATTGAACTGGATAAAAAGAGCTGTTTTTGAATTTATAAATTTAACACGTTCACTGAGTATTGGGCCACGTGTGTACCAACAGGTAATTTGCCCATTTACGTTCCGGTTTAAATGCACGGCATTTTATCTGTTTCGCGATGTTTTTGCAAATAATTGTTATCATACAAGGGGAATAGTTATCAAACAATTGTATTCTTCTTATTCATTAAGAAGAATTAAAATTTATTCAAGCTGGAAAATCGATTTCCCTATTCTGCTATTTAGAACCTAACCAAGCCAACTGTTTACAATAGCAGATTCACAGTGAACGTGTTAAAGGGCTAAGAAATGGTATATCACCTTTCTGTATCTTTGGTTTTAGACTTCACGCCACAGGAGGTCAGTAAATTATAATGATAATGCGCTTAGACTGGAAGACAACGAAGTCTGCCGTCACAAGCGATAAACCTTTGTCACTATTATGAAATTTGTTTGAACTTCAGGAATAGTTTATGTGAGTACACGTCTCTACCCACTGGTAAACGTTTCTAAGATGACGCGCGGAACGGAATGAGTACATACTAGCATTTTTACATTTGCTTGTTAAAATTTTCAAAAGTCGAATCTTAGCAAGGTTTTGATTAGCTCGGGATTTTCCTCAGTGGTAAGCTTTAAATTGCATAGTGAAACCGAGATTAGCTATAAAAGGCGATTGGAAATGGACTATCCATTTTTTATATAGTTTCTTCTGCTAGTATTCGATACAAAATAATTTTATCGAGGTTTAAGCTTTTCGAAATTAATCTCTTAGATAGGGCTAGCAGAACCATGTAGAAATTTTAATGTAGTGTACGTAAACATTTCATATAGAATGATAACAAATACATTTTAGACGTCAATATGACCGTCCCTTATATCTCTGGTAAATGGTTTAGTTCTGAAGAAGAATACGATTCACCTCTCCTTTCTCACGCATCTCTCGTGGGGTTATGGCAAAAAAAGAAACCGGAGTAGGCGTTCCTATTTTTTTGGGTGAACCGTGCTTGTCAGGCTCGGTCTTGGTTTCAGGAGAGCACGGAAGCAACAAGATCAGTCACACATTGTACAGTCGGCATTCCTTGTCTCCATTTACCTGAGCCTGCAGTTTAGTCAAATGTATTCGCTGAACATTTGTAGACAAATTTATGCTTTGTGATTGTTTCAAACGAAAAACGTTATCAAATACGGTCTTGTTTCACAATGAAAAAAATCGATTATTTTTTACATAGAAAATTTTCCTAGTGGACTGTCATTTGCTAGGAGTCCTACCCATCCTCATTCGTCATGGTCATCATGTGGAGCAGTATTTATGGCTGTCTTCTAGATTATTTTCCTTCCATTTTTTGAGGAATTTTGATCACTTCGCGTACAATGACCGTGACCTTTGATGTATTTATTCGCAGGACGGTGACTTGCGACGCTGATTGATCTTACACTCCTCACTGAAATTGGTTTTTAATTTTCTATTCTTTCTTTTGTGAGCAACTCCATCGCAAAATTTGTCTACGTAATCGTACGCAGTAACGACGACGTGAGTAAAAGAAGTATCGTACATTCAGGTTTTATGTAGAAACATCGCAGAATAGCATGCGAAGAAAATGTGTTTTCTCGTGAATAAATAATTATTTTACAGCACGACTCAGCCAAATGAGTGTCCACGGGAAATATACATGCGACAAATTATCTGATATTTAGGTATAAATTTGACAGTGTTGTGTTTGTGCATCCCCTCACGGGGACAACTATTGTATCTGCAGGAATTAGCGCTCCCAGGGGAATAATGCGAAATTTCGAACTGGAGCTTAGGTAGGCTTTTGTTGAAATAGTACTTTTTTTGTTTTAGCACTGATTTTCTTTTCCAGGTTACTAATACCTGGATTTTCAGCAACTATTAATCTCTTCTTCAACTTTTATCTGGTTCATAATTTTTTATTAACTTGCTGTTCCTATGCGCATGGCATCTTGTTTGGAAAGACACTTTAGGCATAGATTTCCTGTTCCCTAAACTCTACACTAAATGGTACCTCCATTCTTTCTCTCTTTAAAATACCTTTGTTGAGGTGAGGTAGGCTTAAACTAACTTTTAATCTACTCTGTCTTTCGTGATTCATGTTCAAGCCTTGATGCAACACGGATGTATGGCGCATGTTTCTATGATGTAACATAGGAATTTTGCACCAGTCATTGCTCATTCCAGTAACAAAGAAAAAGTGATAAAATAACCTCGAAACATGAATTGCTACCCACTGCTTCCTTCTTTTTTAAAGCAACCATAAAATGCAATTTTCGATTCCATTTATTTTAATTGTATAAAACTATTAAGTTAATTTTCAGAAGGTGGCATTTCACAGTACAGGTGTGTTCTCGTGCTATTTATTCCTTAGTGATGAACTTCACATGAGCGCCATTGCGATTTAGAGCCTTTCACAGCTTTCATCGCCGACATTTTAATGCCGAATGATTTCATTTATTTTCCTTTTTTTTTTTAAGTTGCTTACGCGTTGACATTTGTTTTCTTCTCGTGCATTTGATGAACATTAATACTGATTTACTTCTGAACTTTGTCGACATGAGCGATTAGAACCAATGCGCCCTACGAGCCTCTGTCAGCTCTGGGATGTCCGTTATATGACCATCATAAATTAGCGGCCAATCTCCTCACTTTTTTGTGTCGCGTAAGAGCATTGAAAAAATGCTCGCGTTTCCGCTACCGGTTGTTATTATTTCAAGGACCGAAGGAACCCAACCGAAGCTAGTTGCCTCTATTGTGATAATACGCTTAAATTTACATTTGAGTGGTATAATGCCGATCTCTGTTCAATAGAGGAATCGATTGGAACAAATTCAGGGTAGATTTTGGTACGATGCAGTCCCAGTATGGGAAATGTATCTTTAGGTGAAACGAATAAGTGACTTCAACAGTTGGTGTGTAAAATAAATATTGTACTTAACGTGGAACGCATGAACACATTTCTTCTTTACTAACAAATTTAATCTTTCTGTTTCCGTCACAACAACGGTTGCTTATCGAATATTCGGTATTTTTGAATGTATTCAACAAACCCTAACTAATTTACTAGAAAATACAACCATCCTTCTGCTTATTCAATAACTGAACAAAAAATTAGTGTACTGCATTACTGTTATTTACCATCATATTAGTTATCAATAAATCAAGCAGAATTGAATCTACCTGTCTCGAACTATCCAAGAAATATTTGAAGATTCTCCGCAAGATTAATGCACCTGGAGTTATTCTCAGCATACCCTGACTGATGGACTAGACTGACCATGCGTCAGTCTAGCCGTGCCTTCATTTGGCTTTGATTAAATACAGTAGTTATGAAAATTGAGAATGTGACTACTGGTCCGTCAGCAGAATTATGAAAATTCCCTTCGCGTACCATTGGTGATAACATGACAGTTAAGGTGTTAAAATTAGAAACGTTCCTCAATTGTTTGTTCGGGCTGTCATCTGCGGTCACCTCGCCTTTACCTGTGAGTCACAACGTTGAAGAGTATCCTGACCGTTTTTTTCTCGCTTTCATGTCTCACGGACCTTGACGTCCAGCTTTAGTTTATTGTTACTCAAAGAAGTGCTTACTCTCGGGGGGGCAAGAGCGCTCGTTGGCCTAGAAGGGGTTCATCATAAAATAGTAATGGGTCCAGTCTACCTCAAACTGCACGAACTGGAACATGGCTCTCGTTCTGAACCGGCGTTCATTGATGGAATTGAATTCCTCTTGTTGAACTGTTCTCCTTGCTGGAACAGCGTACTCTTATCGCGAGTTGTGAGCGGTCCCACAGTCCAGGTCTGTCGCGCAGCTCCAGCTTCAGCATTTCCCGGAAGTTCGACTTCCCTTCTTCCAAAAACCGCCCGAGAAGTTCGAGCCCAGTACACAAGTCACTCGCTCCGGTAGCTTAGCTTAATTCCCAGCCAAATAAAGACTGAAGGATGTAAATATGTTTCTCCCTATGGGCTGTTTAACCACTGTTTTTCGACTCCATTTCATTTTTGGTTTGTCTCACTCATCTACTTAAGCCCATTACAAATATTGATTAAGTTTTAAGTGCTCTCTGGATCAACTCGATTCTGAAGATAAAAGTTTTACGCGCTGCTGTAATTATGCATGACCAGTAGAAGTCATACAAAAAATTAAATATGGAATTGTTGCGTCAAGATAATAAAGTTGAATATAAAATAGGAATGAAGAAAGTTGTTTACGAATAGGCTTCTTTCTACGATTAGACACTTATTATTTTTTCAATGTACTGAATTCCCAGACTTCTTCCCTGCTGAGTGGACCTTCGCGGTCAAATTCACGCATTACAGGGGTGAAATGGAAATAAATTTGTAAAATTCCGAATGTTAACAGCCTAATTATTTACTTTGAGTCTGTCTTTTATGTACATTTAGAAATTGATTATTGGTTTATTCAGCCATTCACTCGCATCTTGGAAATTTGGTATGATAAGTGCACTCGCGTCCATAGCTGAACGCGGTTGTGATCGTTTTAGCAGGTAAGCCAAGTGAAGTAATGAGTAATCGATGTCACAACTATATGTGATTAAATCGTTCAAACGATATTTTTCTCTGTGCTAGAAAATTACTTTGGTGAAAGAAAATTATCATGGTTATTTTTATAGTCGTTCATTCAGACTCATCACTTCGATTACGTCAGGTGTTCAATAAATAGAGATTAATGAAAAACAATTGAATTCATCGTTACCGCTTAATGTTATCGACATCTGACGACTATGTTCTTCATTAACTGGAACACTACAGACAGTCAATTCTGAACTCCCCTAAAAATGTGTAATTCTGCGCTTATTTTCACAAAATAGAATTATGTATTTTCATTGTATTTCTGAGCTATAAGCCATATAATAAATTTACAACCGTCATGAGGATGCAACAGTTAAACTAATTTTCCAAGACACACATGAGAATTTTGAGCATTGCGTCTATCTAGAACATTTTCAATTCGCTGTCACTTTTTCGGAGGATCATCCGCGGACGTGGTTTTTAGTTACTGCGATCGTGGAATTGATGCTAATTGCGTGGCATCAATTTCAAGTAAAAGTGCAATTCAGGCTTTACAGCGGTCACTGAACTCAAAGCAGGCGCGTCTTTTTTGACTTTCCACGGACTCTGTGACTGGCGATGTGATGAGCACAACATCGTCCCACATCTGTTCGTCACTAAATCCACCAGTAGTGAGCCAGTTCTTTCAACACAACTGTTGCTTGATACATTTCTTCTTATTTCGTATTTTTTTCATGTAGTTGTTAACGAGTATTATCAACAACCTTCGAGTTTTTTATTTCTCCATTACAGGGCTATAATTTTCTGGTTGTGAAATCTGCTGCTCAAGATGTTACATAAGCTCACTTGTACTTAATTCTACCTTGTATGGCCACCAATATCTACAGCCGTAATAATGACACAAGACGCTCTCTCCTCAAAATATCAACCTCGTGGCTGCACCGTGACCCCGCATACTCATACACCTTCATACAGGCTCTGCAGTACATTCCAAACTGTCGTTCGTTTCTTTTCTTTGCTTGAGACTATCTTTGCACAAATGCTTCTCCTAAATATCAATCCATATTAGTTTGAATTTTCTCATCAAGCTTCCCGCCAGCGCATGACCGAATTTATCCAGAAAATTCAATCCTCCATTTCTCCTCTTAAAAAACTTTCGCATTCTTCAGAGGCGTTATGGTTTTCACTATTGTTTTACTTTGGTGATCCCTTCCCACACATTAATGCTGACGTGCACTCCCACTCATCACTAAGGCTGCCCGCCCACCGCCCTCACTGTTCCCCTCTACCGCTACCTCCGCCTCCACCACCTCCATCGTCTCTACCAGCAGCAGCAACAGCACAGCGCTCACCGACTTGCATCGGCCAAGCGCGATGCCTCAGTCTTGGTGAGACGGTCGTTGAGTTAGTGTGGAAATGTGCGCTCAGCTCCAGGACATACGCCCCCGCGTTCTACTCTCTTCCAGGCTCACCGTGCCGTTCTGACACTCTAACTTTACTGTTTGGTTCTTAGTGCTTCAGTTCTCAGTGTGTATATAGGTCATGAATATTCGCTGGATACGCTGATGTGATTCTCGACTTCTATTCATAGCGTCACCTTTTATCTCTAGAATAAGAAACAAGTAATGAAGCACAGAAACATGAAAGTACATACGCATCCTAACGATTGTGTTGAGTTGTCATGCACTTGGATTTGAACTTCGTGGCTTCAAAATATTTCGGCCTTAGTGATTTAGACGTCTGATTTTGTCATCCTGTCTTTACAACAAAATGGTGTTACAAAACGAAAGTTGTCGCGAGGGAGGTCCTTTGCTTCAGTACGATGAGTCTCCTTTGGAAATACCATTGGATCTTTCCGTATCATCGCGAGCAAATACAGCCTCTCCCGATCACTTTGAGCTCGTAGGGGAAGACGATAGGTACTCTAAAATACCTCCCCTCTATCCTTTAGGCAAAGATGGAGGAAAAAAGGAAAATTTCGCCGGGAGTCTTTCAGCTTCCAACAAAACTTACCCTAGAAACACGATTCGCTTGAGACCTGCTGAAGACATCATGAAGAAAGAATGCATAAATTTCGAAAATGAATTTGAAGAGGGTAATTTATCGAGAGAAAATTTGATAAGTCCGTTCCGTTCTTCTGGAGCGTCTCGAAATGTCAGAGAAAGACACTCCGATCTCATTTATGACAACGATGACACTCATGAACACACTCGAAGACCGAGACCACCAAGTCCTGTTACACGATGCGTCATGCCTCGGAACCTATCCCCACGGACTTCGATATACACTCCCCCACATTTTGAGAAACTGTCCCTCAAAGGTGAAAACACAAAGCGACTACCCTCTCCGCTTTTCTTCCACGACGACATGGATGAGGAGAACAAGCGTGCAAGTAAACTTTATCTTGCTGTAACTGGTGGTAGTGACGCTCATTATCTCCAGAGTTCTTCATTACGGGCAGCACCTTATTGCGATCGACGATCTCGCAGTCCTTCAACGCCAGGAGATCGAGCATATTCGAGAAGTCAAAGTCCCTACAGAGAACAAACGTATCCAGGTAGCATGAGCCCATGTATTTCAAATGATTACCTCTATCGACGCTACCTCAGTCCCACACCCTATTCAAACGACTTAAATCGACCTCCTACTCCTGAGAGTTCTCCTAGAATGGACACCTCAGAATCCGAGGTTGTTTATCGGCCTGCTGTGCCCTCTGCGGCGGCACGCAAGTGTTACAGCGACATTCTCACTCGGTCGTCTTTATCACCTGAAATAGTTGAACAGAAACCCACCTCCTTAGCTAATAAAGATAGTTCTAGTAACGAATGTAGCAGTACGAAAGCAAGTACAAAAGTCACGACAGAAGAGGTTGATATTGAGTACAACAAAAGAATAGGATGTGTTTCTTCTGCCTCAAGTCCTGATGAATTTTTGGAACATTCCAGTGTCCTTGAATCTGAAGAAAAAGCCAAGCTACGGAGAGACTACAAAAAGGATCTTCTTAAGCGATTTCGTAAGTATTTAATTTCATTATTTTAATAATTTGTCCCTGTCTCATAATTTTATTGTCAAGACTGTACCGTTGACGCTGCCAAGATAATAAAATATTTCAATTACTAGAGGACCCGTGGAAATTCCACGGACAATGTCATCGTTAAGCTAGGCAGGCCTGTGAAAAAATTCCGTCATCGTACCGGGATAAACGAATAGAATTTGTGACTTCACTGCCCTTTCTGAAATAGATTTCAGTGTACAAGTGTGCGATTGTATTTTCCCACTCCTTAAAAAGGATAAATAGATTTTCCAGCAGCTATATCGGTTTTTCAATTTTGTTACTTTCAACCTAACGTAACCAACGGTAATATAGCCACCTAAGTGCAGAAATTTTTCAGTGGATCTCGGTAATCTCTGTACGAAATCGTTTGTATTTTGATAACAATGATTTGTACTATCTATTACTTACTAGAACTGCGGGCCTGATATAGTATCTCTAATAATTTGACACGACGTAAGTTGTCTATTGGGACGCAGCTCTGTCCTCACGTTGGAGGCGACCGCTGCGTGTCCAGTTTTTTGAGCAGCGTTCACCGTGGTCGCAGCAATACACTGCTGCTAAGCCATGTTACTTTGTTCTCTTAGTAAATTCGTATCCATGAAACGGTTCCTGATTTAATCCACGGATCTCTCCCACCTTATTTGCCTCCAATTGAGAACAGTTTTTCCTTGTTCATTACAAGTTCTTCGTCCTAACTACGATATTACTTCTCCGAAATTTCGGGCCGTGCAGATGTAAGCACTTGTTTAAACGATGACTTAGAGTTAATTCTGGCGTTGTGCTGACGTCCTGTCTTTCTTTTTAACGTCGTTCAGCCAAATGTTTGAGAAATGTGACTCGCAAATGATTTCAAGATTTTATGCCCTCTTGTCGTTCAGTTCGTTCAAATTTTAAGACTCTTGTCCTATATTTCTGATACCCTGTAATTTCGATGAGTAGCTGACAGAGCAGATACGTGAAATGACTTGCTATGATATTGAAAGAAGGTGATTTAAATAAATATTTATTAATATAAGAGTGCAAGTCTTCGCCTCATAGCACGGTCTGTCGGCCTCTTTTTGTCCTTTTTGCCCCTCGCGCTGATGTGTGCCGCAGCTGTCCCGAGCCGGGCCTCTGCTGGCCCCGTGTAGACGCGGTTGAGGCTGGTCACGAGTGTGCGCATCCGCATTCTCTCGTTGATCTCTCCTGTGCAGTTGGGGAGTGCATGCGAATGTTTGTGTGTGCGTCGTGATGTCCCTCATGCCCACACTGCACCGTTGCATTTATGCTTGCCTGTGGAAAGTCACTAGTTGTTCTTTTGTCTCCATCCGGAACAGCAGTCACGGAATAACCGGCAACGACCTCAAGGTCAACCGAAATACGCTTGATCGGACTTTCGATATTTCGATCGAAGCTTAAATAAAGTAAGCTCTGCGTTTGCAGTCTTGGGATATCAAAAATTATGTACTTTGAGCTCGGCTCAAACTCTTGTGCGAAATTAAGGAAAAAGGAACTTTCCATGACCCGCAGAAAACATTTGTGCTTCTTTTTCCTAAAACCGTAAAACATTAATTGTTCTTCAGATTTATATGATCTAAACCAATGTAAACCAATTTAAAAACTGATCTCCTCCTCTTTTGTGAATTTTGCCGAGTGAGTATTAAGCTGTAGGGTGCGCCCTGCCAGTATGCGACTATTGGTGTGATGGATGCACGCGTACGCTGGCTGCAGGTGTTTCGCGGTGTGTCACGTACCTGTACAGGTGTATGCCGTGAACGTCTGTGTGCGCGTGGGTCTGAATGTATGTATATACATGTATGTACCTCCCTGCTTTCAAAGAAGTTATGCTAGCTGCTTTACGTGACACTCGGTTGGCTGCAAGGGTTACACGTCTGTGTGTCTGTCTGCTTCTCTGACACTTGAGCAGTGAGGCAGCCGCTGCAAGATGTGCCCTCCACACTTCTTAGTTCAGTACTGCTCAGAGATTAACAAAAAATCCTAGCCTTGCGAAATTTACAATTGCCTTAGAAGTTTGCTGACTTGTCTCTCAATAAAAACGAAATATAATTAATGTTGACTCAGTTTTGGCACAGGGTTCCTGGTGTATTTCAGTTTTTATTAGCGTCTAAAGTAAATATTATTCTCGTGCTTACCTAACGTCATCATGCTGTGATCCTTGTAGAAGTGAAGCACGTAATAATACTTATTCGAAAGATTAGCAAAATTAATTTTTACTCATTACATTGTGTCTCACCAGCGGTGTCACTATTTCATCGGTTTTAAAACGTTATAAAATCTTTACGTACTTCAATGAACTGCGGTTGCATTTTCCTGACATTGCTTTTATAATATGAGCTCTGGGTTATCTGCTTTCTCGGATACTACACTCAGTCTCAGGCTCGGTTTTGGTCGTAATGTTGAGCAGAGCATCTGCGTGATTTGTTAGCGCCGCATTCAACTACTGAAAGCTGCTTGTGAAACTCAAAGCTCGAGCATGAGTTGCTCTGAGCTGTAATTTAGTATAAGGAAAAGAAAATACTCTACTGTTTC
Source organism: Platorchestia sp. MABIK (assembly GCA_014220935.1). Lineage (NCBI taxonomy): Eukaryota > Metazoa > Arthropoda > Malacostraca > Amphipoda > Talitridae > Platorchestia > Platorchestia sp. MABIK. The sequence continues at coordinate 211,318 of JACJUY010000060.1, forward strand.
TAAAAAATCTTAAACTGTTAAACCTTTTTTAAAACGGCGTTTATCAATGCATTTTAGTTGAATTTTTCTCGAACTCAATAAATTGTAGATGAATTTTTCTGGTAATCATTAAATTTAAGGAAAAACGTTTTTAATCGTACCACAATTTTTTCTCATTCTAATGTCAAAAACGACAGTAAATATTGCGAATTAATTCAGTTTTAATGAAGAGTACTTATTTGAAGCAGGAAGTAGAAAAGTACACTTAACGGTTTGCGTCACTCTTGGCATCTGTATTCAAAGCGACAAATTTTTTCTCAGGAGAAATTTTACTTCACAAGAAAAAGTGAGTTTTTGTTGCTCGAATATATAAGCGATGTAAAAAGTGAGGGATCAGCTGAAAGTGATTCTACCGAAACTAAAAGTGTGACGAGTTCTTCCTCCAGGCAGGCGGTGAAATCATACGTTTCTAAAGCTTCCTCTGCTGCGCTGTGGCAGTGCTGACTTCGTTAGCTGTAAGATCTGTGCATCTCAACACGAACTTCAGTTACAGTCATCAAAAGTGAAATTCCTTAAAATGCTCGGCCAATGAATACTAAAGTGCAAGATATTTACTCTTATATCAGTGGTATCGTTACCGTATGGAGTAGTTTAATACAAGCGACATTGCTGTGCAGCTGCGCGATCCAACGATATCCACGAGCCGTTGCGTGGAGCACCGTTTCACTCATTTTCACTGCTATAAAAAACTTGCACCCTAGTGAAAGCGGACGGACGAGAAGGAGAGTTGTCCAGCCATCCGGCAGAAGATCCGTGGCTTTCTGAGGCCACAAAAACGAGTCACTTGCACGCTTGCTTTGGTTTCTTGCGAGTATTTGTGCACTTTTTCTTCGCTCTATCTGAGGGTTTTTAGGCTGTTGTCATTAAGTATTGATTTTGAATTTTCATTCGATCTGACATAATCCTGAACTGTGCATGACGGAACATATCTTCAAATGCATGTTCTCAGCCTTTCTGAATGAAGATCTGTTACCTTTCTAGCTTCTGCTCACAACCTGGTATGGAATTGGACTCGAAATAATGTGTAGTATTTTTGAGCTAATAGTTTCATCCATTCGTGAAGTAATTTGATCGATACTGACGTTTGCAAACCGTTCAATTCAATCTTTTTATTGTATATCTCTGGAATTACTTCCTCTTTCAAAATCGTGGCACGTGTATACTGATCGATAAAACCGAACAGTAGTTAAGATTAGCGTCTCGTCACCTCTCAGCTACAAATATTTCATAATGTACCAGTAAAGGTAGTCTCTTTTCTACTTAATTTTCTCTGGAATCTTTTGTTGTCATGATTTATAGAACAACGTATGTATACTATATATATTCTATGAACCTTATATACTAATTCATGAAGAAGAGCGTCCAACACTCAAAGCTGAATATAAATCTGCGAATATTGAGACAATGTATGCTCACTATCGTAAAGTATTCCAGATTTGGTTGTTCGTTGATGCTGAAAGTGTTCCATGGAGTTGCTCCTCACCTCACTTAGGTTGGAGTCCCTTGGTGCACTTCGCAGTCTAACTCTGTTTCGGACTAGCAGGTTTTGATGTAGAAATATTTTTTCTTTAGCATTCCTTCCTGTATCAAAAGATGTCATTAGTTCCGTCCAATGAAGATACAATCCCTTGCATTGTGTTGTTGATGCTTCACCATCCTCTTTTCTACTTAATTTTACTACTAATATTCATTTAATCTTTCTAAATGATTTAATTTAATGAGCGATTAAATATCACGTTAAGTGTGTTTTTCCAGGGGAAGCCCATAATTTGCATGTTTCAGCTGCAAAGGAACAATGTCTCCTTTTATTTTGTAAAAAGCATTCGGTTGGTTTTCTAGTTGAAGATATTGGATAACCAATTAAAAGACTTTCTTTTCTACTCCGGTGGTTATGAGTTCAGTCTGCTTAACCGAGGAAGGAGAAATTTCTGCTAATACATCAGTTACTCATAAATTGAACGGCTCTGATTAAACTCTAAGCTACCTTAGAAGAAATTACCAGGGTTAAAGTTCTGTTTACCACAACATTACAAAACTGGCTTTTGACAAGTTATCGAGTCGGTGGTTTATCACTTCAAAAGCATTAAATACCTTAGTGTGTTCTCGCTTGTCTGATAGGTTTGCGGATAACTAATGAGCTTTCGATGCTACCAGAAGCACTTGTATAGGTCTTATCTGGTTGTTGATATCTAAGTGCTCTTAATTTCATTCATGAGAGAAGTAATAAATTAATTCAGTCACAAGTACCTAAGATATCTCGAATATAGCAGCAATTTTAGAACGCCTTCAGATTGGTCATCCTAGTTTTATTTGGTAAATAACGAGACTTTTAATATAAAAAATGATGATTTTTAAGGTAAGTATAATGGACTACAAAACCAATGCGATATGATTCAAAAAGTAATCTACGTGCAATATTTTTTCAACCATGAAAATAGCGAGGTAAGGTGTTTTTTAATGACTTGTAATACTTCTAAATCTGGTGATGGAATAATGATCGATATTAACTGAATTTTTTAAATGAATATCAATTATAGAGTGTGCTAAAATTGTCAAATATGATATGAGTCAAGGAGAAAGTCATTTCCGATTTGGATATTCTCTTTCGTAAGTCAAGAAAAATTGATGATACGACTAAATGGTAAAAAAATACTCCAATTCGTACGAAAAGATTTGTGATGCATGCACGAGCTGATGTATCCAATATCAGAGTTGCCCATCGACGGTTAATGAACTTGCGCGCAGATCATCCGAGCTTGCGTAACTGGAAGATATGATCGATTGGCGATGCGGCTGATCGTGAAAATAATTTGAATTGGGGGTGGTGGCGTGAACTGCTTCGTCACATTTAGGTAGTACGCTGCACACAGCACTGTGTTACAGCTGGTGCATACTGCTGGTAGTGCTGGAGCTGCTGCGAGTTGATTGACTTCAGTCAAGGTTAGCTTGGCTGCGTGTCGTCATCGCCCTGCTACAGGAAGCGACACCCGGGGCCACTGGGTCGAGCGGTGGTGGTGGTGCTGCAGGTGCTGGCGGCCCTTCTATGCTAGGTAGAGTAGCTGCTTGTACTACCACGTGTGAGCAATACCATGGTATGATTTCTTTTTTAACCTTTTGGGGCCATATTTCTAAGTCGCGAGACAGGTTTACATGGTTATAGGGTTTTTATATATTAGATAGATGGGGACAATTCATCGTTTGACAGTTGGTCAGAATGATTTTTTACTCATGTAATTCAAACATCGAGGAAATTAAAAGTCTCAGACGCTCAGTCGCACTTCGTTAAGTACTGTGGCTTGTTTATGGACTACCTTGTTGTTACGTTGTTGCAATGCGCCGCGCTTTCGAAGCCTTTTCGCTCTCACTTGAATAGTGAGCGCAGCTAGCCTCCCAAACCCTCAGACGACTCAAGTCCGATGGCATCTCCCCCGACGTGCGTGCCCGCAGTCTGGGCACTAGGAAATCAAGTTCTACTCACACTCGCTGGCCCCTACAACCAAAACCGGACTTGTTTACTGTTATACGCTCGTCTAACTCCCTGATTCTCCCTCTGAAGTCACTGCGGTAGATTTCTATATTTTGTAAACATGTATTTTTTAAATCCTCAACCTATTCCCTCTCGATTAAGACTGTTTTTTTTAATCTTTTATTCTCTTTCAGGAACGATAAATGCTGATGGTTTTAGTGTTATGTTGCTAAAATAGTTTCTGTGCCTGTCACTACCTAACATCAACAGTGTGTCGCTTTTGTTCTTCAACTGCGAGAAAAATAGATGTAATTTACTTCTTAGGCATCGATCGTTTAGCTTCTCTGGTTTCATCATTGATGAGTTTCTCAGATAATTGAATTACCCAATGTTGCGTATATAAGATCATATGCTCGGGTAGGGACAATATTCAGAAGAACTCACTCCAGTTTCGTGCAGTCGACAGCGCACCTCAGTATCCTTCTGTACTATCCCGTGCCAACGTCCCCCGATGCAGCGCATGACGTGCCTTTCTCTCTCTGCACAGTCCCTGACCCGCTTTGGTGGGGCGGGGTGGGGAGCGAGAGGGAAGTGAGGGAGTGATGAGCTGGGAGATGTGAGGTATACTGAGGGAAAGTGAGCGAATGAGATAAAATTGAGGAACAGAGTGAAGAGGAAGTGATGAACTCGTAAACATTATGGATATTAGATGGATTTCGTCAAAATGAGGAAGTTAGAGGATGTCGGACTCTAGCAAAAGAAGGAAACGAAGAGCCGGTTTATATTTGTAGCGTATGTGGGTGATTTGGGAGTGATGGGGAGAGACGTGGTGATACGCAAGAGATCTTGAATGAACATCAAGTCAAGAGAGGGAAAAAACTGGCCACTGCTGATTTCTCTTACGTTCGCTAAAGGAAATGCAGCTCTTAATGAACATTTTCTCTCTAGCTTTGTAAGGCTTGCACCATGAAAGCAATTGAGTGGAGGACTGCTAAACTGTAACATAAATATAACACTACCAGCTAATCGAAAAAATTGTTATGTACATGACCAATTACGCAGTGTATTATTGTTAACCGTGTAGCTTGTGCTTTTTATTTTATCATATCAAGTCACTAGACCTCCCCAACGCTCTGGTCTTTAGCAGCATACGCTTGTTTGTTCGTCATTAGGTTAGTAAATATGAGATTAAAATGCTTGGCATTTGATTTTTTATAGTTCCATTCGTTAGTTAAAAATTTTGTTATTTTTGCCTGGTTCTCTTTCCGATTATCATTAGAGTCGTTTCACAACGCTTATGATTGCTATTTATGTTGTTGCAATGTGAAGCATTGCAATGGATTAAATTCATTTTACAGTTGCAAATTTTATTGTACATGCATTTCTTGGAGGACTATTTGCCACATAAACTGTCAGAAAAGTTTAATTGTCTCAAATAACACAGCCCTCAAAATATTTTAAATATTCTGGGCAGTTGCGGCCGGATTTCCCCCTAGCATTAAAATTATCAGTCATGCTCCAGTTGTGGCTTAGTGCCAGCCGTGGCATCCGTTATAGAGACCATGGGAAATTGACTACCATGAAATACCCATCATCTATGCCTTTGTGACCTACTTTGATTCCATTGCTTTAACTCGTGCTGTCTTTTTTTTGTATTATGTTGTGAGTGATATCTCATTTCGGTGCTGGCACCCATTGTATACCCGTCTCGCAGATTCTTTGAATCGCTACAGCGCATGTCTTGGTTTGCGATATAAATAATCCTAACACAGTTCTCCTGTGACTACTCATCTGCACATGTTATCGGCAACGGTTGTTGTTCGAGTATTGGATTACTGTTGCGCAGATTGTGCGTTATGAACTTTTGCAACTCATTATTTTCAGCTCAGCATTTTTTGTAGAACGAGCTCACAAGTAAATACTTCTCATCTTCTTCACTTCAATATTGTTTTTCTACGTGCTCTCATTTTTTTAACTAGTAAATTAAGATGTGTTTAATAGACTTCATAGGTAGTACATTTTAACCATTGATAGTGTTCCAATAAAGAAATGTTGAGTGAATTTCTTCGCAATTTATCACGTGATGAACTTCAACTGTTTAGTAAATTAAGAGTTAATAAGAGTGGAATGACGAAAAGTCTACAAAAATCACGTATACTTTGCATGATTTTTGCGTAATGTTGCAATTGTGTCATCCTTCCGAAGGAAGTAGGGTTCCAGAGCGTCGTTTTGGACAGCTCGCTATCATAACGGGTCCCGAGCGTGACTACTTCTAATTCCCGTGCGCTTGCGGCTTTAGGCCACCAAAAATGGTAACGGTGTCATAACTGTGGTAACCACAAACCATTTCATGGCTTATTAATTTTTTTACGGTTTTCTAAAGCTTTTTTGAGAACCAGCAGTTCAAGGTCTTGCGCCAATACTTGTAGATGCGTCGCGTGGAACTTTTGGTTAACTTCTTCCTTCATTCTTGGAATTATTATGGAAATATTTTTCTCCTGATGTACTTTTACTTCACGCGCGTGATCAAATCATTCGAGTTTAGCTACAATGCTGCGATGCTTCAAGCAAGCAGTTTCCGCCATTCAAACTACGCAAAGTAGGCACTACCTAAAAACATCATTTTAAAAAGTTCTATGTAAAGAAAATTGCAAAACCGGGGCCAATTTACTCGCATCATATTATGGAACAGTTTTTATGAGAAAATAGCATTTTAATTAAGTTCTCTCTCCAATTTTAGAAGTAAGACTGAAACTTTTGAAGACTAAAGCTTTAAAATCATTTACGCCACGGATTTTTAAGGCACAAAGCAAAAAAAATATTTTAGGATTGTTTAGCAGTTTGCTTCTGAAGTTTCGTCTTGATGTTCTTCCTAGAAATTATAGGCATAGATTACTTTTTAGTGAGATCAATTGATGTCACCTGACGGATGTCAGTAGTTCATGTCGCAGTCATAACCTTGAGGGCCTTTCCCCGGCTACTAGCGAGAGGGAGAGAGAGAAAGAGAGAGAGAGAGAGATTGCTGGTCCGGAAGTTTGCCTTGCATCTAGTCCCCCTCCGCCCCTCTGTGACCCTTCTTCTCCTACCTGTTGATTGCAACAAATCTGGTCTACTAGCATCTACATTGCATTTCATTCAATGAAAATACTACAGCGCATGTGTTCCTTCAATGTACTTGTATTGAATGCTTCCTTAGTTAAATGAAGGTACTATACGTAGTACTGGCAATAGAGAGTGAATGAGGAAATAAGAAGAGCTTTGTCCTTGACAAAAACGATTAAAATTTAAGGAAGCCTTTTCTGGCTACACCTGACCGAAACCTTTTCAATCAGCTACACAAATCAACATCTGCGTGTGGGCTCTAAATTGCGCTCTGAATTTCTCTCCAGTTCATCTTATGACGAAGTTCGTGGCAAGTTTTGTTCAAAGTCGTATATTTTTCAGTTGTCTTTTGATGTGATTTTACTGAAAATTCTGTTTGAAATGGAACTGACATTTTGGCTCCCATTTCATGTTGAATGCTTAGCTTTTCGCAAAGACCTCGAAGCTAACACGTGAAACACGTTACTCAGTTCATCCATCACCATCGTCGTCAGCTCTCACTCAGCACCACGACCGCCAATGCGCGCAATGCACTCCCTTGAACTCGACAACAATGATGCTTCCTGTTCTTACTGCTGCTGCTGTTGGTTGTGCTGCTAAAGCACTTGCTGTTACTGCTGCTGATGATGTCTGTGATAGTGGCGCTGCTACTGCATTTGCTGTGATATCTGTTGGTGATGATGCTGATGCTTCTTCCGTCGATACTTTTGTCTGATTGATCTATGTAATGCCGTTGCTCATTTCTTAACCACATTCCTGAGTAAAAATTACACACACACTGGAGCTGTTGACGTGGCTTGCCACCCGCTTATTAACTAGGTGAAGTAGTAGGTGCGGTTCGTCTGCTTGTGTTGCTGATGAAGCAGACAGAGAAGGCGCTGCTTAGCGCAGTGCGCGGCTCATGTAGAGCAGCCTGCACCTGACCCTGCGCATGTGCAGCGTCTCTTGCCATCCGCTGCTCCTTGGCCATTCTGTGCGCTTGTCGCAGGTCTGCATGTGAGCATGTTGCAGGGTTGCTCTTGCTTTGCTTCGTATGTGCTTGTAGGCTTTCTGCCGACTTGCTTGTAGGACTGTGGGCTTGTTTCTAGACTTGTTAAAGATTTTCTTCTAGGCTTGTTCACAGGCTCTCTTATGGGCTTGCTTGCGGCTCGCCTTTCATGTGTGGCAACTCAACAGAGAGTAACAATTTGCCTAACTTCCTTAGTCTCCCTTCATTGTACTTTTACCCTTGTAAAATTCAAACAAAATTCTTGAAAATATAATTTAAGCATCTGATTCTTTGAATGAGTATTCAAACGATTGGAAATGAGGCTGTTGTTTGTCAGCAGTTCAGGGAATCACGAGATTTTAGCGTTTGCTTCAATTGTAAATGCTAATCCTTCAACACATTTCATTTCACAAAGCAATTTTCCAGGCGGTGCAAAGCCTGGATTCTTCTAGACCTTCTGCAGTTTGAAGGCTTAGTCTTATCTTTATTTTGTGCTCACAATATTTCATGTGGATATTATATCTTACCTTTCTATACTCTATCTTGTGATAGAAAATAGAAATTCTCGTGAATGTTTCTGTTTTTGCCCATTAATGTAGAACTTCCTATGTTTTTTTGTCCTTCAGCTTCTACTCTCGCATCTTTCTCTCTTTCTCTCTTACCACCACCATTTCTCTCAAAGTGTAACAAGCGCTATTAGCTCTTTCGACTCTTCCGCCATGGTTTTGCCTGAGCCTTCCGCAGCCACCCTGTACACCACCGTTTTCATTCCTCCATTTATGAAGCCTATTAATGCAGTCATATTCTTAGCTTTTTTTAATTTTATTATCATTCTGTGGCTCAATATGGATCACACAAGTCTAAAAGGTGAAATTCACTTCTCTAGAATGAACCATTTTCAATCGTTAAATTGGCTGAGCTTTTCTCTGCAAAATTCTTTGCCAGACCTCAAATCAACTCGATTGTCTTACCGTTTTATTACGACCTTTTATCGCTGCGTATGCATAATTTTTATTTACTTTGAGCCCCTAAGTTGTCTAATTTCACCTTATAGTAAGCAACCAAACAGTTGTAGTGAAAAACACTTCTTAAATCCTTTTATTATAACCGACAGAATATAAAAACAATTCCTTGAAAATACCAGTACATTATAATATTTGTTTATAAAAGAGCGTATGGAAGCTTGCTTGTAATGCAGTTAGATTTATTTTGGAGGTACAGGAAATCTTGCAGCGTCTGCGGCAACAATAGCATAGGCACAAAGGATGATCCCAATCGCAAGCGATGCTTCACTCATTTCAGGGAACTGGCGTTGAGCCTCATGCGTATACTTTCCTTCAGCTTCATCATGTCGCGAGTTTCTTTTGTTTTCTAAAACTTTCGCTCGTCGCGAACACGCAGAGGTGCGAGTGAAGACTGCAGTGGAGTTACGTATGAAGGCAATTCGCTGCCAAAATTATTTGATAGTTTTATTAACAGATTGAAACTTTAAAGTAATGAAAGCTTGTATGAAAAGTAAAACAAGCATGATAAAAAGAGTACATACTTCAATTAGGTTGTAACATTATGAAAGAAGTGAAATAAGATGTTCACTATTCTTTTTATTGTTTTAATTTCAATTAAACAAACTTTCTGTCAGATTACATGCAAGTTTTCAAGTGTTAATTTCGATCTCTAATGTACTCATTTTTCTTGAAAACTCCTAAAATTTTTCTTGCTTTTGATTTTGCGTAGTTTCGCCGCGGACCAACGTCTCAAGTTTATTAGCGCAATTGAATTTTCGCGTCGAATAAACTACGAAGCTATCAACTTTTAGACTCGAGGGCCGCATTGCTCAACCGCAGCGCGTAGTACGGAAAGTGAATCGCCCTCAGACAGCCGGACGTCGGCAGCCGATTTCTCCTGCGCGGGTTCGTTTTCACTGAGCCCCTGGAGGCAGTTACGTGATCCTGCAACGACCGTTTTTGTTGGCTCTATAATCCACTCTACGCTTTGCTAACGAAAGTGCCTCAGAGTATGCTTAATTTTTTTCCAACGGTTTATAATTACGGTCTTTACCCTCAAGTAAGACGCTCCCCTGCAGAAAAAGTATCTATTCTGTTATGCTGATATTATTATTATCTTAAGAAACTTGTGGTATTTGCGGAACAATTTTACTCCACTCTCAGATGGCATTGATATCGCCTACGGCTGCAAAGTTTTCCAAACACCTGAATATGATGAATGCCATTACGACATAAGGCATTGTTTGCTTACCAACGACCTATTTAGACTCTCTGTCCTTGGTGTGACCTCTCTACTTCTTGCTTCAATGGAATAGATAAAGGTCTTATTTCAGGCATGTGTGATCAATCTGGGTTTCTAGGTCTCAGGAGTTTGCAAAGAGATGATGTCCTTTGGGGACAATGCTGAACTCTTGTCAGATTTGGGTTACAGCGATGTTTTTCCTAGTGCAGAGACCCGGCCAGCTATTGTGGCAGCTTAAGCAAGACTTCGTGACAGCAAGTCTGATGGACATCTTGCGCTTTACAGTCTTTGAGGTCGACCGTGTAGTTCGGATTAGATTTTTTTCAGTAGCTTCTTAAAACTCTTCATTCTGCAACTCTCATGGCTATATGAATATCTAAGTTGAGGTCGAAACTTCCTTCTTTCTTGTTCCTTTCCTTCAGGCTGGGTAGCTAACTATTCGACCCTAACTGCGCTGAAGAACTCTGATGTATACTAGTACCTTGCTCGACTCGTCAAACTCGCCCATTGCACGCACGAGCAGTCGAGGAGCTATGCCTCGTGTTCTGAGAGCGCACAACCCTCGTTCGGCCTCGTGACGTCATCTTCCATGCCATGACCCAGAGTGCCGAGGCTCTCAACTCCCGTGCTGGCTGCTTAAGTCCTCATCGCGGCATGAACTTTGATTTTTCTGACTTGCCTTATATTTTGCGGCAGCGTGGCGATGGTACCGATTATCTTGTCACTTCAAGCTCAGAACTCATTCTGCCACGTCTAAGTGCTGCATCAGAGGCCTCTTTGTTTCAGTTTGAAGTATGTTACAGTACCGTACTCTTTTTCATTTCACTGTTAAATTTTCAAAATTCTAGTTTATCTCATAAGAGCTGAAACTATAGTGATGATGTTAACACATTTTCCCTCTTAGTATAGAATTTTACTTCTAGTACCTGTAAACGATGCCAAATAACTTGAGATTTAACGCGGACCTAGTATGTATTAAAGACTTAACATGTTTGTCATTAAACAGAATTAACATTTTTAGTAATCGTGTTGTGAATTACCAGATTAGGCATACTGAATAAGGATGTGTTCTAGGTGTAATTTTTACTTAAGTGTTTTCCAAATTTCATCGCTTTTAATTAATCGAATTTCATTTGATGGTGCAACACGTATGGTTTGGTTGGTATCATAGAAGAGCAAAACCTAAGCTTTTTTTGGTGTATCATTTCAGCTACCGACACCAGGCAACAGCAGAAATAGTGGTGTTGCAATGCAACTCTGATTTGGCAAGTCACGGCTCCAGCCCAGATCTTGCCGAGGTGTGCGCAACTGCCGGAATGAGGTCAATGCCGCTGCTGCGCAACGGAGTTTTGCTCCACACAATGGCTGCGTTGCATTGCTTGTGAGCGCAACATGCCCGCTCGCTGGCTCAGCACCATTTGATCAGAAGCGTTGCGTGCTTCGCTAATTCTCGCTGTCAATCTTTCTTCAATGGCCATCACTTGCTCTGCTTCCATCCTCACGTGAATTGGGCTAGTGTCAGTATCCTAACACTGCTTGCTCGCGATGGCTTCCTAACACAATAATCAGAATTCCTCGCAGTCAGTTATCTTTAATGGCTACATGGCAACTAATGAAATCGACCGATCATTAATTTCATGTATGACTCCCAAGTTTCGAGCGAATTAAGGCATGGGCGTGAGGTAATCAGAAAAAGGAAAATATTTTAGCTCATTTATGATGCCTAGTGCTTTTCGTACTTTGTCGCCGAATTTATTTTGCTCTGGTACCTGAGTGAAATATATTTCATCAACATAAATTTTCATGACAAATATTCTGTTTCGAGTTTCTGAGTATCTTAAAATCTTGTCATCACGACGCAACGAGGGAGCTGACATAATTGTAAATTCTTGTGCTGCTCACTTCTTTCTCCAGCTTTCCTAGTCGCGACGGACACGGCCGGAGGGCCTGACACTGGTCACTAAACTCTCAGGCACTCAGCGGCGCGCGGAAGGAAGTGACAGACGGAAACGCGTACGCCAGCGCCGCTGCTGCTGCCGCTGCCGCGCGCTCCTGACATCACAACGCCTCGCGCGAATCGTAGCGATGCGTTCCGCTATCGAGTACGCCATTTTCGGCATCGTATCTTTCTTTTAACGTGGAGACTTGCTTCTCTTCTCAGAAGAAAATGTGTCCTTTTATAAAACGTCCGAATTCTACTATGCTGAACTTTAATTACAAAATCATTTATCATGTAAAACATGACGTTAAAAGGCAAGCAAACTCACTTTACGTTTATTTAATTTGATATCAGTATTCAGGGTAGTTAATAGTTTGTAACTACTCCCCTGTGTACGCCACTCTAGCTCACAAAGGCATTTCGATTTTCAAGAGTTACTCGTTGGCGAAGATCGGATGTTTAACCGGTATCATTTGTTCACAGTACAGAACTAAAAATTTTACGAAGGTAATTACTTTTATTTTCTGATTGTTCGTAGGCATCCTTTGAGTATGAAGTTAGAGAAGGAAGCGTGCAGCAGCTATAGCTATTGACCAGGGCGGGCACTGAAGACTCAATGATTAAGTTGAGGTCGTCGCAAGCGCTCGTCGTAACAGACGAGTTAACACAGCCCTGCAAATGTCGTTGGCTTCTCAAGAGTCAAGGGCAAAATGTGCTTCGAAGCTGGTATTGCGGGGCAGTTCCAGCTGGAGCCATCGCTCATACAGCTGCTCTACGCGCCTCTTCAATTACACACAGTGTTTGTAATGCTCCTTTATTCCACCGCTTAGGAATCCTTAAGATGACTCAGCGTTATTTATTGGAGGGGTGCACGAGCCCTGGTCCGTATCATAGTAACGGTGTTGTAGCGGAAAAATATTATCTGTGCGAACAATGTTGCAGTAGCACTTTCATTTTCGATTTCTTTTGCAGGCAAAATGGGGAGAGCTACACTCAATATCAGTGAGAGTGCCATATTTTTTTTAGAACACGCAACTTCTATTTAATGAGAATTCATGTCTGCGTGCTTGAGCTAAAACGACCACTTTTTGTGCCGTGAATGAAACCGGTTGCTGATTTCTCTCACAGGGCTTCTTCAAATGACTTAGAGCTGTGCTATTTGCCGCCATCTCGGAGCAGAACGTCGTGTTCTGTTCCGTGTGTGCGCACAACTTTCGCTCCTCATACTCACTTTCATGAAGAGCAGAGAAAGTTATTGCTGAGAGGGAGAGTGCATTTGCTCTCGTCACACTAGAAAGAGAGTCATTACATGTTGCGTGGTTCCTGTAGCTCAGTGCTTGTGATCAGGAATAATTTTTTAAACTAGCTGACGAAAAAGCACATTGAAGAACGTTAATTGAAAAAAAAAGTGTCTACAAATACTACAACGGCAGACTTACTAAGAATTATATTTAAAAGCAGTGACTTAAAATTTTGCTGCGATAACATGACCCACATGCTTATTGAACGCATGTGGCATTTAAGTGAACCTGGAAGTGTTTAATGCAAGGGAGGGGACATGGAAGTAAATGATCCTCGAGGAGGAGGAGGGCTGGAAGTGAAAGTGCCTCCAGAAACACAAGGCCGCGCTCTGAGCTGCGGTCGCTGCATCTGCTGCTGAATGCTGACACTGCAGCTGCTGCTGCTGCTGCTGCTGCTACTGCTACTGCTGCTACTGCTTCTGTTGCTGCTTCTGTTGTTGTTGCTGCTACTACTGCTGATACTGCTGCTTCTGTTGCTGCTGCTGCTGCTGCTGCTACTACTGCTGATACTGCTGTTGCTACTGCTTCTGTTGCTACTGTTGCTGCTGCTGCTGCTGCTGCTGCTGCTGCTGCTGCTGCTGCTGCTGCTACTACTGCTGATACTGCTGCTTCTGTTGCTGCTGCTGCTGCTGCTACTACTGCTGATACTGCTGTTGCTACTGCTTCTGTTGCTACTGTTGCTGCTGCTACTGTTGCTGCTGCTACTGTTGCTGCTGCTACTGCTGCTGCTGCTGCTGCTGCTACGACTGATGATACTGCTGTTGCTGCTGCTGCTGCTGCTGCTGCTGCCTCGCACTCGCCATGATACGGCGGGTAATCAGGATGATACGGCCGTGTTACCACACTTACTCTGTGGTCCTTCCGTACAACAACAAGGATAACATCTCTTTGGGAAATTTCTCGATATTTATACTATCTATAAGCAACTAGTATGATAAGCCGCTGTCATGAGAATTCTTCTGTCTGAGTGAATCAAGTGTTAGTGCCTATGTTTTACAGCATGGTGATGCCAAATTGTAACAGCATTGTGCTGCACGCACTAACTGTGATGAGGCCTTCATGTGCACCACTGCTAGCGTAAAGTTCACCGCTTCATCAAACTTACTCGCACTGCACGGACTCGTGTCATACGGGGACTTCTACGAGTAAACTACTAAATTAATTGCTGGTGTATAATCAACCTTTGTGTTAGTGAGTGCTTACGCAAAAATCATGGCAGCCAGTAGTTATATTGTTTTTTATTCACCAGCTTTCTTCTCGAATACGTTTTTATATGTGTATTACAGTATTATATCATTATTCTACTCCTGAACTTTAGTACGTTTAATTATCGAATACAAGCTGCCGAGATCAAATCTTATCTCTTAGAATGAAAAACTTTGTTCATTTTGTTAACGACAGTTCACGTTACCGAGTGACGTTCATTTTAAATTTGGAAGGTAATCTGTGCACTATTTTCCTCAACACTTATTTATGTATCATCTCTTCCGAGTTGATGTGGATTTGTTCGTTGAGTGTAAATAAGTTTTTGCGCCCTACGAATTTTACTTTGGAGTGATTACTCTACACTTGTTCTATAGCTAGAAGAGAAGTTGGCCGCCCCATATGCAGAGGGCGAAATATGTTCGCTATCACTGCTATCACATGCGCGAGAGGCGCCTGGTCTATCTCCCGCCCGACCTTGCTTACTATTGCTCGGTGACCCAAAGCTATCGCTTTTGCTAGGTCACTGCAACGTCAACGCGATGCCTCGTGTATTCCAGCGATCTCTTCTTCACACCCACCCGTCTAGTCTGACTATTGTATGAAGATGTGGTTACGCTTGCCAGGACTGAGTAATTTTACGCACGTATATAATATGAGTATGCAGCGTGGCCTGAGAAAAATATCATAGAACCATTTCAATTGGAATAGCATAGTGAAGGTATTCGAATGGCATCCTCTGTGAAGCACTTTGTGTAAATACGCAAGGGTAAGAGTCTGGCGTCGCCCTTCGATTGCTTCAATTGTCTTCGCCAGACCTGTTTACGTTATGACTTAGCCCACTTGATATTAGTTTAATATAGTTCATCTGCGTCGTTCGTTTTGTAATAACAAAAGTACTCAGTTATTTACCGTCGGAGATTGCATTAAAAAAATGTGCTCACCCTGCGGCTTTCTCACGTTTCTGATAATTCTGCGCACCAGCTGAGCCGATTCCAAGAAACTGAGTCCAATTTAGCGTGCTGTTCGGTTTGAACTATTTTTTTATAGTTCATTTCTATTGAGCTCATACATCGACATAATTTTTTATTCCTATTGTTATTGAGATCCAATTTGGCACCGAGTTATTTTCAAAATCATTTGAAACTTCCAGTGAAAAATAAAATAGAAATGAGTGCTATTTTCGTTAACCCATGCTAGGACGAATTGATTGCTGCAACACAGTGAATCAGTGAGTGATAACCAATTCTTCCTTGTTTTCTTTCCCGTTTGAACACGCATTCAACAATTTTCTTTCACTCTATGTGTTTCTGTTTGTACACACTCTTAATGGAATTCATTGATAAAAAGGCTCAAGTTATAAACGTCGAAATAGAATACTGAATTTTGTTTTCCTTCTCTCATAAAAAAGAAGAATGCTAACATGAAGGACACGAAACAGACAAGGTCACGAAACTTTCTATAGCTTATCTCTGATGAACATGTGAGTGTTTTGGTAGCCAAGCGCCATGGTCAAGGTCAAGTGTGATATTGTTACGAGCGAGGCAATGCAAGACAGCTCTACAGTATAATAAATTATGGCGCCAGCAGGGCTTTTATCTGCATTTCGTGATTGCGCGCTAAAATTTTCCGTATGATGCTGGTAATCAGGCTGTAGGTCACGATTGAAGACCTGTTTCTCCTTTTCTTTTCAAGTTACCCTTTGTCAACATCTGAAAATGGCAACAATTGAACCCATTTACGCGAGAGAGAAGGAAAATGTGTGAACTGATTTCTATTCTCTCACTGCATTGTAGGATTTTGATGGCGACGTTTTATATGCTGCGGATTGTAGAATATGGTGTGGTGTCTTTGAAACATTATATTGAACTTTGACTTATTTTTTTGCAGTTCACACTGATGGCAGCAGCACAACCGATGGTCGCCTGCACCCATCATCGGGCGCCCCCAACCCTTCGGCCACATCTCTGTCGGCAAGCAACCCTCATCACCAGCTTCACTCGCAGCACCCCCAGCACCAACAGCAGCACCTCCGTGGGCGAGATCAGCACCCATACCGTCAGCAGCAGCAGCAGCAGCAGCACGGTCACCAGACCCCCAGCATCCAGGAGTTACTGCGTAACGCCGGTGCCAGGAACACGAGCAGCAGCAGCAGCAGCGGTCACAGCAGCACCAGCAACAGCCCCATCAGTGGATACAGCAACAACAGTAGCAATAACAACGGCCCCAGCAACTCCCACAGCAATGGCTACTTTGGCATCAACCCCGCTGCTCACGCTGGTCATCGCACCACCTACCACAACAGCAATGGTGAGTTCTTCGCTCATAGTGATCTCTTGTAAGTCCACGTGGAACAATGGTGAGTCGTCAGAGATTCGTGGTTGCACGCACATATTCATCACTTCGATTTGGTGATTGCTGTATTGAGCGATGGTAGTCTTCAACTCGTTCTCTTCCATGCTTGAACAACTAGCGCCGTTCAAAAACGCTGTTCGGCCAGGGGCACAATGCCTTCTACCACCATTCACTCATCAGAGACTTTTCCCTTGCCTTTTCTATACATATTATCTTCTTACATAAATACTTCTGAAATGTACCTTATATTTCTGGTCCCTGATAACAACGTAACCTGTCATTATAGTTTGACTTTCTCTCACAATAACTAGGAAAAATTATCATCATCTCCTACGATAATTCTCCTATTCTTCAGTGAAAATTTTTTTCTGCCTTTTAAGTAGTGCTTGTTTTGTGGGTATAATTTTTTGATGGGCAATTCTTGGGCACTTTTATAGGGTATTTCTTGAGATATCTTTGAATAATGCCTTTCGAGTGCTTCATTGATCACGCTCTGCAGTTCATTTTAACGAAGATACAACTTTAGAACTTGAGTGTAGTGATGTAACTGAAGCTCGAAGATAATAATGTAAGCGCCAATGGCGTGGAATCTTATTGCAGTGTGTACTTTGAATAACGAAGTAATTATTATCCCAAAAGTAAATCGCCTTCACTCATCTTAGAACAAGTTATACGTCATGAACAGCCGTTCCCAACACCACACTTTTTATTTCACCGAGGCTCGTGTGTTTTGCGTCTCTGATGCAACTGTGTCCATCGCACGTAGTTCATTAGACCTCATTATTTGCTGTAAATTTGCAGCATCTGAGACCGGGGCGAAAGACTTCGCATTAGGTACATGGCCTTCTTTGCTACGCGTAAGATTTCCTCAAACTGTACGCTCTTTAGATTTTGATAATGTAGTTTTCAATACATTAATAGTTTTTCCTATCAGTGTGTGAGGTTTACACATATCTCCACTTTTTCACTTGTTTATGTGACACTAAAAAGATCAAGCTTATCAGTTGCGGACGGGGTGTGAAAAACACCAAATATAGCTTCATTGTATCCAGATGTTAGGCGATCAGAGCATTAGGAGTTAATGGCGTAAATTCACTATCATTCACGTGTTCATCGAGCCTAATTTGCCTAGGTTTCTTTAACGCGCAATAGCTGCGTCCGCCTTGAATGGAAGAGCGAAACTCAAGCCTTATTTCTAATTACTGGGCAAGTAAACACACGCCCTCTCATTGGACGGCGTGGGTGTGGTGACGTGCTCATGAGCCAGGATTGGCTGTTGCCACGTTGTGACGTCACCTCCCATTGATTGAAGTCTACAAAGTAGTGACGGCATTGTGTGACGTCACTAAGAGGTAACCCGACTCGTTGCCATGACGACGCATGCATCGTTTTGAGGACCACTTAAAGAGAGACCCTGACATTGGAAAAATCTTGTTCTTTGAAGCGAAATATTTTGAAGCAATTATTGCAGTGTAATCCATGCCATATTTTTATCTTGTTCGAATAAACAGATAATAAGATCACTCTCGAAATCAGATTTTCGGTAGTATACTTGGCCAACCGTGGTTATGAAACCTACTAGCTTGAATTTAAAGGATTTAAGTTTCTGTGACCCAAACTCAAGCACATGTATGTAAGTAGATACTCAACAATGAGAAGTTCATAAGCAAATGTGGTCATCGGCCTAACTACCACTCGCAGCACTTCTCTTGTAATATTCTTGCAGCGCCTACAGTGCTGTCTTCCGTGGCCTTTAATTGTATGTAGAGGAGAAAGAATTATCTGGCACCATCCATCAGGATAATGATAGCCTACCAAATGTTCCATGTTTTTGAGAAATGGCTAGAAATACTTTCCTGCAAAGTTTTGCCATTTTCAATGCTTAATTTTCCTAAAATGTGATTTTGTGTAATCCTAAAATGTGACTTTTAGTCCTTCCACTTAATCCTGCTCGGCGCACTGATTTAGTAGTGTAATATTCAATTGCTGAAGCGTTGAAACAGCACAACTTCGATGAGAGCTTAGTGCCCGGCGAGTACATCTGAGAATGTTTCATCCTTCCACATACGTTAGCTATGGTTGTTGATTATACTGTAATTACGTACATTTTGCTTTTAAATTGTCTTCAATGTTAATTTCCCTGAATGCATTCTCTGTGTGAGTGAGGTACCAACAAAGTGAGTGATTATGCTGGCATCACTACTAAAATGAAGGACAAAAGTTGCCCAGCGTGAGGGTGGGCTGTGGAGTGGCAGCGCGAGGGTGGGCAGGAGAGTGCCTGCGTGACAGAGCACCGCTCAGGTCACAGTATCGACCAGCTGCCGCTAAAACTGGCCTGGGGTTAGTGCTTACGTCACTACACGTGGCTGAGCTGAGGAAGGTGTGCGATGGGGTATGGAAGTGAACAGTGATCGGACTAACCAGTGGGCGTCGGACTCTTTGTTTCTGAGTTCTCTAGCACAAGGTGTTTGAGTGTTTGTGCTCCATGTCTATTTCGTGGAAAACAGCTTGTCCATGTGATGCAAAGGGCTGGGAAAGAGAACGAAAAAACAATGTAACGTACTTTCCGGTACTCTGTCAAAAAATAAAGTTTAAAAAGCTACGCTAGCGTAAGCAGTAAGCCCCCTGCGCGACACTGTAAAGCAAAGGTTCGTTCCACACACTGTTTGTTCGTGCCGGAGAGCTTGCAGAAGATTGCGTCCATTTCACGAAGGTCAAGGGCTAATATTGCGGCTCCAGGAATGTGCTAAATATAGTCGCACCCGTGACGACAGAGTTGAATGCGCCACCGAGCGGTCACGGCGCGTCATCACGTCTGCTTGGTGGCCAAGTCTTCCAGCATTAAAAATGAAATTTCGATGACAGAATTAGACTGTTTTTGCCTTCGTCTTTCGGGACATGAAATCTATTCAGTTCGAGAGCTTTTATGAAATTTGCGACCATTCAGAGCAATTGAATTAAGTGATAGTTCGATGTTAATCAGGATGTTAGAACGAGAATATCAGCTTTTATCATTTTCCGTCGACAGAATTGCGAGAAAAATTTTTTCTCTTTCCGTTCTTTCTCTTTAAAAGTTCTATTCTCGGGGAGAAACGGAGGCTTCTCGTTTTTTTCAAGGTCAGATTCTCGTTGATTGAATATCTTGGGCACAATCTGTTCCGATTGTTTACGGTTCCTCGTTCTTTTCTTTCATTCGGACCCACTACCTGCGAACTAGGAGGCTATGACCACTCTCGCGCCACTTCCGTCGTTAGGGATCACTCATGGCTTTTTCCGTCGTAAACATGTCTGAATTACGACCAGTTAACCATCCAAGACCCGAAAAAAATGGAAAGGTCAAAAAAGCTCGGAACAAAGACCTGTTTTGTGACTTAATGAAAAATGTGGCCTTCCACTGACCCCTGCATCACGCACGAAAAATTAGAAAACTGCCACTTGCCTGCGCTTTCTTCACGCCTCTTATGTCACCGTACTATTTGATCTTATACAATCTTCGAAAATTTCATAGTGGACAAAGGTTGCTCGGTCTGTAAAATTTACTCTTCGAATTTATTTCTGAGAATTCCTTAAAGCATTGTGAACTGCCATATTTTAGGCCTGTGCGTTAAGGCCGACTAAGCCTAAACGTATCACTTCCTCTCACAGAAATAAGTTTCGCGAGATTCTCGGCTCGTTTCTCCCTGCCCTTTCCAATATTTATTTATTGCTCTCTGTTTGAATTTTTGCTCAAACTTGTTTTTGGTGTGCAGGATCCCTGCCTCCGTCACCGGCGGACTCCGGCGTGTCGGACGTTGACTCATCGTCAGGGCAGAATCTCAACGATGGTGAGTTATCTCCAGGTTTCATTGTTTCATTCCCTTCTCAATCTTTAACAGCTGATGAGTATTTCATCCATGAACATTCATGAAACAACCAATTTATTCATTTTTCGGTTTTGAATGCTTTAAGACTTTAGGGTCGCCAATGACCAATAACGTGTTCCATGCATTCCAATCACTCTAAATTTTGATACCTGGTCCGAATACGTAAAATGTTTTTTGCGAGTGCTTCTATATGCTAGTCATAGCGAGAGACAAAACCTAAATTATAAATAATGCTGCACTAAATCGAATTTTACCTGCAACAACCAGAACAAATTTTAGTAAGTAGCGTAGTTTATATTCTGTTCACCAATATGTGTTTGAATGTTTAAATGAAAAATATTCAAATTAGGAACTATTTTTTTAGGTTTTTTCGCATCATATTAACTAACCATTTAAAATAAAAGGGTATTTCATGAAACTTGAAGTTGTTTTATAGCTGTATTTTGAAATTGCTGTTGTTAACTTACTTGTAAATAGAGGCGTTGCTCGGTACATGACGGTCCCGACCCACGATGTTTCTGGTCACGACGAAACCTTCTTAAATGGCCGTGCTCTGGCCTTCAAGTTTTCGTCATTAATAAGATCTTCATTTATTTACCATGCTCGTGGGAGGAATTTGTTGTCTTTTTCCGTACTTAGCTTTCTTTTCGTGCGCCGTTGGGGTTACACTCGCACTGTTGTGGCATGGGTGGGTTAAGTAGATGCTTATTTATTTTCTGGTTAACATAGCGAGTCAGATTGCTACGGGCTGGTAGAAGAATATTTTTTTCATAACTCAGGGATATTCTTCATTTTTTTCTGAAATTTGCGTATATTTTAAGAACGGATGGAGTACTGGTGTTTAATAAACTCAAGTTCAACTTCATCGAACAAGTTGGTGCGGATTTCATTACAAAAAATCAAGTCTGTATCATTTGTTTATATTCATTTTTTTGCATTCCAGTCTGCAGCAACAATACCCCGGACTCTCCTCCTTCTCATACGTATGGCTTACACGGCCCTTCGTCACGGATGCACCTTTCGCATCCTCCAATGCACCACCACCACCAGCAACAGCAGCAACACCAGCAGATGCAGCAGCAACAGCACCACATGCTGCAGCACCAGCAGCCCTCCCACCACATGGTCGGATACCACAGAGGTGAATATCATGCCCGCGGAATTGCCTTTATTTACATGAACTTGAAAATAATAGCCTCAGTGTTTCTAGCCATATCAACGAATATCCTTTGTAAGATTTTCTGTATGAATTTGAGAAAAAGGAAAAACATATTATTATTTAAAGTTATTTTAAAATTCAGTGGACGAATGAAAGTCAGAAGAAGAAGCTGAGAACATAAGCAAAACTTCAGGCTTCTCAGTAAAAAAGATTCAGTAATAAGAATGAAAGGCACTCTCAGTTTCTAGATATAATTCGCTTGGTCTGTTAAATTCCGAATAGACTCATAAGTGTCCGTATTAAAGCACAAAATTATTGCTGATGGCGGGAGGGAAAGCGTTGAGAGCTACGCTACTCACATGCGAAGAATGGCGATTTCTTCGCTACGGGCAAAGCGCTTGCAGCGCCGTAAATGCTCTACATATTTGTGCACTGCTCTGCACGTCAAAAAATTGGTGCTCTGAAATCGAAATCCGTAAATAATTTTCATAAATTATTTCCGTAACATGAAACATTGGGTTACATTTGCTCATAAATGTCTTCATTTCCTTTGATTTTAATGTAAAGTTATTCCAGAATTTTTAACATAAATTTTTGCTAATGCATAAGACTTTGGCATCGAGTTTCACCGCTGTGCTGTACGATTTCATCATTTTTTGTTCAATAAACTTTCCTTAAAACTGCAAATAGGTTTCACTATTAATTCATAAGTTTCTTTTAGTCCTTTATAACAGTTTTTTGTTTCCATCAGATTTATATTAAAACATCCTGCAATCATGTCAGAACTTTTACCTTCACTCCTGAATTAATGAACTCATGATAACGACAAAACATTTGTCTAAAATGTGTTGACATCGTGCGCGGGAGAGGTTTCTATCCACTCATGTACTACTGATTCATTGCTGCTATTTATGTTCATTATGATTCTTTACATTTAAACGTTCTCCTGCTCAGCCCTTTGAAAGCTATGGAATTTTTTATCATTAAAACCATCAAAAATTATTGCAAAATTGTGACATGGGTATCACACACAACGTAATACCAACGCTATAGGATAAAATATTTCGTTCGTGTACGGTATGTGTTCATGTTCTTTCAAATTTATGGAGTTTTTCTGATTTTTTAACAACCGGAACTCAGTATTTTATAAACCTTTTTTCTATGCAGATTCTCCTAACGGCAGTGGCAACAGCGGCCTGTCCAACTACTCCGGCATGCCTCTGTCATCCGCTGGATTCCTGGACCCTAATTCTGGGTCTGTGAACAATAGCTATTCGTCTGGCATATCAGCTACTGCTCACATGTCATCTCCGTCTCCCCATCCCTCCATGCAATCGTCACACAGCCTATCATCTCCCCATGCTCTGCCTCCGTCCCCACACTACGGACAAATGGCTCCAAACAACGACTTGTCTTCTCTGCTCATGGGACAGACTCCCTCGCACATAGTTCACCACCTTGGCCTACCCCCACACTCCCTTCCTAGTGGAACTCCTTCCAGTCCTTCGTCTGCAGATGACTTTTTCATGGTGGAGATGCACCTCCCTAACAGGATGAAGAAAAAGGGGAGGAAACCCAAGCCTCTGGAGGGAGGAGCCAATCCTCAGCAGTGTAGCAAGAGGAAAAGCCGTGAAGGTACGCATTGACTCATTTTACTTTATATTCCCGCGATGAAATAGTTCTTTAGTAATGCTTAGCTATTGATTCGTTCTTTGAGAGAATCTTCAGTGACCATTTCTTTAGCTTAGGCGCCTACTTTTGCCCAAATTATTTGAGTGTAACATGTAGCTAGAAACTTGTTAAAAATTTGTAAAATAAACAATGTTTTCTACCTCTCAGGTTCTACCACTTTCTTATGGGAGTTTCTACTGAAACTTCTACAAGACAGTGAGTGCTGTCCGAAGTACATCAAATGGACCAATCGAGAAAAAGGCATCTTTAAATTGGTCGACTCGAAGGCTGTATCTAAACTCTGGGGTCAACACAAGAACAAGCCCGACATGAACTACGAGACCATGGGGAGAGCCTTGAGGTACGAAGTCACAACAATAAATATCTATGTTTTATCTTCAGTGCAGTTACGTTGGAGCAGCAGTTGAAAATTTTGTTTTGTATTCATTGAAAATATCGTGCCTACACATAGGGAAAGACGAAAGGCAGTGTTAGTTACAAGATCTCTTGATACTTATCGGTTGTTTCGTTGGACGTCATTTTCCACTCCCCATATTTTTCCCCTTTTTGCTTCCATGCATTGTAAATTTTGAAGAGTTGAAGAGTTTTCAACTTATATAACTAGAAAGAATTTATATTTTCTATGTGCAAAGCTCTGTAGAATGTTTCTTGACCAAGATAGTCTTGAAAGCCTCAATAAAGAACAAAATGTAGTATACTAAGCATCATTAGGGTCATATTTCCTTTCACGGTAGAATGGTCAAGATAAAAAAACTAAGCGTTGATTTGAGGTGAACAATTATTGACTCACAATATCGTCACAATTGAAGGTCTCAAGTGCAATGGCCTGGTTCATTCTGGTCCAGACAGGCCATCTTGTTGGTTATGCATCATGATCTTTTCGTACATAGCACGAACGTCAGGGCAAATTGAAGCAGTAAGCATCGTCAAGTACTTACCTTGACGTCAAGTACTTCAACAACCTCTTGAAGTCTTTTCAGCACTTGCTGACGGAATGAGTTGAATTTATTTTAATGCTGACTTTTATTTGCAGGTATTACTACCAGCGAGGAATCCTCGCCAAGGTGGACGGCCAGAGACTCGTGTACCAATTCGTGGACGTCCCAAAAGATATCGTTGAGATAGACTGCTCTGGAACGTAAAGAACTTTTATTCACGCATTCGACGAACAATTTTGCCAAGTGGGCTTTGTACTGAGATCTGCGTCAAAGTAATAGCCCAAGTTCGTCAAGTATTTCCTGTAAAGTTGGAAAGTTTGTATGCATTTGGCCCACTGGATTTTTTGTAAAGAAGACTCTTTGAGACCATCTACCGGTGTAGTCTTTGATGACTGCACTCTTAAAACTCATGAATTGGTCTTTTATGAAGTTCTCATATATACATTTCTTAAGTGTATGTGTTGTATATATGAAAATGTTTTATTTATGACCAACGTACCTGCCAGGTTTCATTTTGAGGTGAAATATGAATAAACTTTTCATCATTCGAAGGAAGTTGATTTTTTAATCAAGGCTACTACTAGCCTGAGAATACCTGACTAGCACTCTAGCATGATCTTTTGTCAGTGCCTCAAGTTTTAAGAAGGCGCTAATAATCTTCAGCCTGGAAGTTTGCTACTACTTATCCAAGTCTTTGTAATGGACAATATTAGTTGTAGGTACACCGCGGGCTCTGTCGCGTTTTGCGTCTGATCTAATTTATAGCTTTGGTTCACTGTATTTAAGGAATGATGGCTACCAGCAAAGCCAGGGTGTCAGAGTGGCTGTTTGTGTTGTTTATTTGGTGGTCCACGTGTCAGGGAGAGAAGTGTCTCCGTGCTTTGACCTTAGCCAACTCAAGTAATTCTTTTATTTGTCTTTTTATAACGTTCATCAATATCTCGTGTATTTGTACCATTAATATTTTATTATTTATTGCTCTGTTGTAATTAACTAATGATTAATTATTTTTCCTAATATTCTGCCTTCCACTGTAATTGCTCATAAAGCTCCGTTCGTGCTTTAGTGGCTGTTGTAGCCCAAGATTAAAATGATACTCTCGTTCTTAAGTAATGAAGTGATATAAAATAGATTCGTTGTTGAGTTAATTCCTTCCTTGCGAACTACATTTATCCTTGAAGCTCAATCAAATTGACTTATTGGTTGGTTCTTAGTAAAAATTTGTGAGTAGTACTCGTAAATTTTCAGGCTTCTTCTAGAATAATACAATTAGTGGCGAAATTATTCGTACACCCACCAACTTTCAGTACTTAATTCATTTAGAATTTAGTTCTCGAACGATTTCAAAATATTTGTATGTAATTACGCTCATGATAAAATAACTTAATGCTTAATTCTAAGAACGATAGTTTTAATGTAAAAAATGTAACAAAATCACTCAAAAAAATAATATACAAAAATATTCTCACAAATGAAATTTTCATTGTTAAAGCATCGAAACATGGAACTAAAAGAAATTTACATTTTCTACGTGCAAAGCTCTGTAACATATTTCTTGGCGCAGATAGTCTTGGAGGTCCCAGCAAGAAGTACAATGTAGTGCAATAAGGGTCATGGGGTTATTTCTCCATTCACGATACGATGATTAAGACAAAAGAACTCGGCGTTGATTTGATGCAAACGATTTTTGACTATCACAACATCGGTAACAGTTGCATCACTGAGTAGCAAGCGAGCGTTAAATCAGTTTTAGTTCAAGATTTGAGGAAGGATAATGTGTTTATCTTCCGTCCATATCCTATATTATTGTTTAATAATCTCATTCAGAACTGGAGTCTGCACTATTGACTATCCAAGAACTTGGATCGTACGTTAAAATCTAAACTTCACCATACGGGGTAAAAATCTGAAATTCACAGATTCATCGCTATTGATCAAATCCGAGAAAGACTGAATCGAAGTTGAAATCACTGTCGAATAAGTAGACCATATAGTTCCCCGCGTTGAAAAACAATCATCAATCCTTATCGAGCGTCAAACAAACTATAGTCTTTGCTAACGATCATCAAGGAATCATCATGACACTCAAAGTTTCGTGTAGGCAAAGTGTTGTAAGTTGAAAATCGCCGTCGGAATCTTAGATTATTTCAATTTTTGACTCGCGTAGTTCGACAAATTTTTCTTTGTTCATTAAATTTGTTAAATTAACTTTTTAAATTTCTGAAACAAACTTTGTCGTTCCAAAATTAGAGCAGTTATTTTATTCATGTATCGAATAAAATGTACAGAATTTGGAATTTCTTGAGAATTTAATTCCATGAATTGATTAGGCGTGTTGAATATTCCTGAGTGTACGAATAATTTCGTTGGTAAGATAGCCTTTTCTAATTTTTTAGCCGTCTTTGTGCTGGAGCAAAAGGCTTTTAAAAAAGAAGTGACTTATGTGTGTTTGTTCTTCCGTGTCCAGTTTGTGGACAGGCACGTACTGTACGTGATCTCATCTTTAGACTTGGAAATACTGAAGGTATACCTTCTCTGGTTGATATTGTTGGTCTGAAAAATGACTCGTACACTAATTGAACGGAGATCCAGGGAGGTGGTTTTAAATTAAGATTTTGTATGTCTTGGTTTACCCTGGTAGCAATATGTCGACATCCTGTCGTACGATAGGATCGTGTTTGTATATTTAAGAGACCACAAGTACTCAGTAAGAAATAGTGATGTATCGACTAGAGCTTTCTCGAGTTTAGTTTTAGTAATTTTGTACGGAATTTTATTGCACATAATGTTCATATAATTTTTGTCTACGAAATGTTTCGTCGCACCAATTTCTCGGTAATCGATTCAGTTTTTCGTATGTGATGCAATGTATTTAATATTTTACTTTTTGTGCGAAATGTGTGTTTTGTGAAAAATGATGATGAAAAAGTTGGCCATCCAGAACTACTGCTGTTTAAATGTTGTATGTTCTCAGTGCTCTGTTCCTGGAGATGGATATTTGTTTGTACTGCAGTTAATTTCGACTCTGTTTATGGTGTGTCTAAACGACTCTATTCACGTCAATGACCTCTAATTTCTGATTTGCCATTCATGTTTGTCGTCGCGGTGCTGTTAAAATGTTTTTGCTACTGAAAATAATTAACGATATTGTAATGTACTGGAAAAATTCTGACGAAAATTCAGCATTGCAACCAAATTTGGATGACCCAACAATATTGAACGTCGTTGCTGAGTTGTTGCTGTGCTGCGACGCTGTGCGGTACTGATGAAGTGCAGTACTGTCGCGGCATGGTTGTGTTTCGGTCGCTATCGTTCAAAATCGGTGCAGACTGTCACGTTTGGGCTATCGTTGTGTTGATGTGGCTTGACTGCCCAGCTTGGGGTTCGACCACCGCTCATCAGGCATAAAATCTGCAAAATCAGTTTCACTCGCACGAGTGTCGGGACTAACGTTAGCACGCGGTACCCAACGTTGAGTGTTCTCATGTATTTGTAGCTAGTATTTGTACGTGTATGATCGACGTTCGCTGTACATGGTTAATGTAAATATTCAACTCTGTAAATAAGAAGAGATAACTATTTTCGAAATCCTGTATTTAAAACTGTCGCTCACCTCACGCCACGCGGACGGCTGCACGTGCGTATTTCTAGTGCCCTATGTACCCGAGCGCCAGGACACTCGTGCCTCCTTGTGATCAGTTGCAGCCTCACTTCAAGGCTTCTCCTGGCTCAGCTCAAGTCGCTCCAATGTTCTTTTTTACTCTCTGACAATCAAGCCCTCAACTTAAGGATCAGGTTATACATTTTCTCAAATTATATGGTAATGACCAAGTTTACTCCACGTATTATATTTGGGGATGACTCATAAATTCAGAAACTCATGAATTACAGAAGTTTTAACACAGAGAAAGTTGAAGTTATTTTCGAATTTGGATTCCTTTCACTAGAGGATGAACTGCAAAAGTTTAATTCAGCTTTTTAATGAATAATTGAATGATAATGAAACGCATGAAAATAAGGTTGTGATCAGAGATGTTGTCTTTCTTCTCCATGGGAGTTTATGAACCTGGTTAAGAAATCAATTCCGTACCCCAATTCAAGTTGTCACAAATTGCTGCATTCATCTTTTGTGTGTTTAAGCTCCTCTTAACCTGAAGAATTCGAGAGTGTCTGCAAATGACAGAACTTCATCCCATGACTCCACTGCATCGGGCAGCAACGTGTTCACCTGCCGTGCGAACTGTCACGGACACTGGGAACTCTTGCTCACTTCTTCATTCGATCGCCAACCATCTTATGTTTGGATATGTTTCCTTATTTTGCCACTCTGGTGGTAAACATTTTCATTGGTATGGGCCCCATTCACTTCACCTTATTTTGTATTTTTCATTTACCCAACACCATGGAATTTGGAGTGAAGTTTATAAATGGAACAAATAACTATTTTCATAATAAGTAAACCCTGATAAAAACTTTTGAATTTTATTTTTCATTTATGGTTTGTTCTTCCTTTTATGTTATGCGTCTTATGGAAAACTCACTTTTATTTCTTTGCAGATTTTTAAACTATTTTTTGACCAAATACAGAGAATTTTAAATTTTTAGCGGGTTTTAGTTACATTTGTTTAAAATATTTGAAAGAACAGTTTAATTTTTCGCTCATTCCCTGCTAATATAAGCATACAGCAACGTGGTCACTCATGACGGATATATGCAGGAGTCCTTGCAGTGCTATGCGTCAGTGCATGGATTCACCACAGAGTGACTGCTTTGATTGCCACAGACCAATCGTCTTCTACTGGTGTAGATATAGGCGATCTCGATGTGTGACTGGAGTCTATATCTAAATTTTTGAGATAATTACATAAGTTTGAAAACTTACCTAGTCTTTCTCAAAGCTAAAATTTAAAATAAATTAAACTTTTAGACACGTAAGTTATTGAAGCTCTGTTTGAATATACATCATTTATGTTACGAGTTTGACTGAAGGCTTGCTTCTCAGCTTTAGTGGCGGTTTGGCTGACAGGATTTAAAAACACGGCAAATTTGACAGGCCGAGACGCAGACAAATCAGGCTAGCTCAGACGCAAGGCTCATCCTTGCTGCAGCTTCTTCCTCCCGCTGGCAAGGATCTGTACACCTGGAGACACTCTAGTACAGTGGTTCTTAACCTTTTTTAACAAAGACCCAAAGTCTGCCCAAAAAACTGCAGCGACCCAAGCCTTCATAACAATAAAAAATATTTTCATTCATAATATGATTATTCGTTTGAAAGATTGTTTTTTTACATATTTATCCTACTCAAACCTTCAGCGACCCAATGAAATGGCTTGGCGACCCAACTTTGAGTCGCGACCCACGGGTTAAGAACCACTGCTCTAGTACCAGTAGAAGCTAGCTCACTCTCACTATTTCTATAGCGTTTTTTTATGCTTAGCAGCGGTTACAGGAATTATTAAAACTTTAAATACATCCTTGTTCCGTACTTGGAGCAATATAAGCTTTGCGGGGCCTTTCACTCATGTCTCAGTATTTTACTGGTGCTTCGAAGCAAATGTTATGTTAGAGGAAATGCAATCAACTTTTTTCTAAAAAATTTCCAAGAGAAATCAATTCGGTAATATGTGAGGAAATGGATATCAGCAATGCTGTTTAACCAGAAGTTCACAGAATATTGATAATTTCATGCGTGTGAGAGCCCAGCCAATGTTTCACAAAGTGGTTTCTGAAGACCCACATCCTTCCTACAAACTCTTTCCTCTAAAATTGACCAGAAGTAATGAATTGAAAGGTGGCCAATTTACCTTTTAGAGGCCGAGGTTAAATAGTTGTAAAAGAAAAAGACTTATAGTCTTTAAAGAAGCGTTTTTTAGAAGTAGTACAAGGCAGTCATGAATATAAGTGTGATTTAATACAGACGATTTAGAGACCACCATAAAAGTTCGAGTTATATTGTTTGATTGTATTTGAAGGTTTCATCATGCATTCGAATTCACCATTCGTGTCCGTATCTCGCCCAATTAATGTAAATTGCCTCACCACAACCCTACTCAATTCGAAAGGCACGCAAGAAAAGCTCTGGAGTACAAATCTTTCAATGTATCGACTGTTTCAGAAAAAAATCACAAATATTAATGACATCAAAGCTCGCTTTTTGTAGTTGTATAGAGATAGTGTGTGTTTTTGTTCGATGTGTTCAGAGTGAGTGTGGCAAGCGGTCCATGGCTAAAAAACTATGTGAAGATTTTCAGCAGCAGCTTACTGATTACGTAAAAACTATTCATCTCTTAAAATGCCATTCTGTTATTCCCAGTAGCCTTTCCTTGCTTCCACCGGATGTTTTATTCGTACTTTAATTTTTCAGTAAGACTTTGGTGGCCATGCTTTAAGCCTTAGTTTCCTCTCAATCTGTCGTAGTCAAATCTTCCTTGAAATCTTTAACATATGTCCTATCCTTTCATAGTATGATAATTCGCTTTGGTCAGGTCACTTAATCGCTCCCGCGAATAGACGAAACACAGTTAGAAGGAATCTAGCGGACATTAGACGCCATAGGTTCTATTGTAGACAACAACCTGCTCGAAAACAGGACTCTGGTAGTTAGCTGGCCTCTTGAGTTATTTGGCAGACCCCATGTGGTTGGATGACTTTTCACGGTTTTACATTCGGGAAACAAGATTCACCAGAGATTTAGAACCCTGATGTTTACGTTTTATTCGAAGATTTTCCTTAGAAAGTGCAAGAAATGTATCGTTAGGTGTGGAATATTTTTTAATATGAATGTACATGACTAATATTTAAAGAACTCACTTTGTTACTATATGACTACTATCATTAACTTGCATGTTCTCTTAACATGTTTGTACTTGCATTAGTAATGAGAATTAGAGCTTATTTCCTGGTAATGAGGAGTAGAATGAAGAAAAAATAGCATGACATGAATTTGTGCCTCAAAATATTCATAACTTTAATCGAAGCTTAAAATGTAAGCGAGAATAGCCTTCTCATGTCAATTTTAAAATCAACGATTCAAAAAGAGAGAACAAATTAGAAAACTACATGCGGTGACCCTGATCTCGACTAGCGACGCTGATTTTGCAAAGCAGTTTACAGAGATTTCATTTCGCGTCATTTCAATACTTTGAAATTAAATTACAACATCGGGAGAAGTTACTTTCCCTGAATATTAAATGAGGATCTTAACTCGAATGAATTCAACTTTTCGGAATCTTTAGGGTTACTATAGCCGAAATTATTCAAACGTGTTAAGCCTTTTTCTCTGATACTCCCCTGTTAAAATTGTTTCTGTCAACAAATAGGGAAGTATATTGTATGCAATTACCTAAAATATACTTTTACTTATGGATTATTTCTAAAAACGAATTTAAAATTTGAAGCAAATGCATGCTGAATGATTAATGAGCATTATTGAGGCTGAGGAGGCAAATCTTGTGCTCGGATTACTTGTCTACAAACGAAGGTTTGGTGTGACTGCCAAATATCCTCGCCCAGCCGCTACGAGCTTTCTTAAATGTGTTGGTCTTGCATGGAAATATGAGCCGAATAAGTAATATTTGTCTTAATGGAATCGAATCCAGGCTTGATTCAAGTTTTGTGAGAAATTGCGAGCTAATCTTGGCTCTCGCTTTGACAGCGCAGTGGTAGCGGTCACTGTGCCTTTTCGGAAGTCTTTTTTTCAGGAACTTTTACGTCCTTCCTTGTAGAGGTTCTTTATATTATGAGAGCGTCGATCTGTTTTTTGATAGAAGGTTTCAGCATTTTAGAAAAGCCTAGCCGCTTTTTATAAATTCTCCACATTTCCCAGACTTGTGCGTTAGGTCGATGCTCGCAGCGATACGTTATAACGAAGATTTGTTTTAGGGCGCGTGTAGAATTTCTACAGTGTTTTGAAGGCATTTCATTGAGCTCTGCATAAATATATAATGTGCAGAATTTTGCGTTCCAATAGAATACACCTTTTCATTGCATATGAATGTCTATGCAGAGAGTGTGAAATGAAAGTAATGCCATTAGTTAACACCTCATTTGCATATTGATCCACAAAATTCAGAGTGAACACGCATGAACATAGCTTGCCTAATAACAAAAAACTTGCTTCCAGCTTCGAGCGTATCACTAAACTCAACCTAAACGCACCTAAACCTTGGTCTCAAATTAAACCTCAACGCAACCTCAAACTGAGCCTCAATTCAAGCCTAAGTCGTTACCTTAACCTTAGTTTCGATTGTAACCTCAGCCTTAACCTTAGTTTCAATTGTAACTTCAGCCTTAACCTTAACTTCGGTCTTTCTTTCTTAACTTTTAATGAGTTCCCCCATTGCCTCAAGCAATTCTCCAGCTTTTGGTTGAACCTAACTCTACAAATATTGAAGTAATCACACGTAAATTAAAAGAAAAAAATGGGTGACTTGAATTTACTTTTTGCAAAGCTTCAACCTGGTAGTTCCTTTAATTTCTCTGCGTATTGCGCCAGACCTAGTTTCTCTGTGTTCTTTCATAAAATAGCGCACAAGAAATAAAGAACACACGTGCCCTAAAGCGAATGCTGACCAGAATGACCCAAAGTGCGAGGGTCGGCGAATGGTGTCCGGTGGAGTTCGGTATTTCCTGCCAGAAAAACATAGAATATTTCTTCAATAATAGGGTAGATTTACTAAATAGCGGCCTGGCGTGATAGCGTAACTTTTTTATTCTATGATGATATTTTACTACTGATATTAGCGTATAAAGAATTAGAATGATGAAACGTGGAGCCGGTCAAGGGGAAGCATAATTGGCTGCCTCATTACTGACGCCGCTGATCATCGGTGTAATTCAGCCTCAATTTTTAGGACATCTCAAGCTTTCAATGTGTGCCTCAACTAATCTTTTATCGCAGATATATGTATTTATTCTAAATAGCAAGCAGAAAATAGTATACCTTGATTAAAAATTTCTATTAAATGCCAGCGTTTTATGCACGGACCATGGTAGAGTAGGTGTAGTCAAACAGCATAACCTTTCTTGAATGTTTACAATTCATGTTGGTAAATGTAAAGAGATTCTATGGTATTTACACTAACGGCCATTCAAGAAGTACTTTCGTACAAATATGAAATGACCACCGCTTGTTAGGTCAAATGTTGGTTTTGTACGGAAAGATCTGTTGGGTTGTGATTCTTAGCGAGAAACTCATTCTCATGCCCCTGGCAGAATTTCAGCTCAGGAGGCTTGAATAAAATTAATAGTTTGAGATTTCACCATGTGGTATATAGGAGTGTGGAATGACTCCTTGTTTCTTTCAACAGAAATTTTGAAGAAAGTTGTTTTATCTCTGAAGATTAGACGTGTTCAAAGGCGATAAGTCTATTTAAAGTTTCATTTTGTATGACTCCTCCCAACTTTTAAGAGCAGATGTCAAGTGTAGTTCCCAATCGACTCGTACAAATTGCTACGTACGAAAGTTTTGCGTATATAAGTTTGAAGAAATGAAATGAACTGTTGGATATAATAACAGAATTTATTATCCTGAGGTAGCAAAGTTGATGATTATAATTGAAGTCTATTCTATACTAGATATTTTTCCTTAACATTGGAAGAGTTCTTGTTCTCTATTTCTTAATGAAGATGAATGATAAGTGAAAATTAACTGTGAAACTTTATTTTTTCTTATTCTTCAACACATGAAACTTAGAATATATTTGTACGTGAAACTTTTGTTTTCTTACCAAGTCCCCTGATGTGCGCTGAATTGATCGGACTTGATTCAGAATAAGTTAATCTTATGTTTCTTTTTTTCATTTTTGCAATTTTCTTTTTTATGCTCAATTTATCTCCCATTAAATATCGACGTTCATGTGCATTGTTCAGTTTCGTGGTTTTGACTAATTCTTATAGTGCTATCATATTTCCTCGGAAAATCTGAGCTGCGGAATATCTGCAAACGCTGGAGGTCACCAACGGAATGTGGACTGCGATGCACTCGCGTGAAGAACACGCGGTCAAAATTAGCAAAAAAATGACGCCAGAGTTAGAATACAAGTGATTATTAGCTCCTCCTCGAGCTAATTACACGACTTGAACTTGAATTAGAATGTGCCAGTAGACAGAAGTTGTGGTAATTGTTGGTAATTGAACGAAATTTTAATTCATTTTAGACAGGCATTTATTTTCAGTTTTTGCGGATTACATTCAATCTTATATCATGTCAGGCTACAAGCCGATAGCTCCAATAATTTGCAACATTTGAAATTCCGATCGTTTGCGCGTTTGCACCCGTATCATCAAACTGTGAACTTCTCTTGGAAAATAAAACGATCAGACTCTCCATGATCAATCTATTGAAACCCCAACGATGGCTGCTGTGAAAGATCTAACTTCCAAATGAAGGCGCAAAATATGCAGCTTTAAGAACGGTCGAAGAGCAGTAAACTTAGAAGTTAGTGAAGTACGTAACAGTTGGACTCTTTCTGAATAAAATGAACAATGAGATTGTTTACTATTAGCTGAAATCGGGGGAAACAATCTATTTTTGAAACAGTATGTTAACATCCCCCATTCACCGCTGAACAAGTGCTCTCCGTTATAGGGACACATCTCGTTACACAAGACCGTGAGCTGTGTGGTAGTGGACCACCGAGCTGCGACTCTCCCCGCTCCGCCGAGCAGCTGAGGCGAATATCGGCGGATTACTCTATCACCAAGGCTATAAAAAAATTCTCACTGATGAACAAAGCAGGCGATGTCTCTGTCGTAAGGAATTTTATTCAGATTATTGATGGATGAAATAGAGAGACATTATTCATTACGCTCACACAAGCAGTCTTTTAACTCTAGTCATAGTAACGCCGAGTATCATTGAGGTTCGTAGCCGGTCATAGAAGGCGCAATGAAATTCGAAGCTGAAATGAAAAGAAAAAATTGCAGTCAATTCGTATGAATTACGTTCTAAAATCAGATTGAAATGTAAATACTCATATAACTATGCATCATCTCTGAGATTTTCATCTCAGTAAAGTTGCTCTTTTTGACGACATTTTGTCTGCCTGGTATGGTAAACGTCCAGACGCCACTTCGTCCTTTTCATTTGTTTGTAACTTGGCGACTCGGCGTTGACAGAACAACGGCTCAGTGACCGTCTGACTCTCTTCGTGCGAGGTAGAGTTCCCGCGCCACAGTCTGCTCGCTTAACTTTGAAGTCCTGGGCATATACAATAAAGAATGTTCTATAAGTTTTTATCGTCAAAACATAAGCCTGTTCAACATAGTTCTTGACCATTCCGGGAAGGAAAATTGTATTCAATCGAGAGAATCGTTGATAAAAAAGCTACTTTCTTTCTTGATAATAAATCGATATTAATTTCAATTATTAACCAGCTCTCTTAGAGAAAGTTCTGTGAGTCAAATATCAAATTATTAAAAATGGAAGGAAAGAGAAGTAATTGAAATTCTCGGTCAAAATTCCGTAGATTGTTTTGTGAGTGCTCATTTGAAAGAAAGCAAAGGAACAGGGTACATATACAAATATACATATACCTGACCATAACTGTCGGGGTATACCTGTACAGACCCAGTGCACAACTGGAGGAAGTTAAACTTTAGGTCTAACTACTGACAAAGAGTGTGAAGCACGCGGTACAGGCATAGAATTGAGAGTTTTCAGTCACGGACGAAAAAGCTCGTGAAGGACGCTGCTAGCATTGTTACTCAGCACCAGCAAGCCCTGAAGAGCATTTCTAGCAAAGGCAAAGGCTCAGCACCATCTCCCTGGACAACTGTACCAGCAAATGCAACGGAGCACAGCTCTAGCTAGCACTGCTCCACCACACTACCAAGTGCTCCCGCTGGGAACTAACAAGAACTTAAATGGAGGTTGGAAATAAACTGGTTTACTCTTTATGATTAATTGATGTTGTTAATCTATGTGAAATGTTGCTGTTGAAATCTGCGCTCATTGCAGTTACTACCCAGGCTAACGCATGAACTCATAAAACACAAAACTTGTGGTAGACATGGTTGCAATTTGCATCGCATGAAGATGTCCCTTGAAATAGAAACGAAGTTTTAAGCGACCTCGTGAAGCAAAGTAAAATAGGGTAGATCTAAGACATGGTAATTCACTGAGGATGTAGCAGGTTAGGAATATGCGAGGTAAATTCAGTGTGTGACAAGTAGAATCCAGGTGTGGCTTAGAAAGAAGTCGGGGTGTGGCAAGCTTAGTCAGGGTGTGGTGCGAGATACAGGGTGTTAGACCCTCTAGGGGACGATAGTGGGAATCAAGTTACGCATTTTTTTTTTGTTTCGCCATAGTGCTTAGACGGTCAAACAACAAGCTTGCATATGCCAAAGGTACAAGCTTGCTTAGAGTGTGGTGAGTGACGCCAGGATTTAGCGCGGCTTGTCGAAAATGCGGCCAATTCCTACAGGGTAAAAATTCGCATGGAATATGAAAGAGGATGCTGCTGTTGATGTTGAAATACCCAATAATGTGTTCCAAGGTAATTAATGAAACTTAATCAATTTTCTCAGGAAATTGTACGAACGAAGGAAAATACATTAATGGCTCACGTAGCTCTCAATGACAGAACTGATAAATCCAAATCTATGCTGGGGGTATGGCCTTATGGCATCAACGGATTTACAGCAAGTTTCCTGAGAGCGCCGAGAAGAATGTTAAATGGGGAAGATTTTTCGATCTTATTCAAAGTAATAAAGTTTGTTAAACAAGGATAATAAGGAGTATAAAGAGTTATGTGGAGATCAATCAGAAGAAACTTTGAAGCTCTCTAAAATAAATTGATTGATTTCACCTGAAATCACAAAACCAAAGGAGGTGAAAATCATTATCTTGCGTCAATATCTTGAGGTGTTTGGGAACCAGAGTCACAGTTTGGATGACATTAAGCGACAGTTCAAAGCAAAGTGTATAAATATATTTTTTAGGCAACTAAATCTAAAAGTTGTCCTCGAATTTCGATATGGGCAGTTAACAGTGATATACCTCTTTTCAGCGTCATTTTCTATTCGACATTTTTCTACTCTAAACTTCCGATTTTTCCTAAGCTTTTTTTTGCGAATTAGCTTAAAACTTTTATGAAATTGCATTCCGGGCAATTATCTGCACAGTATAGATTTAACACTTCAATGCCAGTTGTTGCAGCTGAGCCCCTCCAGCCCTGCAAGGTACTCCCAGCCACTCCCAGCCCCAAGCCTTACAAACTGTCCCAACTTATTTCGGTTACGCATATAAAGACAATCTAATTCTCGATCTGCCACATTTTATAGATCATGATAAATAAACACTGCGTTAAGTAAATTTCAGGAAAGGCTTTTGAAGTGTGCCGTTACACGATTTGTACTTGTCCCTCCTCTCCCTTCCCACTTTCTTCTGGAAGAGGCGGCCATGCGCACGTGAGTCACAGTGAGGCTCCACAGGTTTCCTGATCGAAGATTTGTCACACCATCGCATTCCAGAGCGATCGTTGCCGTAACCAGGCCAACTCCAGATGCCAGTAATACCTCGAAGCTGTCTATTGATGTAAACGCATCAACAGAAAAAGACATTGACGAATGAAGAGCATTGAGAAATTATAAAATTCTAACGGAACCTAGTCTTTGTTTAACGATCGCTCAAAAGTTTGATGAAATATCGTGAGAATGACTACTTTTTTGATAATGATAATGTTAATTGTTTCAATTTTCTTATTTTCAGGCAATAGTGAGAGAAATCTAGTTTTGGTCCTTGGCTTTGGCCTTAAGAAATAGCAACAAGGAAAAATTTCCAGCCCAACGATATGTGTGACGAAGCGAACCCAGGTAAGTAACTACACGTCTTATTTTGCAAGTTATTGTCTTTCTCAATGGAAGCTAAGAGGGGGATTGTTTCTTTTTTAAATTAGTAGTAAGGGCTGAACATTGAAGTTTACTGATTCCTCTGCATCGGCGCTAATTTGTACTGAGTATCACTTGAATTGATGATGAAACTGTATTGCTTGTTCTCCCAATAAAGCGCTTCTATCTCAGAAAATACATCAGTATAGATGCAAGCCCTGAATTCCATGGTTGAGAAGTCAATATTTCAGTGGAGGGCAGCCGGTACCAAGAAGCGAGCTAAGGTCAAGTGAAGGCTCCCCCTCACCCAGTCGACGCGTCTCAAGTGCTGCTCTACTTCATCCAGTTGCGTTGCCCCGAAACGAGCCAATTCAACGAAAAATTGATACAATGGTGAAAATCATATAAAGAACTTATGAATAAATAGATACGGTGCGTAAAAATTTTTATGATATGATGAAATATATTAATATTTACTGCGACTTCAAATGTTTTCTAGTAAAAGCAAAGCCTTATTAAAATCTTTCTCTGAATTTTACCCGTAGTCTTACCAGCGATATTCGAAAAATTATAACTAGACCAAACTCTCCTAGACACTCTGGCATGACGAGTCGGGTTGTGCCTACGGACTGTTGATTGTGAACATTCTCAGTTGCTATGGCAACTTCGCCTCCAGTGGTCAGCCGACAGGCAAGGAGCTTGACCCCATTAACACCACGCGTTTAGCCTCTAGAAAAATTCAAATGCCAAATAGCAAGTGGAGGGAGACAAAACGCTTAATCTCAAAAAGCAAATGAGTTTTGCTTCAATATGCAAAGATAACAGAGAACACTATAAAATAAGTAGCAATGAGAGTTCTAAAAGAAAAGAACAAGGTTTGCAAGGGAATCAATAAGCAGCACACCTCTAGGGCAAGTCTCAGGCACAGAATATGCGGCACGGCTCCAACTCGTTAGTGTGCTACTGGAAGTGTTCCCTTCCACAGCGTCGGGATCGCGGGACTGCGAGAAGCAATCGGCAGGCAAAAGGATCCTCGAAATTTTATAAGCCATTGTGACAAATCACCATTGTTGTCGAACCTGGATGTATCGTAAGACTATAATAGGAAAAAGGGACATGCCGATGGAAGTAAAAAACGAAGTTATGGAAGGAAGAAAGAGTAGTAAAGAAATGAAATGATGAAGAAACACAGAACACGTTTTATATTCTTCTTTACGTCAAGTGCTACTTGAAATATTCTCACATTTCACAGTAAAAATGAGACATTAATGGACACTTATTGTACTCTGCGTGTGCTATGTTGCGTCTGTTTGTTGGATCCGATTCTTACATCGCAAGGAAGTGTTTGACATTCGTTGTAGCGCAACCACTCCTCCAATGATTCAAGCGCCGTAAAGAACAAAAAATTTAAGTTTTATGCTGACTTATAAGCTCATGGCAATGCAAAAGAAACATTCTACGCGTTAATTTTCTATTATTATATTAACAGCAAAACTAACAAACCAGTTCGTTAGTTGAACTTATTTATTGGATGTTTTTACGATGATATATGAAAGTTTTTCTTACTTAATTTTGAAGTTAGAGAAGGAAAGGATGAAAGTTAATAAAGAAGTGATAAGTTGAAAGTCAACGGCTCTAGTAAAGGAGTGAGGGGCGACTCTTTCTTGCCTGCTTGTCTTTGTGAGACTATGGCTGTGACCTGCAGCCACATGCCGCTATTGCTGTGACCTGCAGCCGCATGCCGCTATTGCTGTGACCTGCAGACACATGCCGCTATTGCTGTGACCTGCAGCCGCATGCCGCTATTGCTGTGACCTGCAGCCACATGCCGCTATTGCTGTGACCTGCAGCCACATGCCGCTATTGCTGTGACATGCAGCCAAAAGCCGCTATTGCTGTGACCTGCAGTCACATGCCGCTATTGCAGTGACCTGCAGCCACAAGCCGCTATTGCTGTGACATGCAGCCACAAGCCGCTATTGCTGTGACCTGCAGTCAC
This sequence comes from Platorchestia sp. MABIK, assembly GCA_014220935.1. Taxonomy (NCBI): domain Eukaryota; kingdom Metazoa; phylum Arthropoda; class Malacostraca; order Amphipoda; family Talitridae; genus Platorchestia; species Platorchestia sp. MABIK. The sequence continues at coordinate 251,439 of JACJUY010000060.1, forward strand.
ATGCCGCTATTGCAGTGACCTGCAGCAACATGCTGCTATTGCTATGACCTGCAGCCACATGCCGCTATTGCAGTGACCTCCAGCAACATGCTGCTATTGCTATGACCTGCAGCCACATGCCGCTATTGCTATGACCTGCAGCCACATGCCGCTATTGCTGTGACCTGCAGCCACATGCCGCTATTGCTGTGACCTGCAGCAACATGCCGCTATTGCTATGACCTGCAGCCACATGCCGCTATTGCTGTGACCTGCAGCCACATGCCGCTATTGCTGTGACCTGCAGTCACATGCCGCTATTGCAGTGACCTGCAGCAACATGCTGCTATTGCTGTGACCTGCAGCCACATGCCGCTATTGCTGTGACCTGCAGTCACATGCCGCTATTGCAGTGACCTGCAGCAACATGCTGCTATTGCTGTGACCTGCAGTCACATGCCGCTATTGCAGTGACCTGCAGCAACATGCTGCTATTGCTGTGACCTGCAGCCAGATGCCGCTATTGCTGTGACCTGCAGTCACATGCCGCTATTGCAGTGACCTGCAGCAACATGCTGCTATTGCTATGACCTGCAGCCACATGCCGCTATTGCAGTGACCTGCAGCAACATGCTGCTATTGCAGTGACCTGCAGCCACATGCCGCTATTGCAGTGACCTGCAGCAAAATACCCAAGAGTCACAATGGCTCCAAATAAGACCGTATTTTAGTGAGGTGCTGAAACATTTTTCATTTCTTGATCATTCAATCCTAATGAGTCGCAATTTGATCAAATTCCAAAAAGTAATTTCGTTGCCAACAGTCTAAAAATACCAGAAATCTGAAAAATAACACACTTCCATTTTAAATTTTTTATTAAAGTTACCTGTTTTTTGAGTTGTTTGACGAACAGATATTTGACGATTACCTCGACATAGTAAAAAAATTTTCTTAATTTACCACAGAAAAGCAGAAGTAAATATTTAAGTTCTGAGTTCAAATGTTCCATGTCTTGTCTCATTTTCACACGATCTGCATAAATTGATAAAAATCTGTTGTAAAATGTAGTGAATATTTGTCTACATTGGTAGACCTAGATAAATAATATAGAAAGAGAAAATAACACGCGATGATCAGCAGATATTAATAGGACATATTCTACGATGTCTATATATGAAGCCTGTTCTAAATAGCATATAAAAACAATTATTTACTGAACATATCAGAAAAAGAGCCATGTTCACAACGAGGACAATCTAATAGTTTAGAAACTGATTGTGATTTACTCTACACGTCATTTAATGATGGCTTGTGAATAAGCTACCTTCACTGGAGAAAAATACTGAATGATACTTCAGAAACTCAAAGTTGTTGATGGCATTTCATTGACCATATTTTGAATGTGTATTTCCGTTAGTAATTATTTCTTCTGTGAATAGATTTTTTAACATTATAAAAGTTCTTTAAGATTATTTGAAACAATACGGGATAAACTTCACAAATTGTGTCGTTAGGATCGCATTTGTGTAGTACATGATTCTTTCATAGTTGAAAATGTGCTGCAAAAGTTTATACTACGTACGAATATAAATGAGCCATTTTGGCGAACTTCGCTCATGTATTAGGAAAACTCAAGGCTCGTGAGCAAAGAACTTTACAATTTGAAAATTATTTTGTCATTTGCGTTTCGGCGAATTTTCTACTCTAAAAAAATAACCATATACAAAGGGACTGCCACACTTTTAAATAAACTTTAGCGTGAAGCTGGGAGCGCTGACATCAACACTTCTCACTCAATAATAGTGAAGTTGAAAATCCTTTATTGGAAAATTACAAAAACTTGAAATGCATAATGTAGCGGAAAAAATTCATATTTTTAGAGGGCCAGGGAAAAAAATTAAATATTAAACTTGGGAAAGCTTACTGATTATGAACGCCAGAAATAGAATTACAGCCTTAATTTTTATGACCGAAAGAAACAGACTTTCAATTAGGTTAAGGGTTACAAAAGAAGTTCAAGTTGACGTACATCTGTTGCAATGCAAGCGTTAAACGCCTTTGCAATGATTTCCAGACGCGATCGAAAACACCTGGATAAAAATGAAAGTGCAAGATAAGCTACTTTAGACATTCAATCATTTAAGGTATATTTATTCGAATGAAACCTAACTTCAAACGTTTCCTGCACCTAAAGACACCTAAGTTTCATAAATCCTTGCGGAGGCTTCAGCAATTCAATTGATGAGGTTTTCTTCGAAATGAATCAGTGTTCTGCGCACAAAACACTTCATTTGTCCCCAGAAGTAAAAATTTAGGGGCTTAATCTCAGGAGACCTTGATGGCCATGTGAAAATTTGAAGTCATTGTGATTCTTTAAAGAAGCAATTTCAACCACACGGTTATTGAGTGAAAAGTGTTTATTTCAACGGTCCCAACCTTATGTTAAAGTTTGTTCAACAAAGTGCCCGTCACTCTGTATATGAGAGAGCCGTGCGTTTCCGAAGAGCATAAATGCCATTATCTCCGAGAACGAACTGAAATTCTATTCTTGTCATTTAGCAGCACCTAACGTCAACCTAACAACCATTTTGTGCTGAGATGAGTAAGTGGAAGTTAACGTGAAATAATTAATTTGATGTCTCACATTATGTTCGAACCTTCAGTTGCCAAGTGTCTAATTCGTGTGCCGGATAGATATTTCGATATACCACATTCTCTCACGCTGCTGAACTGAGAGCTCTTTTGTTCACATTATAATCGCCGAGTAACTGCATTGTGTGTTGCCTAGTTCAGCTTAACTCAATAGAATAATTAATCTCTGCACTGCGGGATGTGGTCCATGTGGTGTTCTGCTGGTGACTTCTTTACCCAATTAGGATGCATAAAAATTCGATGATAGTTGAGGGCCGCCAATTTTGGATCATAGACAGTGATTATTTTAATCGCACCGGGTGTGACAACTCACGCCTAAGTGTGACCATCTTTATCCCATACCATGGGCTGTGGCTCATCGCATAGTGTGCCCGTCACTCCGGAGTATGGAGACCGCAAAGAAAGAAATCTACCCAAAAGCCCAAGCACAGACGATAAGCTCAGCGTGCATGAAGATGTATTCGTAAAAGATGGAGGAGAGGGTGGAGATGAAACGCGAGATGGAAATAAGGCAGAGCCTCTGGAGAGTGAGCGGATAAACGGCCGTGAGATAGAGGAAAGAAGAAGATACGGTGATGACCATGCTGAAGATGTCAGACCTACGACTGGCAACCGGAGAACCAACGGCGGTATCCTTACTGACAGAAGAGTTTTGAACGAAGTGCAGTCTCCTCGTAATAGCTCAGGTATAATATGAACGTAATAACTTAGGTATAAACGTATACTGGTTTGTGAGTGACAACTAGACCTGCATAAGGTATCCGTGTGAAAATAAGTGCCTTATTGGGCCTCTGTCTCCTCTAACAGATACTTATAAGAAAGGTGCTAATGCGATTCACTTTAATTTCCAGTATTCTCGTCACAGGACGATAATTATACCCATCATAAATTAAGAAAAACGGTTAAAACTTGAACATAAATGAAAAAATTGCATTGTAAATGTGTCCACATGATGGACTCGGATGGCCTTCTGGTGTCAGATGACATTAATAAAAGATTTAATTATCTGCTAATGTACTACAAAGCCATGCACACTATGTCAGATAGTTGGGAAAGTAACAATACTAGCTCGCAAATCTTCGCACGTACGTATACATAAATTTACACAATATGTGATATATACTTACATTCAATTTTTTTTGTGTATAACTCTAAAAGCTTCGTACTAGAACTGCCGGAAGGTTTGTTGGATTTACTTCACCCAGTCTAAGTTTTTCTCATGGGCATCATTGATTTTAGTAGCCCGTTAACCGATCACTACACTGTGCGGCCACCATCATAAATGCTCTGTCGAAAAAGTTTCACTAAAACTGAACCAGTTTTAGTGAACTCAACTCTGTCGAAAAAGTTTCAACGCTCAACTTGCGGCATTCTCATTCACATAGAGATATCTATTCCTACGTTGAAGTTATTTTCTTAGACAACTTGCACCAGAGTGTACAGCTTGTTATAAAACATAGATGGAGCTCCAGTTACAGAGTGTGTCTCTCAAGCACTGTAAATATTACATGGGATTCAACGCAAGATTTTAATTAGTTTTTCAAGGCACTGAACAGTGAATCATTTTAAGAGAAATTTTTGTATACGCATGTCAAATGTAAATAAATTGCTGTACTTTTAATTAACATTGGAAAAAAAAAATTGAAGTAGTTGCAAGCAGAGAACATTTTCGTGGCGAGACTTTACGCATCCACCTCTCGATTGATAAATGTTACAGTTAGATCAGGAGAACAATATCATATCTTCACATATTCTCGCAACGGGATCATTAGCTGATCCAGCTACACTACATACTCGTACACTTTACATGTATTCGTTGGTGAAACATTTACCTCAGTATCAAGACACTGTGAGAGTTGTTCGGTATTTATGAAAAATTTATGATTTTCTTATTTGAGCATTTGTACTCGGAAAATCCACATCCTCCTATAAAGTAGGAAACATTATTGGTTGGTTGCTTGCTTGGTTGCTTTCTCCGTCTCAGTCACACCGGGGGAACAAGGTACTTGATCAATAATAATAGAAAATTTCTTTTCTGAATTGTAATTTATTGGTATTAATTGGAGATCTTTCACAATTGACCATGACACAAAACTGTAGGAATCGATAAAGAAAAGACACAACATAAAAGAGTTCATTTAATACTTTTACGGCGAAGTGACCCATTGATGGTACACGGAGGGAATTTTCATAATGCTGCTCACCGATCGCTAGTCACAAACTCAATTTACAGAAATACTTAATCAAAATTAAATGAAAGCATGATCTAGTTAATATTTGCTATTTTCAACATCGCTTACTACAATTGATTTTAAACTCGAGTTGAATATTGAAGTTCAGTTTTACCCGCCGCAGTCAAAGTGTTGAAAACGAGTGTCATCCAGAGAGTGAAGGACAAAGCGGGAACATCCAGCATGGCGTCGGCCTCACCACCACGATAGCATGCGCTCGTTAGCTCCTCCCCACACCTCCATGTGCCGAGCTTCGTAATGCGGTCACGCGTGCCTGTTCTGTAATGTTTCAAAATGGCACCGCCAATAAAAAATGCCCACTGCTGTAAAGTACGTAGTATGATTCGTTCCCTGAATGCAAAAATCTTCGGCCATTACATTTTTTCAGACAAAACACGCTTGTGTATGCTGATGATGCAGTGAGCGAGTCTTCAGTGGGGAAATGGTGCATAATATTGCACCAAAGAAAAACTCGCGTGCACTAGAAAGACAAGAGAGAGAGAGACCATCAATTGTGACAGATGAGAAGACAAGAAAAAATTATTGGTAAATTCAAGATTATTGGCGTTTTACTTTGATCACCTTTGATGAATTTTTCTATACATTGCAACATCTCTCCAGTATGAAATGGAGAAAGAGCATTTTAGCTATTAAAGACAAGTGTTTGATCAGAAAGAAATACTTTGAGGGTAGTTTACACGGCGAAACAGATGGGAGTAGCCCTTAAATTTTCAATGCAGTATGGCAATAATGGTGATGAATTCCTGTCTTTTCCACAAATGAATCGCACTAATTTAAAAAAACTTCTGCTACGTTTGACTGCTCGAATACTCACATTACGCCCCAAATTATGGTCGAGTTATAAATCATGTGACGACGAGCCACGCTAGTCAAAAACATTTATACCTCCACATGTCAGTGGTCAGTGTTTAACGCCTCTCTGTAAAAATATTGGTTACCTGGTGTAACCAAAATTTTTCTTTGTACAAAGTTTTACCTTACCCAGTTGCTTAGTGAAGTCTCTTGATTTGTTCTCTTTCGTTACTGTTAAATATAAAAGTTCAATGCTCTCTATAAGCTGTAGACGGGACACACTTATAATTCGGTCATACTCTCGTATTTAGAACGTCATACTCTTGTATTTAGTTTAATGGATCTCATAATTATACTTAAAAAGGCAACTCAAAATTCAGATCCGTGGGCTACGAATATCTGGTATTGAATATTCAGAGAACTCATATTATAAGCTCACAATTACCTTGCTTCGATTCCTTCACATCCACGAGTGAAATCTACTCCTAGCAAGCTAATGCATGTGCTTTGTTTATGCGAAACCCGACCGGTCGAACGTTTAGCTAGGACTTGACTCCTAATCTAAACTAACAGTTGTAGAAATTAACTGATCTATTTATCTATCACTAGAAAAATTCCTCCTCAGCTCTGGCAATGGCAGAGTGCATCCGATAATACATAATAATTTGTTCGTAATCTGGTTCGTGATGTTATACGTATAAAATGAACAGAGTTATCTTCTAGAAAATTTTACGAATGGTTTATAATTTAGTCTATATTTTATATCGGAAGGAATAAGTATATCACTATAGATTTGTTTTTCAGGAATATTTCCTTAAAAGAGTTTACGGAAAGAGAACAATCTTTATCGTCAATTCGAAAATAATAGTTTCATCATTTCGGTAAATGCAGTCTTCAATATCATAATAATTGTTTCATTATGTATGTTTGAATAGTAATGATAGCTACATCATTATGTGTGGTCCGCAGTGAAATAAAACATCCCGAATTGATTTAATACCACAATTTAATGAAAACATCCGGATGCTCTCTCTCTCTCTCTCTCAATCTGCAGAAATTTCCTTTTGATTAATCTCAAATAGATTAGAATGGATGCGTGTGTCCAACGCCATTAAACTCTATTATATTAAGCTATTGTGCCTTATTTTACACTGATCGGTATTTATTTGCAGATTTTGAAGTGTTCAGCGATATTTAATCGCAATGTAATAATAGTTCATAAGTTAAGGTCCGGGCGAACCTAAAGTGTGAGATGACGGATGGGAGAAGATGAATAAACCTCAATTTTTTCGTGCTCTTAAAAACTGAGAAATCGACTACTGATTAAATGTGAGGATTTCATCATGTATGAAGTGTATTCAGCTCCTTAAAGTTCGGCCACTAAACATCAGTCTGTTAACAAAATATTTGACTGATCATAGTGTAGGTCCCATGCCTGTAAGCCGTACATGCATTCTTGACAAAGCGAATAATTTAAGGGTAGAAAAATCAAATTATACGGGCAATTTGCCCTTTTAATTTCGTTCATACTCTTAATTTGGTTTGGTTTATTCATGCTTTCGGAGCAGGCATAGCGTCGTAAGATCTTGCAAGGACTTTTGTCATGGCCATTGTGCTTATTTGTGTCACGAAGAGAGGCGGTGGCTGGCTGCTAGGCTTGACCCCTGAGTCTCTGTTGAAGAATAGCTCCTAATTAGCAGCAGAGCGTCCTGAGATAACGCCCCAGGGCTGACCTCCTTCTGAACTGGGCCATCGTCTGGAGGTCGTAGAGCGACATTCGCCCGCTGTATCGCATGGCCACGCTGCCGGCATGTTATACTGCTAAAACAGTAGTGGACTTTTTCATGTTACAGTCATTCTCATTTCGTTGCAAATTATTTGAAATTATTTCAGTGCATTTTGGTTTGGTACATCTTTGATGTTATTAACATTTTCACTGCGACGTAACCTAACGGTGGTCATTGAGGGAATTTTCATAATGCTGCTGACTTACCAGCAGTCAAAAGCTCAATTTTCATAAATACTTAGTGAAAACTATATAATGGCACAATCTATTTAGTATTCATTATCTTCAGAATTTATCTCAAAAATTCGTTTTAATTTGAGTTGAATGTTGAACTTCAGTTGAACTCGCCGCAGTTACCGTGTTGAACCCTAATTTATTTCTGTGGTTCTTTATATTTGACAGTTTAAAAAAAACATCTTTTATCCATGATCAAAATCATGTCCAAAGTATCAATCCAGTTCGATATTCTTGCAGTCTTCTCAAATTTTAACCTTTCATTTTGTTTTTCGTATATATTAGTTACTGCTCATCACAAATGAACTTTACAAGGCCTTTCAGATAAATGTGTAAAATTTCCTCTTTTTCCCTAAAATTCTAATAACTCTTGAAAGAATAACACTTTTTTAAATTTTGACAGTTTATTTAGCTTACCGAGAAAACAAAACTTTTGTTGATGTGACTGCCATCAGCCACGATGACGGCTGGCTTCTACACGCTTTCGAAAGCTGGACACGGCGCCGATAATATCTGCCATTTTTACGATTCCATGACCACTTCGATGTCCTTTTTAATAAAGAGCTGTGACGCTGCTTGCGCGGGGCTTTGCACAAGACTTGGCGTCAATTTCCGACTTAAAATAATGATCCAACGGGTTTTAGGTCACTCGAATTGGAATGCTAAAAGTGTTTCTCTCAGAATTGTACACTGGATTTTTTCAGCAAGTCAACGGTTTTATTCGCTATGTGGACGGGAGCTGAATCCTATTGGAACATGAACTTCTTATTTGAAGTCTTGACCTTCTTCTAAGGATTAATTTTTATTTGCAAGACGTTTCACTACGATTCAATGGTCACTTTTTCGTTGTCGGCGAAGAAGTGGTTTGAAAGATGTCACCCTCACTCAAAACCAATTAAACTCATGACTCAAACTGATTTCTTTTTGTTCATTGTGGGTTGAACGTCAGAACCCGAAACGGCAATTCAACTGTCATTACGTCTGTTACAAGCCCTATCAGATGTGAAATTTTTCTTTTTTTCCCAGTTAAAAACTTTTTCTTACACTTCTACTAATGAATTTTTTTCGTCTTATTAGTTGAAGATACTTCCCACCTTGTGAACAAGATGTTAAGCCAAGGTCTTTGATTGCTCTGGAAATTGATCTTTTTATCCAGTGTCGACAATGACTCGGTTGAATCTCTCTTGGCATGTGGATGGCTCAGCAAATTTTGCTAGACACTTCAAAACCCTTACAAATATCGTAAGGTCTCTGCCTGAGAAACTGGATGGATTTTGCTACAAAAGCTGTGCCTCGGTCCATAAGACGAAGTTCACATATAGCTGAACGTTTTGACTGCTCCAGTGCGTAATTTTGATGCGACGAACTCGAAAAATTAACTGCTGGCTTCACAGTCAACTAAGCACAACAGATCATCTTCAGTGTTACCAATTTTTCAAATTTGTACGAACTTATATAAAAGACCCTGTATTTGAATACATAAAAATTCCACACAGAAAAAGGTTTTATTGCTCAGGAAACCGAACACTTTGACCGACGCAGTTAAATCTCACGAGCTTTGAAGAAATAAAGTTTCGTCTGTATGATTTTGAGACAGGATGATTTTGAGACTGTACTCGTATTATCGATTTTGAGACTATATTTCTTTCGGTAGTATAAGAATAATTTTGCTACTAGTAATACATGAACTGCTCACAGTTTCGTCGTCATGATTTGGAGACTGTATTCATTTTGGTAATGTAAGAACGATTTTGCTACTAGTAACACTTGAACTGCTCGCAGGTCGCAGCAAGAACTTAGCGTTCGAGGTGTCGGCGGTGGAAGGGGGCGGCGACTCGCTCATCAAGCGACACCCGCCCAAGAAATTCCAGAAGCTCGAGGAGCAGCACGACGACCCCAATATCACGCAAGAGCTCCTCGAAGAAAAGCAAGCTATTGCTGAAAAGCGACGGAAAGAGGTAATTCATTTAAATTAATCTCAGTTCTGTTTTTATTTAGATAACTGGCAATTAACTTTAGAAGCCACTCAAAAATTTGGTTAATGTTTTTATTTCGATGGATGCCTATCAACTTTAAAAGTCACTCAAAAATTATGTCAAGTCTTCATAATGCAATCATATCCGCGGAAAATTTGTCACTGAGGTAATTTAAATTAATTACACTAAATTATGTTCAACTCTGCCCCGAAAGTTAACAGAGAAAAAGCTAGGTTGTTTGTTTCTTTCTGAGCAAGTGATCTAAACCCTTTAATTTGGATAATGAGTTAGGTCTATGGTAGGGATATGTTCAAATTTAAATGTGACCATTGATTTATGCAGCAAAATTTCATAAAAAGTGATAGTTCGGATGCAAAAAATAAGAGCGTCTTAGTCGTTCTTGAATACTAAGGCAATTTATATTGCAAGGTAATTTAGTATATGATTGTTTATGGGAAGAATTTTAGGAATTCAACTAGGCTGGCTTTTAAAGTATTGCAGGCTTAAAAATGAACCAATTGATTTTTTCATCCTATTTATTCAAGAAGGAATGCAGTTGAAGCATCTAATTAATGCATCTGTTTAGTTCAGAAAATCAGATCACCCGTAAATATTTGTCTTCTTTACCGTTAAATATTTGTCTCGATGACAAAGATTTGTAACATGTAACCACGTGTTTTTTGTCCTGAATAACCTCAACTTGACTCATTAATCCCCCAATTAGGATGGTCATGTGCGGAGTTGCATACAGCAATGTCACAATCACTGGGAAAATGATGAGACTTTGGAGTGACTTCAATTTAGAACAGTAGGAACACATGAAATGCTGAGCTGAACATAAATTAAAAAATGGTGTTTTCTCGGACTTAGAATGTACTGCACATATCAATTTGCTGTCAAATCCAGATATGATAAAGTTAGAGAAGTTTTTCTGTCAGTTCCGTTGTGAGGTTATATATGGAAAAGTAGTAGGGAGAATTAGCTAAAAAGACGAGTTTCCAGTAGAAGTACTTTATCAGAAATACAAAAAAAAGAACAATACATAAGTAAGTGTATCAACAATTCGGTTTAGTTCAGGGATTAGGAGATGGAAGCTCCAGTTAGAGAAGCATGTGCGTCTTAGAGATGCAGTGTTTATGAAGCTTAGTTCGAGAGACACGACAATAACGAAATGAGGATGTACGAAAAAGGAGTGATATTTTAATATAGATGTTCGACAGAATGGAATGTTAAGTATAAATGTACAGCAGACAAATGGAGCAAGTTAGGATGCATTGTCTAAAGGAGGAAGAAATAAAGTTTTAAAAATCTTAATAGGTGTCTGCCAGTAATGTATGAAAGACCAGGATATGAAAAGATAATTAAATTTTTTACCATTTTGGTCAGTTTTGGTGGGATTGGCTGTTTCATGCATACGGTTTATACGAACAGTTGTTTTTCTAATTCATCAATAATTACATAGAAGTTAAAATATGCTTGAATCGTGCTGTTCTGGTGTTAGCACCAGCATAGTCGATGTTTGAGATTTCGTTGCTACATCCCAAGGATCGGGTTCCGGTAGCAATTAATTGATGAGATTCTAAATACACACAAAAGTTTCATCACAAGAGGAATTAAAGTGAGGTCAAGCTTATAATTATAGATTGAGATAAGAATAAATCACCGAAAAGCTGACGAAAAATGGCCCGATATCCTTGCATTGTTGCTAGTCGGGAATCACCGTTTCATTTTGTGGAGAGAAGCTTTGTTGATCAGAGCTGAACTAATACGACCAAGCGGGGAAAGATCCAGTGTCTATCAACCTGTGGTGAGAATAAAGATTGACATCGAAAGGAAATCGAAAGCATTCGCGTTTCTTTAACGTTTCAGAATTTATGGAATCCTGCTGGAAGTTCTGGCACCATACACAATATGACTTCTGATGAATGTTTTGTTCTAGGGGCAGGAGAAGGATGCGCACTAATACAAAAGCAGTTCGTGAAATGAAATTAGTTCTTTGAAAAAAATCCGAGGATTTTCAGCCAATACTTCCCCCAAGTCTGTTCAATGTGCCACTCAACTGTGACATGGAACAATTTCTTCGAACCCCCTAAAATCATGAACTCAGACAAAGACCGAGGCCATCGCCCACACGCGAGGGCAGGGGAATTATTGTGAGACAGAGCTTTGTAAAAAGTGCGTGGCACTCTCCTGTCAATAGAGGATTGTATGCAGTATGCGCGTTCTATGTCCCTTGCAAAAAGGCAATAAAGCACTGACATAAAGTATCGACCCACACATCGAACGAGTTCCTCACCATTCAAAATGAGGAGGGTATTTCTCCAGGACTATTCCATGATGTAGATGTCACTGAAAGGGCTTCTCACCTCTCTAAATACTTGGAACTATCACCTCTAAACATTCACAGTACACAAAAAGATGGTTGGAGAACACTGTCTAATAAATTTTAACTTCTTTTTATTGAAATTGAAGTAGCAACTTTACATAAATTTTGTGTCGCTGGTCACGAAAATCCCAATTAAAAGTTTTTCCTGGCTCAGAGTTTCGAGTAATTTCACTTTTTACATTTTGTACATAACGCTATGGGAAAAATTGATAACGAAAGGTCAAGTATACGTGACGGACTAAAAAATAACGGAAAATATAGAAAATAAACTACTCGTCACCGTTCATTCCTGTCGCCGTTCGTAACGTGATCCTGCGGATCACTCAAATCACATTAATGTTATTTTCCCTTGAACACTAATGTGTACCATAAGTTATGTTTCATGAAATGGTTATTTCCTTAATATCAATATTTCATACAACATTTGATTCTTTCTTGAGTAGATATGAAAACTTTTTCCTTTTATTCAGCATATTTTTATCGACATCAATCCTCTGTTATGCCCATACGACTACATGCACATGATAGTGCAGATAATAAGAATTGTATTTAATCACAATTCATGTTTTTATATGACATGAAATGTGATCAAATAGTTTTGATGTTATTCTGCTCTAAAAGTCAATCCAGCATTAGATTTCCTGTACCTGAAGACAATGCAATAGCCCCTAACCTTTGCAATAATGTCTGGACACAGGGAAGGAGGATATTGACCCTGGCGACACCGTGCCCTATAGAGTTCATGTTAGATGTATTGAGCGTTTTGGTGAAATGAGCATTTGGAAGTTTTTACAAAGTTACGGTTCCGCCGCTCGTCTCCGTGGAATTTACTCAGGTCTTCCAAATGATGTGCTCGCAGTCCTTGGATTTAACGTCGCGAATCTATTTTATACAACGATAAAAAGCTATTGTGACATTTATAATGAAGACTGCTACCGATATAATAGCCTGTCATTTATCAATATTGCACAAATCACGTTCTCGAGTCTGGCTCGAAAATAAACTCTCTACTGCAGCTCTCCAGGAATATTCTCACATTTTTTTAGGAGAGCGCTTTAGAGTTTCAACTGTCGTGTGGGAAGCACCACAAGCGTCAGGATCCATAATTAATCAAACAGAAAATCCATTCTGTTAGACAAGGCGTCCACAGCGGCCACGTATCCTTGCTCCAAAGCCTTGGCAAATACTCCCGACACCATCGTTGCATTCTGTTCTAGAAGATGCGCTGGCCAGCCTGACCAGAAAACGATAGCCCTTAAAATGTTTTTCTTCGCTCAGGCGGAGTTAAATCATCTTCGAAGAATTGTAACGAAGTTCCAAATCTGTTTGAAAAATAAGTGAGAACGTAGTTCTACGTTTTGAAAATGGCACCTGACAGCATGACAGAGGTGGTCACACACTTTTTATGTCTTTTTAGTGTAGGATTTCTGCAAGGTACTTGTTCAGCACTTTGGCATTTTGATAGGTGAATTTCGCCTCAACAGGAAAAATTTCTCAACTGAAAGCCCAATGTCATTTTATGAGCCTACTGAACTGTACCATGAATTTGTCCAGAAGAGCCTTCGCCCTAACCAGTCGTTTTTCCCTGCGAAGTTTCTGTAACTTGCTGATGCTTTTACATCTTAAGGGAAGCGAACGTTTTTTTCTCTGAATTCTTTTAAAAATTAAAAATAAATACTTCCGGAATGAAATAAGCTTTCGGGTGTTCACAGAATATTTATAACATTTGAATAGACAGTTGTAGCCCTAAAGTTTTTGGATCAAAAAAGAATGGATTAAAAAATAACAGAAATGGTAGTATTTTGGATGATCTTCCTTTTTTTCGTGTGGAAGATTTTAGTTTTTACGGCTCATGAAAGAAGTGGCGCCATCCTACCCACTGCGTCAGAGGAAGTACTACAGAGATATAATTTTTGAAACAATGTATGGTTGCGTGAAAGCTAAAATTTCAGAATCAATCAGCAATGTTAAACATTCAGCGAAGCTAGCTTTTACCACCGACGAATGGTCGATACTCAATCAGAAGTTTCTTTGTTATCTTTGACTTGTCATGCTGTAGACAATGAGTTTAAGCGTCGCATGTATGTGTTGTGTGTTGAACCACTCACCGACCGACACACGGGTGTTTATCTGAGTGAAGTTTTAACTCACTCTGGGATAAATGAACATCTTATCAGATGATGTTCACTGGGTGATGAGAGACGCTGGTGCCAACATGGAGAAATCTCTCTCTTTCTCTGTGGCGTAAATAACACAAACTGCACCAGTCATTAACTGCACCTTACCGTTAAAAATAGCTTGAAATCTGAAAAAACAGTCACTGAAGTCATTTCAAAATGTAGGTCAATTGCTACTCACTTTAATCATTAAACCATATGGCTCAAAAATGTTTTTTAAAAAACAGGTCGGACTAAATGCTTTATAACTCTCAGTAATGCACGACGTTCCAACTCGTTGGAATAGTACTCTGCAAATGATGATAGAGATAAAAGACCTTAATGAATCTCTCTGTTTGTGAGCCAGTTCCAGCGAGAAAATCAGGTCATTGACTAATCGAGACAATGATATTCTGACTAGTTGTATAACTGTCCTCCAACCCTTTGAAGACATCACGAAGAAAATCTGCAAGGAGTCCGCTTCAATTGCTTATGTCCTATACCTCTCATGACTACATTGAAGAAAATATTAACACCATCAGCCATAGACAGTGACAAAATTATGACGAGAATTACGCTACTTACAGAATTAAACGAAAGGTTTGAATTTGCAGGAAAAAATAACTTGTATGCCAAATCTACGTTTCTAGACCCGAGGTATAAAACAAAATTTTTAGTTCACTGGCTCTCACAAGCAGTGTCAAAGACAGCGTCACTCGAAAATACTAGGAAATTCAGAAACCCAGGTGTGACTCTTATACTGGTCAAGCCAAACAAACTTCATCACAGACGTCATGCAATTTTCGAATACCACCTACCAGCACCTCTGTCACCGAAGCCATGAATGCTATTCTTTCTTCAAGCAGTGACGATGAAGACGACCAGCTATGCCAACAGACATTAGCAGCAACCACTAACAAGTACATCAAAGAGAAACTGATATTACAGTGGTTTTGTGTTTTGTTATAACATTCCTGGTTTACTGAAGGAATTAGGGCGTTCAATCTACAATCCAAATGAATGGAGACTGTTTTTTGACAAATCGAAGTGGAGCCAGCAGTGCGTCCTTCTTTACAATGGGAATCTGCTTGGCGCAGTCCCTATTGGGCATTCGGTGTGTCTTCAGGAAAAAAACGAACAAGTAAAGAGAGTGAATCAGTTATTGCCGTATGACAAACACAAATGGATCATTTGTTTTGACCTTAAGATGGTCTCCTTCCTTCTTGGTCAGCAACGTGGATACACAAAGTATCCCTGCTTTCCCTGTGTGTGAGCAGAGCTCGGGAAAAGCATAGGGTTGAGACGAATTGGCCTCCGAGATCTGATCTTAAACCTGGAGATCCTAACATCGTACATGAGTTACTTGTTGACGGGAAGACTTATTATTCCCACCTCTGCATATAAAATTAAGTCTCATGAAACAATTTGTGAAGACATGGGTAAATTATGGCGATTGTTTCAAGTACATCATCTTGTCATTTCCTGAACTGTCAGTCGAAAAAATCAAGGCTGGTGTGTTTGATGGTCCACAAATTAGAGAGTTCATCAAAAATGAGCAGTTCATCGGTACTTTGTCAGACCTTGAAAATAATGCTTGACCATCATTCAAAGACGTCTTCAAAAACTTTCTTGGAAATACGTATTACACAGAAATAGATCAGAAATTATTGGAGAGCTACAAAGCACTTGGTTGCAAAATGAGTATTAAATTACATTTCTTGCATTACCATCTTGCCAGCTTTCCAGAAAATCTTAGTACTGCTAGCGACAAGAAAAGTGAACGATTTCCCCATGATTTGAAGGTTATGTAAAAACGATACCAAGGGAGATATGATGTTCATATGATGGCTAATGATTGTTGGAGCGTCAACCGAGAGCCTTCAAATTAACACTAGAAAAGCTACAAGCGTATATTTTACATTAACCTGTACAAAGTACAAGATTATACCCTTATCCTTTGCAAAAACATGATAACGCTATACAAACATTCCATTCATGCCTATTTCTTCTAATTTGTCATTGTATATTAATATTGAAAACTTTTTGTAAAATAAGCGCTGCAACTGTTATGTACAGTTTTTTACATTTAAAGAATGAAAATCCTATAGTTCAAAAACATGACATGATAGTGAAAAACTGAGATCAGATTCGGAGTCAGTGCCCAAAAATTACTTCATAACAACTGTCACATCAACTGGACAAAAATTATGTTCCCCAGTGTAATTTTATCTCTGAGCTGAGAGTTTATCTACGAAGTTCATAAAACAGTCTAGCGATATGTTTATGTGAGTTTTTACTTACGTGATATCGTTTTCTTTGTCGCGTACAGCTGTCATGTATACTCTAATGCGTCACCATAACTTTGAGATGCGCCCCGCAGATCCTCAGTCAGCGGGTCAAGAGCGCTAAGACGACGAGTGCCAAGAGCGTCCAGGCCAGGGCGAGGGTTGCAGAGAGCAAGGAAGTAGACCAGGTAAACAAAAGTGTACAGTGTGGCCCTTAGGTGCTTCCGTCACACTTTCTTTTTTGCTTAACTGGTGTGTGTGTGTGTGTCTTGCTATAACCTTTCCAATCATTTTCTAATCATCAGTTTTTTCATTGTGAAATTTACGGACTAGTGAAACACTTCTCGTTTTGAGGCAGCCTCATTAATATTGAGAAAACATATTGCACTTTTTCCTTACTAGTAGGTTGAGCACCATGATTTACATGTGCTGAAATGATTCAAATTATCAAAGTACGATCCTACCACCTTGAAATAACCGTAAACGACTTCTTATAAAATTATACTTCACCATGATGGATGTGATCCAGAAGCCAATGATGCCCTTTGAAGGTGAAGTGCGCCACCAAGAGCGAGCGATGATGTTATGGGTGTCCGATAGAGGAAGTATCTATTAACAGTATGCCTTGAATAAGTAAAACGTTCATTTTATCATTCACAACTAGTTACAAAGATAAAATTACGTTTTTTTATCTAAAAGAAATCCTTTCCATGCCTAGATACTCAAATTATAAATAAAAGTGCCAAGATACACGTCTTAAATCTCATTATTTCTTTAGGAAAGTCATTGAATAAAAAATTTCTGAACGTTTCGACCTCCAGGGTCATTATCAACCTGAAAACAAGTAGAAAAAACTAGTCAAAATTCAAATTTACACCAATCACGAAAGAAGAAAGCAAAAACAAACAAACAAAAAACCACATGAACGGAACTAAATTAAAATGTTCAGTATTAAAATTACGTTAGTAGTAGAAGAAAGGCAGATTGCATATCATTTAAAACAGGCTTTTCTTCCAAAATGTGGAGAGATTCTAAAATGCGGAGGTTTATTTGATTTGATGCAGTGGAAATTACTCTAAAATCACCTAATCTAACAGGAATGTCACACTTCTCTGCATGAGAGCGGACTGAGGAGTGGGAAGGTGTGGAAAGTAATTGATTAGTTCTGAAACTCCTGCCGGCATGCTCTGCTAATCAATTGCCGGCATGCCGGCATGCTAATTTCAGAACTAATCAATTACTTTCCACACCTTCCCACTCCTCAGTCCGCTCTCATGCAGAGAAGTGTGACATTTCTGTTAGATTAGGTGATTTTAGAGTAATTTCCACTGCATCAAATCAAATAAACCTCCGCATTTTAGAATCTCTCCACATTTTGGAAGAAAAGCCTGTTTTAAATGATATGCAATCTGCCTTTCCTCTACTACTAACGTAATTTTAATACTGAACATTTTAATTTAGTTCCGTTCATGTTGTTTTTTGTTTGTTTGTTTTTGCTTTCTTCTTTCGTGATTGGTGTAAATTTGAATTTTGACTAGTTTTTTCTACTTGTTTTCAGGTTGATAATGACCCTGGAGGTCGAAACGTTCAGAAATTTTTTATTCAATGACTTTCCTAAATAAATAATGAGATTTAAGACGTGTATCTTGGCGCTTTTATTTATAATTCGAATATGCAGAAAGCAAACCACTTATATATATCTAGATACTCAAAGTGATGGATGCTGAATTACAGCAACCTTAGAAAAAAAATAAAAACTCTGATCGTGATGTTTAAACGTTTCCTGGAAGTTGATATACGTGTTGGGTAGAAATTGAGAAAGAAACTACTATTAGCTGAAGATTAACGGTGAATAAAAGAGCAAAAAAAATCGCTTAAATAGGATTCATATTTCTTTGGAAACATTTCAATAATAAAAAAGAACGTTTCGACCAACTTGTTGGTCATTCTCAACTTTCTGAAAAATCTATACAAAAATAAAGAATTATTACTTAGTCAAAATACATTCATCTGTGGAATTTATGAATAAAAAGAGACAGAGAGAGACTACACTAATTGGAGAGAGAAGGTTGATTGTGTGTTTTTTAAGATAGGTTTGTTTTTTTAAATAAACAGGGATTCTAGAACGCGAAGGTTTATAGCACAGGATGTAGAAGAAATTACTTTAAAATCATCCGGCCGAACTGGGAAGTCACAACTCTCTGCATGAGAGCGAACAGCAAATTGGGGAGGGGAGGAGAGTAATTGTTTGGTTCTAAAGCTCCTACCGGCATGCTCAGCCACACGAATATCCAGGGTTCGACTATTCGTGCCTTGGACATTCGTGTGGCTGAGCATACCGGTAGGAGTTGTAGAATCAAACAACTACTCTCTTGCCCTTCCCAATCTGCTGTTCGCTCTCATGCAGACAGTTGTGACCTCCCAGTTCGGCTAGATGATTTAAAGTAATTTCATCTACATCCTGTGCAATAAACCTTCGCATTCTGGAATCCCTGTTCATTTTAAAAGATAAACCTATCTTTTGATAAAAGATCTCATCACAGATGCGAGTAAGCTATGGAAATTTACAGTGTTTGCGTGAGGAAAAAGATTCAGCTTTGTCGCAATGGGCTCTGAGATGCCTGCGGTCTACAGGTTTGGATTGATCGTACTTCGGCAGTAAACATCTACACATAGCGATCTGATGGTTCGTTTTTTATGCATCCCAAAGGATATTTCCATCGTTTCTGTGATGTTAAACTATATTAGGCATATCGACGGACTAAATTTTCCGAATTTTTTTGAAAAATTGCGCAGAAAACTTGCGAATCAAAAGTGCTTCTTAATTAGATTGCTTAGCGTTATTACTACTGGCAAAGAAAACCGAAATCCGTAGAATTAATATGTGTATTTAGACAAGGCTTCTAAAATTGTAGCACTATAGTTACTAGGAGACGGAAACTGTTCTGAATTTTTACACCTAACAATGAAAGATGAATATGCACAAGTGAAGTATAGCTGTGCCTGCAACTTATACTAAGGAACGATAAAATATTAATACAAAGAACAGAACACAGCTTCAAATCGTAATGAATTAAGTACAACGATAATCCTGGAAGTGGATTTTCTGGTGAATCTGTAATCAATTTGCTGTGCGTACAGACCATGACAACTAGCCCACCTGCCTTGATAATCGCAATAAGTTTTTTAAGAATACCTCATTTAAGATGATCTTCACTCTCTATGCTTACTCATGATGAACAAGTCGAATGCTTCTCAGAACATTTGCATTTTTGAAAACTTCTATCACGCCGATACAGAAGAATAATTCCATCACGGCACCGTGGAAAATGTGGGCATGGCGCGGAAGGCTTCATCACACGTTTAAATGCAGATTGTCAAGTTTGACTACTTCTTTCTAGATTGACTTTGTGCTTTTTCATCGACAATTTCGCGATTCACTGTCTCATAGACCTGTCTCTCTGCAATGCATTGTTTAAATAAAAACTTACGAATAATTATACAGGAGCACAATCGCCTCACCTACGCATGTACATTATTAGAACTAAGCTTAAGAAATATGAAGAGATTTACATTGTGAGCATACCAGCACCATGGTGCACTCTGCTCTTGTGTATAGCTCTTAGCGATGACGGGAATCGGAAGTCCCCGCTCTCAGGTCTCACGATTCATAAATAAGGGCCCGCCATTTGGGCCTAAATTTCCCAAGTCAAACTGTTTCACGTTTTATGCACGATATAACTTGCCGTTTCTTGTTTGTCTCAACTCGGGACAGTGATGAGCATGAAATTATCAGTGCTTTCAACTACGTTCTGTTGTCTTTGGTTTTTCCTAGTCGGAAATTGGAAAATTTCCTTAAACCTCATTTTACGAGTTTTTGCTTCATGAGTGATGTCCCAAAGCATACGAAAATGTAGGGTATGAGGTTGCAGTGATATACTGATGCATTGAGTAAGACCCTGCTCAAAAGTTAAGAAACTCTCGCGATGCGAAACTCCTCTGATACATCCAAATGATACATCCATTCCTTCAGTTTTTGTCGGACAGTTGTTGTTGAATGAACAAAAGAAAAACTAATTTCCAGTGCAATACATTGGAATCGTAGATGTCGCGCACATGTTCCTCGAAATATGTAGATCAAGATAGTCTGGTATGGTACAGATTGTACTAGAGTTTCATGGACTTGGGGATGGCGTCTGGTGAGTAAATTTCAGACCGAACTAAAACATGTGAAGAAAAGTACAGGGTGGTCATAAATTTCTGAAATGCAAACAAACCTTCTGACGCTTCTGAATCAGCAACGTCTGATGATGGATTTTTGCGTGTCAAAGGAAATGTCCCGCGTTCTGTGCATGAGTAGAACTGCAGTTGTCCGATATTTGATGTAATTTTAGGCGACTGAGAGAGTGAATGAGGTCCACTCGTTTGTGCTCCTCAGCGAGAGCACTTTTTTCGCGGTTCATTTTCATTGAAATTTCGAACTTTAACACTTATGTACAAAGTATTTTTTTATATTCAAAAATTTACTTCTCTGACCTCAAATGCTGTACATCATAAACGTAAATTTTTTAGGCCTAAAAATACGGAAACACACACGTACTACTTTCCATAATATCATCTTGAAAATAGCGTAACTGTAAACTCTCTGCTTTTGAGACAAAAGTCTGCCTCTTACGTGCGGTTTTACGGTGAATGTAAATTTGTCCAATCAAGTAGGAGTGAGTATATAAGGAAGGAGCGAGCGTTAATGTACCGTAAATTTTATTATGATCTCAGTTTGATAACTACTCTATTAAATACTCTTCTATTTCCATTTGAAATTTGAATTTGTAAATGTTTTTTCTCATTTTATTTCTAGTGGTGTGTTTATTTTCAGTTTTAATCTTTTCACGCTCGAAAAATATATTGCACTGTACTGATTTGAATCTACACGACTTTTACATACTTATGTATCGGTCAATACATTGCATTTATATTGTCTACAATTACCATTGCCTACACTAATTTTCTGAGCAGTGAAAATATGACTATTTTTTACATTGCCAATTATGAAATTTACATCATGAAGAGCAATTAGCGTCTTCGGTGGACTTGCCTTAAAAACTTATGCGTATGGTCCAAAATGAATTTTGCAAGTTCATTTTTGATAACTAACATCTTTCAATTTCTCACGCATTTCACCTTAGCCTTAGAGAAACATCATTTTTAGTTCCTTTGACTGTCAGCTCTAGCCGAGTTGAGCTGGAATGCGAGTACGGCGCTAACAAATGAGCTTTGTCACACCTCACCCTAACCAGCTGATTCAAGACGAAGAACGAGAGCTACAACGGCCGCACAGCGACACGTCGCACCTGCCGCCGCTTTCCATGCGCTATCGCACTCAGGCGCTGGACTCACGTGATCATCGTGCAGATACCGACTCTATCCACTCGCACTCCACCCTCTCCTCCGCGGCCTCAACTATCGTTACACCGCAACAATCGGCCCAGTACGAACGCAGGCAGCAAGATCTCAGAAAACAGTTCGAGGAAGAATATGAAGCGCTTAAACAAGAACGTGTAAAAGATTTGCAATTAGTGTAAAATTGTTGGTGATTGTGTAAAAGTACTGTATTATTATAACTCGAGTTTTACGTTTTGATATGAACTATCACTCACTTTTATGTACAGTACAAGCAACACCTGCACTGCCTATGTGAAAGTGTTTTCTAGTTCTCCCAAAAATCCGTTGTACTCGGATACGGAAAAAACTAAGATCGAAAATTTTAAACTTATGAAGTGCGAAAACCAGTGGATAACGTGAAAGTGATTCGTTTGTGAGGCAGTGATCATTTTTCTCATGAATTTGTTCCTTTTGCAGATTCTTCTTTTAGGGATGTGAGTAATTTTATGCTTCTTTTTGAAGTGTCTTCGTCTAAGTTCTAGAATAATGAAGTTAAGTGACTGCAAAGACTTTAAATATTTCATCATTGAGTTCATCAGCCTCATATTTGCCTGAAATCATGTGTGCCACACAGCAGATTCATTTTTACAAATGCAGCGCAAAATGTTAATCTTTTACGCTATCATAAATAGCGGAGATCCTGTTGTCAATTGTTCAGTATGAATGCAATGTGGAAAATACCCAAATGAAATTTTTTCTTCCTCTGTACTCGAAGGATACATGCATCGTTAAATTTACTTTATGTTATTTCCCTTTGACATGCACTAAAAACAAGACTTGTGCATCCAAGGCTTTCTGTTCTATCATAGCATATATTTATAATTTGCTGCTCTTATATCTCTAATCCTGAGGCGTACCATAATACTCCTATAACAAACCAACTTTCCAATTTTCACAGGACCATGATCAGCCCATCGAGAGCGCCAAAATCACGAGCAGTGAAGGAGGCATCTAACTCCGACTCCAGGTAGCCCTCCTCGCTCGCCTGTCAAGAGGATCTTTTGTACCAGAGAAGGTTTCGGGACCATCGAATTCATTGTGAATTTTTGCCTTTCCTTAGTTGTAAGCTAGAGTGTGTGCTGTTGCTTTGTTTCAGTTGTGTCAAGTATAGGAATAGCTATAGAAATGAAACTCGAGACGATTATTTCAGCATGGTGCACAAAGCGTTTTCTTCAGCATTACTATAGCTACAATGGTTGTACTTGACGTAGGATAATTATTCAAACAATCAGTCAACTCCAGTAAACTGTCAGTGATAGCCTGAAAATTTCTAATGGGCATTTATCTAATTTAATTTTTTTTTAATTTTAAATTTTAACTATAATTAAGTGTTGTTTGTTGTTATGTTAATCATTTGACACAACAGTAAGTTATCCTTATATGTTTGTGCACCTTGTTTATTTTAGAATTCTCTAGAAACTCCAAGAAGAAAAATATGTCACTTGACTCTTTAAAAGTCCCGTCAGACACTCCAAAAAAGAATTAAATTATGATCAAACACCTTTCAAATGGGATTAGTCTTCGGTTCTCACAGTTTACGTTTATCCGTATTTCAGCTCAGTAAACACAGTTGTAACATGCAATGAGCACCCCCACTCTCTTGCGCTGAGTGTTCGTCGGCTATAGAAGCGAAAAATAGTGTTCCTATCGAAAGTAGTGAGCAAAGAGTTCTCAAATGTATTTTCTTCCAGGGTGATCATATATATATTTAAATAAGGAATTTTGCGAAGCATTTCGCTAAAACCACGCGGAAACCGCTACGTCGAAACGATCGAACAGATGTCCTGTCTCCCGCAAGCGTAGCTTCTGATGGACATTCAACTCTCATTTCATTTTAAAAATAAAATTAAAAATTGTAAACTGAACTTATGAATAGCAACTGTTGACGCAATCGACTTTTGGAAGAGAAGTTTCGACAAAGAAAACTTAATTGAAATATTTATACAGTTCGAATTTACTTTTGCAGAGATCTCAACCGCTCCACCATGTTGTTTGACTCATGTGTAGGATGATACTTTGAACAGATGGACTATAGCTCCGTAGGGCGTTTGGGTTGTCAGAATCAATTATGACGATTTACGTAATAACTAGTACTCGTGACAGAGATTTAACAGCCTACTCTTCAAAAACTAAAATTTGTACAAAATAAAACGAAATTATTAAATGAAACTTTTGCTAAGTACATACTGAGATGACCAAATGATTTTTACCAAGGTTTAGGGTAGTTGCTGTTTTGTTGTCGCTCATTTACCAAGACATGGAAGTTATGCAGAAAAAACGTTTTCAATCTAAATGTATTGAATTTGATTTGACTACACATTCTAGTTTGACATAAAAAGGACACTTTTGCAGTCTCCTAATCTAACCAGCAGATATTTCTGTCTCCTACAAGGTGAGAGCATAGAAAAGATCTAAGCACGCGAGATGAATAAGTAAAGCTTATCAATGTGATCTAGTACATAATTCATCCCAGATTAAATTAGGCATATTGTTCGAATGACTCTAGTACGTAATATACAAATAATAGGCATATTCTTTTAACGAATCTAGCACATGATACATCTCAGAACATGTTCAATGCTTTTCCAGTTTTGCTCGCATGTATGAGTAAATGAAAAATATACGATTATTCGACTCCCTTTTAGTTAATAAAGTTCAGAAATGCTTCATATTAAATCGAGAATAACTGAACCTTTTGGCTTTTTAATATTCCAATCTGATTCTAATACGGTTCCAAATTTTAAATAGATTTTCCTGTAGATCCTGGAGTGTGCTGAATATCTATGACTCTTAATTTGTGTTACACATCATCAATTTCTAGAGTAAATGCTCATTTTGCACACGGTTGGTCAGTCAACTCGCATCGACTGCTACGAGTACCAACGTAAGTACCTATCGCATATAAAAGTATCTCGATAATATTTTTAGGTCGAAATATTAAAAACTAAACCAGAAATTTACCTGAGTTCCTTAGTTCCAGTTATTTTAAAATTGAGCAATAGAAACAAGGCTTTAATCAAGGCTCCTGTGTTTGATGTTGTACTGTTTTACAGGCAACACACGATAATGCTGTAAAGTCAGTCGCGTAACTATTTTGTGCCATTCAAACAACAATCCTCCGCGTACAAGTGAACCTAGAACCGATGTTCTGCTCATTATTGCTAAAAGTAAATTACATGTACCTGAGTGCAGTGCGCTGAAAGAAGAACTCGATGGCTAATCCATCCTTTTGGCCTTCTCGCGTAAGAGTTAGGCGTTCCTGTGACTCTTCGTCCTCTTGTTCGGCTTCTTGTCACCTTGGCTGAGCAACAAGGCTGACAAGTTGACAGCACTTCACGCAGGATATTTTGCTGCCCTTAGAGCCAGCCTGACTAGAGCAGCCTTCACTTCAGACTCCCGATGGGATTTTCGGCCCTCGCGGCAGCAAGCTCTGCTACCCCTGAGCTCGCCGCCATCCAAAGCCACTCTGCGATAAACCCATCCTTATTTACTCCTAGTATTCATTTCGCTTTCCCCTGCCTGTCGCCTTTATGACAACGTACGCTCAAGGTTTCTTAATACACTCAACATCTTTACCTTTTTTTTTTCGTTAAATTTGTCACATTGGTCTGTTTCCTCACTTTATTTAAGGCCGGTATTGTAGCAATCATTTTCAAGCTCTTTTTTCATAAAATATATTCTGTTTTGTAATCAGGTGTCGATTCCAAACCAGCAAACCAGCAAATCGAAGCTGCGCAGGCAATTACACCAATCTCTGTGTAGATGTATCCAAGTCTCGTTATTTCTAAATCCCCAGCTGTTCCCACCTCCCCATGTTTAACATGTAGTGCTTGTTCTAAAACTATAAATTTCTCTTCATAATTTTAGTGATATTCATCTTGAAAAATTTGAACCTTATAATGCATCCAGATTGTTTTATTTGAAGCTTGTATGTATTTTATTGATGCTTGCGTATCCCTCATCTACTCACTTTTGTCGCATGCATGTTTTATGTAAATTGGTTAATTGATACTTGGCATTTACTTGAGTTGGTTAATCATCTATAGGAATATCTAATAATTTAAAAATCGGTGTATTATGCATGATCTGACTGGGCAGATATGTTCTGGTACATAAATTCTACTTCATTCAGTTCTAATTACCAAGCGTCACAGAATCTAGAGCCAGAGTAACGTTACGTGGTTGAATTTTAAGCCAATGCGTAACAAAACCAGACTATTTGTTAAATTCAAAATCCAATATCTAACTTCATTTATGCTTAAAAACGCATTTTAACATAAATAAGAAAAGTGAATGATTATTAGAATTTGCAAAATACGTTTTCAAATTACCATTTTGTTATGGTTGAGTTCTTAAATCAGATATTAACACAATGAAATATTGCAAGTTGACTGTAATTCATTACCCTCAGAAGTACAATAACTGCGCTTTGTTTTTCAGTGAGACTCAGCTTGTATTCAATTAAACAGAGATAACGAAAAGAAGCTTGGAAAAGCTTCTATAATGTACCTTTTAATACCGTTAGGATCTCTCATCTCGGACGCTTTGCTGGTCTAGCGCGAAAGTATCCATAGCACTCAACCTCCAACTACGCGACCGGAAATAAATTACCTAGCAAACCCAAATGTAATGGCAACGATCTTGCAGTTCTGGCATCTTTATTACTTTGGGAATCCCGGGAAGACTTAGGTGTTCGATTTGACGTCAATCATGGAAGAACTTCATGAATTATAATTCAAAAATCTAGTGCTAGAAAAAACTTGGATATTAGGAAAATGTGTGATGGCTGTGTAGAAACTTAATAATTTTGTTAAAGAGTTTCAAATGCCTTCTTTAGAATATGGCCTAATTTTGAAGTGGTCATCATTATTTTCTAATTCAGGTCATCGGTTGTGCGACTTGAGTGTACAGATCAGATGTGCGTAGGCCATTCTTATTCCACACGCCGTTGATTGAATTTCAAAATTTGGATGAATGTTCAAAAAGCAAGTATAGCGTATTCAATCCATGTGATTGTCGATAGAAATTTAAAAATTGGTGATGCACCGTCAACGTACGTCTAGATAGATCCTTGTTATTGTTTAGATACTCGGTCAAGCTAATTTATATATATCTTCGTTGACTAGTCTCCCTTCAGCTACTCCTTTTCACTGAGCCGGGTGCTGGCAAAACTCTTGGACTCGTTTCCAAAGTAAATTTCTTGCTAAGATTTTGTTTTTACTCACACAAAGGTTCAAAACTTTGTCAAGAAGCGCTTAATCTATCAAATTTTTCTCTCAATTTTCTATTATTTAGCTTGTTTCTTAAAAAAATTAGAACAGCGTAATTATTTTTTGGCAGTATAGAGAAAGATAGACAAATTGCCACCATGCTGGAACATGCCCCTACAGTTCATCATACTCCTCTAGGATTCTATGAACTTGAAGCTACCGAAGATCCTTCTCGAAATGGTCCTCCTTGAGCCTCATGCACTTTCACAATCATCCAAGCTGTTAAAGCCAAAGACGATACCAAAACAGCTCAATTCAAGACTCTGCAAGACACATGAATGTGAGTCAAATAAAAATAAGAGCAACATTGTCGAAAAATGATCAAATCTGCTGTAATTCCATAAGCAAAAACGTCAGTATGCCTCATACATTTGCTGTTATTGCCTCAGGTCTCTTCTGCTAATAGGTGCTTCCCAATTTATCGATTGAAATTACGTCATGAATTTAATACATTGGTACAATGGGGGGTCATAGCACATGTCTAAAAATTCAATCGATTCAAAGATTTTTTTCAGCTGGTGCTTTACATTTTTCAATGCCTTTTCAAATCTCGTTTCGTATTCGTTAAGATGCAAAAACTAGCATCGAACAAGATATCTTTCCCAGACCTCAGAATCTGAGGGCACTTGCATGTCTAAGGCATTCTCAAGGCAATCGGGATCTCTCGACGCTGCGATCGTAATAAAGTGTATGGTTGTGTTTGTTCTGACGTCGAGACAGAAACAGGAAGTTCGCCTTTTGAACTTCAATTAAGGTAAATCTAAAGTCTTGGTTTAGGTAATTCGCTTCGTCTCTTCCATTTTGACCGCGTCTTGCTCGGGTATATCATAATATACATTGAACTCCAATGCATAAATTGTTCATAGCTTATTTCTCTTGCCTTTATGATTTACGTAATATTCCGAAAAAAAGAGCCCATCCACCGGACAACTACTGTCCATCTACGATGCATCGTCGAATTCTAAGCCAAGTGGCTTTTCTTACTGTTTTTGATAATCATCGTCTTTTTCACCTTCCTGGACATTGTAGAGATGATGTGATCTCCGTTAGAAGTGAATGCTTCTGTTGATTTTGTTTCTATTATTGCTTACATTTGAAAGGAGCGATAAGAAAGAAAAAGGAAACGGAATAAGTGATCTCATCTATGAGTTCAAAGAGGATTTTGTTTACCAGTCATGGAATTAATCATTTTAGATTGAAATATGGTCTCATTTGCATTGTACGGCTTCCTCACAGCTTCTGAACTAGGGAAAACAGAGGAGAAATTATTAATTTAAACAAGACTCAACTATTCAACGACTTGTTTGCAAGTGTTGCCAAATAACTTATAGATAGATCAAAAAACTTTCTGGTTCTCATTTCTCACGTGCGTTGTATACGTCGTTAAGTTTAGCTCGTATTTTTAGATTACAGTTAAAGTGAGCCCAACGTTCTCAATTTTGTGAGCCTTGAAGC
The DNA here is from genome assembly GCA_014220935.1 of Platorchestia sp. MABIK. Lineage (NCBI taxonomy): Eukaryota > Metazoa > Arthropoda > Malacostraca > Amphipoda > Talitridae > Platorchestia > Platorchestia sp. MABIK. Next base: position 280,104 of record JACJUY010000060.1, read on the forward strand.
AAAAATGTTTGCTTATATGCCATTCAATGTCAGCGTTCTTCCAGCATAACAACGAACTAATATGTGTTCAACTCCTGCACTATTCGGTGCTAGAACGCACTGAATCTTCATAGATGAGTGCAATGAATTTGAGATACATGTATTCTTGGAAAGGGTGACTTCTGGAAGATTAGTTGAAACGTCACTTTGCTTGTTTGCTCTCAGTGCTGATGTGACGTGTGTTTGCTAATGCTGGGCATTCATACCTCTGTTCGATTCTAAGACTGTTACAACACTTCATTTTCTTAAAATTTTGCCGAGTTACGTGGTAGTTTCTATGAGAACCAAACATTGTGACGCTTTGATGGATTCAAGGGACTTAATTGAAATAGTTGAAAACTCACTTCCTATTGCAGCTGCTGTTTGTTCCCTCAACAGGTCGATGGGGTCCGGCTGTGTAATTCACTTACACTTTTACTAGAGAGATCAGCTGTGAAAGCCAGTCTATAGGACAGGAAGGGCCACACTTTCAAACAATTCGACTTGATTGTTTTCAATTATTTGAGAACAATTTGGTGGCGTAAAATGAATACGGTGTCATTAAATGCATGGAAACTCGGTACCGATCTTGCCCAGGTTGATGCGATGTTTGCTTTCTGAGTAAAGTTCTCATTCGTTCTTAAGTAAGATAGTGCAAGTATGAACAACAGTTCAGAATCCCACATGAGACATATTTATTTGTCTATTTTCATTAAGTTTGTATCCTTAGAAAAGTTTAAAGTTAAACCAGGATCATGAGGAAAACTGTTTTTCGAATAAGGTCTAAAAAATAAAAGAGTGATAAACGGTACCTCTAATATTTTGCTTGATATAACATCATTAATATAACTGGATATAACATCATTTCCAACATCAAATGCTCAATCATTTAAGGAAACTCACTTGACGCAAACTCTTACACCTACATAAAGAAAATTTATATATAAATGCGTCTCTCAAAAAATTCGAACTCGCCTGTCAGGAGCTAAGTTTTTAACCTGACGTTAATATCTGTTGTTAATTCAATGCATATCTAACTGTATAACCTCCTAGCTAGAAAACCTGCTAGTCAACTTAAAGAAATTTTAAAGAAGTTCCACTTCAAGATGGAGCATCGCTCATTCTACGAAGGTCTGCCTGACACATGGGACACTTGAGCAACGACTGGAGAATGTTGAGGAGGCACTCGGCGTGGTAGAAATGCTGGCAAGGCGTCACTCGCGCGCTCGTCATCCAGCACAAGCAGATGCTGCAGCGGTCGTTGTTCCGTCTGAGCTCCTCTTCACTGGCGTTTCTGAACTGACTCAGCTGGATCAGGGCCGCTGACAGCTTCTGCGATAAAATCTTTTTCTGAAGGTAATCCATTCGAACAAATACCGCTCCTGTCGAATAGGAAAAACAAGTGAATTAGCGATTCATAGCAAAATACAAGCAACAATTCAAAATGAATTGATTTCGCAGGAAAAATTGATCGCATAAAGTCAACTCGATTCAACTCAAGCTACCGAATGAACAAGATCTTATTATACGAGGAAATTCGTCATACCAACCGCATATGACAGTTCTCCAATAGCCCATAATAATGCAGGGCAGTGTGAAGGCCACCATGCAAAACAGCTGAAAGTATTGTAGGTAGAGTGGAACGTAAAGCTCTTCGAGGGAGTCGCAGAATCTCCACCTCCAGTCCAACATCCGACTTAGCACGGCGTTGCGGCAAACTTTCTCCGTGGACACCCAGTAGAGAGCGGCAATGACGATGTACGATGCATTTGGTGAGTAATCTTGCAGCCCCTTCTCGAGGCCAAGCATCAGCAGCAGGAATACCAAAGTTGTGATGAAGGTGACCGCCTTGGTCCATTCAAGCACAATGTTGGTGGTGGAGAGAGCTAAATGACGCACGGAACTGGTCGGGCCTCCTACCCTCACAGCAAGGGACCACTGTTGCCTGGTCAGCAGCTCCTACGATGACCACCAAAGCTCATTGGATTACTCTTGAGATGCTTTTTATAAAACCTACTTAAACATAATAAAAATTTTTATCTCCATGAGCTAAAAATTAAAACAGATTTTCAAGTTATGAAAATTTATTCGCAATACGTCTTGGAAATGTCTTCATGAAGCCAGCAATACGCCATACCGCAAAGTTTACACTTTTAAAAACAGCAGAAGACGCACGTTATACAAAAAAATCAATATATTGCACTTATGTCATCTAATTATTGCAAAATATGTTTCCCTCATAATGACTTTTGAACGATAGGCATGAAGTTTATAAATTTGATCTCACGTTGGCGTATCCGACGCAGTAGGTGATGATGCTGCAGAACATGAGGGTGTAGAGCGAAGACAGATGCTCACCCGGAAGTAGGCATTTCTCGCACGCGGATAAGAATATCATCTGTAAGGAAAGAAACAAATTTCATGATATTCTGAAAAATTGCTGCGTGTTGTAGACTTCTCATTATCGAGGAGAATTTAGTAAAACAAATATGTGTGTCTCCGCGTCTAAAATCTTAGTAATAATCAAAATTTTGTAATTATTCCAAGAAATAACTTTCATACTGATCACAAAATTTTAGCAGTGAATTTAAATAATTCATTTTCTTCTTATGTAACAATGAAAGTAACAATCAAGTAACAAAACCAGTTCCTCAAGTAAACATCAACGTTGTCTCTTCAAGATTGATTTGAGTTCACAGAAATTATTCGTGTGTGATCATCACAACCTCGCACACTTGCAGACCATATTGTATGAGGTTGGGATATTTTCTCAAAATTGAATTTTTATTTGATTCTGTATTTTTAATAGTGTTTACTGCAGAGAGAGAAACAATGTAGTAAAAATTAGAATTTGAAAAGGTGGCAAATTAAGACCTACCGGCCACCTACACTACTTTTTAATGCATTAATAGATTGCAGTAAAAAAGGGATAAACTCAAAACCAAGAAATGTTCAATCCGCACCTATGTTTGGTAATGCATGAGTAATTTGTTGTACATTTTATTGTCAAAATGTACAGCTTAAAATCGGCGAATTGTAACTAAAAAGTTAGTTTCACTTGGGCAGCATTCCATTACCCACGTGAAGCTAAATTTTCGGTCGTACTATAGTGGTGCTATCATATCAAACGTAGAATGCGTGAGATTTCGCGCACCAATCGAGACCAAATCGTAAAAGCTAGAATACTGGGAGCATCCGCGCTTAGACAGCCGAACGATTGAGTAATTCTACAGTACAACGGTGAAGGACTAGTATAATACACGGTGTAAAGTCGCCGGGAAAAGAAGCAGACTAGACACGGATCAAAGGTAATTGATAGAGACAGCAGAATCATAAAATAAGCTATGGGTAATAACTACAACATTACTGTACAAATGCTGTAGCAAAATCTATTACTAAAGCAAACAACATTATTTCAATAAGAATAGAACAGCGGGAGTTATGCATAACTAAAATTCGAACCAAAGCTAGAAATTTATCAGTTCTGTGAATGGAATTCAAGCGAAGTTACGGAAGAAGTAATGTTGTCGTCTCAAAACTAGGGCTATTAATCAATTAAAGAATATCAAGCATTCAAATAAGTCAGAGTTTACACAACTTCCTACAATTGATAAAGTCTAAGCAGAAGTACACCATAAAGAAACCCTGCAGTCTTTCGGATAAATCAGTACAAATTTAGAAATCTAGGTAATTCAGACCCTTCTAAAAGTTAACAACGCTGAATTGCACCAGTTATGCTAAGTTACCTATGGAACCGACATTAACATTTAAAGTTCGCTTCTGAAACATTACGCAATGGAGCGGTTGAGACATCTGTCTATCTATGAACACCATGCATGGCGCGGGCCGAAGCCCGCTCTTTGTTTGAAAATCCCTCCAGTATCCTAAACCGATATTTACTATCTTTGTCAGCGTTTTGTTGAATCTGACCGAGATTGCAGAACCTCCTACACGCAAAGGAAAGATTGAATTCGCAAATTCGCAAAATAAAAAATAACTATTTTTTCGCGAGGACTGTGGTGCTGGGCAGGCTACCAGTCAGCATACAGTGAAAGGCGTCGAGAGGTGAGTGCCCAAAATGACTCTGCCGTCTTCATCACGTTCCCCTTTTGCCTTACAAAAATGAACTGCACCATTACAGTATAATTAAATTAGAACTGTGTTTTCTTCCACCTTCAGTATTTTACAGAACGAATAATTTTTTGTTGTTTTATCAGAAAACCGTTAAACGCTCATTAGAAGGTAGAAAAAGGAGTAGTACTTAGTTCCTCGATGTTCTTTTAACGCATCCCCTGCTATTTTATCGTACAACTTTAAGGGATTACCATAAATTTTATGCGTAATCATTCCAAAAATAATGACGCTCAAACCACCGAACTAACCAGTTTTAACTGTATTAAGGAAAATCTGAACATTTTTACTTCAACTCACAAAGTAATGCAAGAAAATAATATTTATTGGATTACTTATGAGTGTTATTGTTCCTAAAACAGTGAAAACCGTCAATTCTAGAAATGGGAGTGTCATGGTATTATGACGATTTCAGCTACACCTAATATCTCTTGAGAAAATATCTGGTAGTTCGGATGAAGAACTTTGAGGAGCCGAGCTTTACACTCTTTACAATATTCCAACAGCCTGCCGTTTGATGGAGGATAATGCTCCTTGTAATACAGTGAAAGTGAACACATTTCTTTCCGAGGAAAATTTTGAGATAGATTGGACCGCGCGAAGTTTTAAGATTTTGTCGCAAATTTCCAAGAATGTTTCTGGAAGACGTAGAATTCAAGATCTATTGTAAGATAGCCAGAAAATGCCCAAAAATCTGAAACATTTATGAAGAACTGTAGCACATATCAGCCGAATCATGCAAGACTCTTAATTCTCCTCAAGCAAAAGACATATAGAGCAACGCTTCCGATTACAACCGTGATCGGACTTATTGAAGTATTATTGAAACGTTTTGTTTATTCTGCACAAAACTCAAAAATTATTTTTTTCTCTGAATCAATCGGGAGATTATGAGCTTTTAACTATGACTAACATTGGTCTATAAATGTTTTACCACTCAAATAATAGAGGATGATTTACAGTATCCCAAACCGAGTGTGTTAATTCCGAATCAGGAAATAGAATTGTTATATCAGGTCAGGTTCCTGAGTTACGAGCATATCTACTCAGTTCCAAATTTGTGCAATGTTGCTCGGCTATTAGCTGTAGTGAGAAGATGTATTGCGTGGGTTTGAATCCTGCCTTCACATTATCAGATTATCCAGTAAGTAGGTGTGTTATATCTGTATTGTGGAAACAGTTTCACCTACGGTAATTGATATTTTCACATTTATCTCACAAATCATTTGTGACTGAAAATATATAACAGGATATACATGTGCAAAGTAAATAAAAACCATGAATAGGCAAAGATTTTTGCATAATCCACACTTGTGCTGTATCTATGGAAAACTACAAACAATTATAATTTTGATTGTAAAGCTGGGAACCAAGGTAAGCCCTCTGCACCTCACGTATAACTGTCAGTTATACGAGACTCATCCAGTGGTTAAATGGCAAACGGGAGAGTATATCTTTTGTTGTACCAATGGTGTGGCGTGAGCCAACAACTTATGTCTTGGTTTCTATTTTTGGATGGTGAATATTGAGAGATCCATAAATATGTACCAGTCAAAACATTGTACATCCAGACTAGGAGTCAGCTTTAAACGAGCTGCGTAATATGGAGATACCAATCCCTGTTCCTACATCAGTTAGTTCAGTTACTGAAAATGATTCAACACCTTACATCGCCTGAAAACGAAGATGTCAATGATGATTAAAGGTATGAGGATGAGTTAAAGGAAAAGAGTACCCAGTTAATAAATCAAGAGAAATTGCATGACGTTGACGTGATCGTTATTGCACTCATCAACGCTGATATCGGGAGCGATTTTGACTGGGTAGGACAATTTACGCTTTCTCTCTTTTAATTATGTTTTTGTTTCAGCTCTGAAGAAATGAAAAGGACCATCGTGTGAAAGCTATCAATGTACAATGAGGACGATAAATTATTTAAAAACATTTGTAAGGTGAAGATTCTAAGGCTGGTGTTTAGGGAAATGTAAAATAAGTACCAAATCAAATTTCCTATTGGGCCATTTTCCGATGCACCTTTCATTCAGATATGCGTACATGCTCTAGTACTTTATAATCAAATAGTACCTCAAACAATCACACAATTAAAATTTTTGGATCAAATTCAGCGACCCGTAAATGTTTATGAACGTAGAGTGTTTGACTGTTCCAGTGATTCATTAATACACAATCACGCGCCATTCTGTTTTGCTGTTTCTGTAACTGCTCTTCTTCAATAGTACTCTGTGCATTTGCTTGTGGTGGTAAAAACAGGTAGTGCCTATTGATTCAAAGTATTATTATAGAAGATGCTCTTTTATTTGAGCTATTTGGCTTCATAAGGTAAGAGACAGATAACTCAAGCAGAAATTTATTTTGGATGTAACCATCGAGAACACCAATGAACTAAGAGCAATGAGTCAAAGTGGTAAACTTAATTTTGCAATTTAAATCCACAAGGCAGCAAATCCAGAGGCAGCTGATCGATATTCTTTCATTGCCCAAATTATCTAAACAAATGAGCGGGTTTTTCATGTTATTCAATGATGTCGAGGAGTAGTTTAGAGCGCGTTTACAATTCAAAGGTAAAAAGGCAGTTTTTGGAGCTGTATTTATGGCCTTTTATTTTTTAGAGTTCTATGTTAATCAGTGAGGCACTCTTCATCTGAAAGGAAACGGAAAGCTGTAGTTGGCTGGTTTGTAAGATCAAGCTCATCATGCAGTATAGTAGGCATCTTCGTGGGACGAATATGAGTATCAAAGGGATGGAAAATGACATCGATTCAAATTCAGTCTCGCGCTAAAGATTTTCAGCAGAGCAAGAATGCTTCTCTGAGGATTCTAGGAATGGAGAAGATGAGTAAACATGGTTTCACGGGAAACCCTTCTCCTCATCTCAAATGCATCCTCAAATGCATGAAGACACACAAACACAGTGACGCGCATACTCAATGACCTGTGATTGGATGTCAGAAGTCGTTGAGTATGAACTTCACTACCTTGCACAACCCAAAATCCTTACTACTACACTTTTATATTAAAAGACGTTCCGACCACAGCAAGGTCACCTGCTTAGCGAGTGTGGTGAGGTTTCCCTGAGCCGACAACACCTGTTCAGTTTTCTGCCATCCGTGCCGAACTTCCTCAACCAAATCTGCGCAAGTATAATGAATCTAAAACCTTTGAAATATTTGCAGCATTTAAAACTACTGTTGGAACGTATTTGATTTAGTTCTACCTGAGAAAATGTGTATCTAGGATGTAAGTTATAGTCAGAGTGTTGCGCATGCCACAGTAGTTGTGCTGCACAGGCCATTGTAGATGTGTTGAGATGATCATAACAGTTGTGTTGTCATCAACTGTGTAGCGTAAGTAACAACAGTTGTGAACAGAAACATATCATAACAGTTGTGTTAGGCAAGTGGTGAACGGGAGGAGTGTAAAATTTAGCACATTTGTCATTAAATTTAGAATAATTTAAGCAATTTTTTTGAATCCATATAAAAAGAGGATGACTTTAGCTACGTGTTTTACATCTATAAATGTGTTACATGTGTGTTTCAGCAAAAAAAAACATATATTGAAGAATGATAGGTTTGGGAGTACAGTCATTGATGAAGTGCATGCTCTCATTTGAATTCTTCGTCAAACCTTGGAAGGAAATGTTAGCCTTAGTTGATAAAGATAACTAACTTTATCAACTTGAACTTCAGAAATGCTGTCAGTAAATGAGGCTGGATCTGTCTCGGTACACAGTCAATACTGTTATTTGAAACTTCATTAAAATGACCACTGAATGATACAGTATCGATTCTATGATGTGAAGCATCGCCGTGCCCTAACGGGGTGAATTGGAAACCACTTCACCAGTTTTTGAATTCTCGCTGTTAAAACGAATGAAGATACCGTAACGCAGTTTTAGTCATCACGCACATCAAGCCATCACTAAGCCATTCTAATTTCTGAACGAAGGGCTGAAATGCTTGAATTACAAAAAATGTTTATCGTTGGGTCGATTTCCTAATTCCAGACGAAAAACGTTTATACTGAATTGTTTCATTGTTCACGAGTAGTGTGAACAATGCTATGGAAGACCGTTGTACAAAGTTGCACCTCATTAATGGTTTTTCTATTTCCTGATTTTTTCCAGGATCTTAAGTAAAGTTTTTAAAGCGTGTACGCGCCACTGCACTATTTATTATGTCTCAGACTGACCCAAAATTGACTGCCATCAACAATGAAAATTTCTTGATAAACTGCGCAAATCAATTCTGAATTATTATTTCTAATAACTATTGTAAACCTTGTAAAATATAACACTGACCTGACCAAGAGCCCTCTTTGAGCAAACGCATCAAGCAGTAGAGGAAGCCGACGGCTGCCGCAGCTGTTGCAGGCATGTGGTGGCTCACACTGCCTGTCCGTAGGCTCTTCACGCCTTCGTTATCCGAGCCGTCCTCGCTTACCTCCTCTGGCACACGCGAAACTGAGTCCAAACTAGTGACACTGTTATGTTCCGAGGCGCCGTCATATGAATTCATCCTTGATTCATGGCACAACTCGTGGCTCCTCTTCTGATTTGTCATTTTGCTTAGTTTAGAATCGATTTCGAGTGCGGAAGGTACAAAACCTTTTTCCTCATTTGGATATGATTCTATTGTAGAGGTAATAAAATTGCAATTCTTAACTGCGCCTTCGGGTTGTTTTACGTCAAAGGTTTTAGACAAAATATTTTTGTCGACTTTGGAGTCCAGAATGTTCCCTGCACCTTCTCTTGCAAACTTCACTCCTGAATATAGGTCTGCATACCACTCTGATTGTATCACTTCCATGTGATTTACATTTGAGTTTAATAAATTGGTTCCATCTTTTAAATTATCATACTTTTCTGGTAGCATCAATTCATCTCGATGATCTGTCTGTTCAACAGTTTTCTTGCTATTTATTATGGAGATTTCACATGAGTTTTGCTCATTTTGTAACCCCGCCTTAATTAACTTCAATCTTTTCGACGACATCACCGCAGGAGTGCACAATATGAAGAGGAGCGAAATTACTGCACAGAAAAAAGGCAAGTCAAGGCAATCATAAGAGAAAGAACTGAATACGACCGATGCAAAGCTAGAAAAAAAATTAAATACCCTTGAATAATCTTCAAATTTTCATGGTTAATTTTGGAAATCTTGTGCAAGTAGTTGAGGTCCTTTTAGTAATTATTGAGGTAAATTTCCTTTCTAGCCAAATATTTTTCGACTGGAAAGGCCATGTTAAGCCTCTAAAATATCGTTCACAGAATGAACGCTGTGCTAGTGGGCAAGAAATGATTGATTACACATGTAATTAAGAAATAATAGAAACCACCAGTACCGATCATTCTTCTCGAGTTCGAACAGTCAAGTGTGGGACAGTTTTTGCTTGGTCACAAGGTCATAAAATGAGACCTTTAACTGCCCCCCTTAGCCACTCCACGCAGGAGGTGGCACGATTGACGTTAGCCGTCTCAAAGCTCAAAGCCGCCTGACGAGGAAGAAGTTACCCACTAACATCAGGTTTAAAATGAACTAATTACGCCTATCACTTGTTTCGAAGTTTGTCGTGACAGAACAATGAAGCCACTATATCGTACTAGGTTTATTTCCTTCAGATGAAATTCAAGTCCTTCAGAGTTTTGAGCAATTTCTTCCAATTGAAAATTGAGTTTCTCAGACTTCAACTCAATTGCTTTTAAATGAGAATTACAGCTTAAAAAAATATCATTTAATTTCTTCTTGTAGAAATAAGGTTTCTCAACCGGAATCTAAAGATTCTCAAAATTCATCAAGCTCAACAAAATGGAAATTAAATGTCTCAAGCTCATCATTTGCAAAATTTTCTGTGATCCCATTAGTGATTTTTTTAAGTAATAATATCCAGTATGCATTACACATTATGAACCACATTTAATTCTGAATTTTGAGAAGCAACATAACCGCTGTAATCTCTAAAATAAAGTCAACGGTAACAGAAAAGATGACTAAAAACATTTTTGTGTCTTAACTTTAAAAGAATGGACAAGAAGTTGCGAGGACTTCAGGAAAGAACATTAAAAATGCGGATGAATAGTTCAAGAAAACTAGAAGTATTCCACTGGAGAAAGGTTTGCAGTAAATCAACAATGACTGATCAAATTAGGAAGAGAATGTTATCTGCTGCCCAATTTTAAACACAACTTAGTGTGCCCTTGCCAAAATTTCTCAAGTACTTTTCATTAAAACTTGGCTGAAAGGCTAGTAGTAGTGCACAGACCTAATAATGCACCTATCGACTTCAAATTACTCTCAAACGGAGGATTGAAACATTCTTTCTTTCCGGATCATAGACGGTACGGAAACGGTATTCTGTTAACTATATAAATTTATGGATATACCTATCCGACTCGCGCGCCGTTAAAACACAAAAGTTCACCCACTCGTAAATCCAAAATAATGCACCTAAAGACTTCAAATTACTCTCAAACGAAAGAATGTTTTAATCTTTCGTTTGAGAGTAATTTAAAGTCGATGGGTGCATTATTTCAAAAGTTACAAGTGGGTGAACTTACGTGTTGCATTAGTGGCGGGGCTTATTTGGAAAAGATCCCTTCATTCATTATGGACTACAGATATATTGAATTTTTAACGATTGACAGTGTTTCAAAAGAATATGTTGAGTGAATTTTTTCTGAATGAACTTGAACTAATAGTAGATTTCATTGATTTCAAACATATTCATCTTATTTTAGGTGCATTGCGCCAGAGGCGGTAAAATGGAGAGTTCATGACATACTCAGTATACAAACCCAGTAAGGCGGTGCGGACATTCGCATTTGGGCGACACCAGGCGTCTTTTGCTGCCGTCAATCGACACCAGGCGGCCTGGACAGGGAGATGTACCGTCTCCAGCTGTCTCTGTCGTTGTAGCCGTTTGTACCATGAAACTTGTTTGAGAAACATCTGCAACAGACGTGAAACATTTCGATCACCTCAAAATTCGATAAAGAAAAAATTTATGGAACTAGTCACTTTGATTAAGACTTTGTCTGCTAAGCCGATATTGGGCTGTAGATATTTTATATTTTTGTTGAAGTACCTGTAGAAGGTGTAGAGCAGTTGGAGATGTTAAAAAATTTGATGACAGATAAAACGGTGTTGAATTTTACGGACCAGTTGGGCGTGCATGGTAAACTGCCATTTTTAGATGTTTCGGTTGAAGCTTTTCATAATACTTTTCAGAGATCACTTTACGTCAAGCCCTCTCCTGCAAAAGAAACTACAAACTATGATTGTACATAATGCTCCGCGAGTGTACAAAAAGGGTGTTATACATACTTTAATAAATAGAGCTTATAAAGTCTGAGCTGTGATTTTTAACATTCTTACTGTGTCTGATGTAGCTTAAGGATTAGATTTGCATTTTATCAATGTGACTGAAATTTTTTTCCGTGTTTTCAGCCTGCAGATTATGTTTGTACATCGAAACTTCTTTTTTCATGGACTTCAGAGATACTGAATTTTTAACAATTGACAGTGTTTCAACAAAAAATAAATTATATTAATTATTTATTGAGTGGAACAAATTTTACAACGTCTGCATTACTCTGAGGGCGGTTTGAGAGACAGGGACATTTGCCGACCATTTTGAACGCGGAATCTTTCTGGTATAAAAGAGCTCCAGAAATTGAAAGTGCTTTTGTCCCAGACCAGATGAAAGACCTTGTAGGTCTGTGCAAAAGGAATTCGACGGAAAAGATTATTTTTTGAAGAAAGAGAAAGAAAGAAATAAGTTTATTTAAAAAAGTTGAAACATAAAATGTATTCCAACGCACGGGCTTTTAAAAATTTTTCAATATAACGGAACTTCATTGATAGACCAACCATAAGAGGTGGACAAAACCCTGTCAGGGGTTGGATTTCAATTGAAAATCCCCCCATAAAAATGTGAGCTGTTGACTACTTTGTATCTGTCGTTCTGTTCAACCGCTTACTTTAATGCACAAAATAAAGGCACGAAAAACATAATACAAACGTTTAAACTTTTTAGTTATCTCATGATAAATAATCTCATAATAAGAGGAAATCTTAAAAATAAATCATGAATTTTTTCCACAATAAATCGTATAATGAGTATATGCTTAATTTCGACTAAAATGAAAATAAAATTATGGATAAATTGCAGAAGCAGCAAAAAACCTTGAAGTAAAGACGTTGAATGGTGCATATTACGTGAACTTAACATTATTCCTCCGATTTGGATTTTTTGTTCGGAATATTGGGTGTAAGAAATTTTACAGCGTCTGCATTACTCTGAGGGAGGTTTGAGAGACAGGAACAATTATTTAATGCCGGCCATTTTGAATGCTGAATCTCTCTGGTTTTGAGGTTGCGGGAAAAATTTCTCCACTACCGCTTGGGCGTTTCTGAGGTGGCGTTGCTCTCAAAGCCTTTGGAGTGATTCTAAAATGCGGAGGTTTATTTGGTTTGATGCAGCGGAAATTACTCTAAAATCACCTAATTTAACAGGAATTTTGCACTTCTCTGCATGAGAGGGAACTGAAGAGTAGAACTGTGTGGAAAATAACTAATTAGTTCTAAAACTCCTGCCGGCATTAGGTGATTTTAGAGTAATTTCCGCTGCATCAAACCAAATAAACCTCCGTATTTTAAAATCTCTCCACATTTTGAAATAAAAACCGGTTTTAAATGATATGCAATCTGCCATTCCTCTACTACTAATGTGATTTTAATACTGAACATTTTTATTTTGTTTCTTTCATGTTTTTTTTTTGCTTTCTTCTTTCAAGATTGATGTAAATTGGACACTTGACTAGTTTTTTCTACTTGTTTTCAGGTTAATAATGACCCTGGAGGTCAAAACGTTCCAGAAATTTTTATTCATTGACTTCCCTAAATAAATAATGAGATTTAAGACGTGTCTCTGGGCCCTTTTTTTATAATTCGAAAATGCAGAGAGCAAACCACATAAATGTCTCCATAAATTAGTACTCATTAGCAAGCACATTCATGGATTTAAAATATATCATAACATGAATAGTAATTTTTTGGTGTATTTATTTGGGGTATTTTCTCTTTCTCTTCCTGACGGTTGGCGCGAAGTCTGTGAGCTGGACACTCCCTGGGATCAGAGGCCATATACCTGGGTTGACTCCAGTCAAATTTGATAACAATCGGCAGACTAGTTTTTTTCCGTAATTATTTTATTAATCTGTTTAGATTTCTCAAAGGATATTCGTTATTTTCTAACATTTTCCTGAACTCATTAAAACATAAAATTATTACTTATTTGTACGTTTAAATCAAATCTAGATACCTTAAATTTAGTATGTCGCTATTTTTTAAATAATTTTTTACGTATATTATAATATTTTAATTTTTCAAAATCGGGTATAATATACCCATGATTAGCGTTGGCGTTGCACGAAATATAGTTTAGCGTTCTAGGGTTAAGAGAGGGGTTGCCTGATTGCGTTTCCTGAAATTACCTTTGCTCACCACTTTGTCTGCGAAGTTCATTCATTTCTTAGCAATTCTTTTTGAAGATATTGAGGTTATGTCTCCCCTGACTAGGCCACTATAGCCCAATTGCCCAATTGTGAGACTACTAATGACTAAATCACTAATAATCAAGATTTTTTGACACGTGTGTTCTTAATGCTATGAAAAAATATTAAGGTTCCGTCAATTTTGTCATATATATTGTTTCTACGTGCGACTTGAGTCATTTTTTTATCCAACTAAACACCGAGATCTTTTACTTTGTGAACTGGCTTGATTTTACCGTCACTAAACGTCAGCGTAAATTTTGGGGATTTTCTGATCGCATTCTTTGATCCAAAAAAAATCCTGTTTTACTAGTGTTACGATTACGGCCATTTTGGTCAAACCACGATTTCAAGTTTTTTAAAAGGCTTTCAGCATTGACTTGTGTCTCTTTCAGATCAGCTATCGATCAGCTATCGCAAAATGCGTACATCTATAGCGTTTCCACTTGATTCTGTTTTCATTTCTACGCTGTTATAAACTCAAACATATGTTTATATCTCAAAATATACTTGTTTTTCATCTTTTCACAATTAATTATATATAATTTTTATATTTGAATGGTATTGAATGTTATATTTTAGATTTAATTTTAATTATTACATATACTTGTATGTAGGGTCGGCCGAGCCCGCGAAGTGATGAAGCCGCGAAAGAGGATCCGCGAAATGCCGAGGTAACATTGTATACAAGTTTCGTGTGTTGAACGTAAAAGGGGCTTTGTAAGTGAAGAGAACCTGTTTCACTAAATTTTCATCGTCCTACTTTGCACAATGCGCTCACACCTCAACTATGCACGAGAGATGTAATCTGTTGGGAGAAGATCTTGAACTTTCTAAAACTGGTACGAGTGTAGATTATTATCATTGATGACATACCATACGTCGACGTCGTTTGGTATTCCCAAGTCACATGCCGTAGCTCCTGTGCCTGTGTGAGGCCTGTCGCAGAAGAATTGCAGCCTGTTGTCCTCATCTGCATCACATGATTCCGAAGGCCTACCATAACCTCTCCTGTTCGCATTGAAGCTTCCATGTTCGCGTAGACTTCGATGTACGTTTGTAAACATGCGCTGTCCAGGTAAATATCGATTGGGAAAACGCACCTGATTCAACCATGCAGCGTCTTTAACATTGCCGTTGGCTGCACCGTGAGGGGTATACTTATCTGTCATTTCTTCATTTGACCGACGTGCTATGGTATCAACATTATGTCGCAGCATGAACTGATTCGTTTAACACTGAGCATTTGAATGTTGCCACATGTAAAGGTGACGTTTGACTAGAAATGAACATTTTATAGACTCGAAAATGTGGCAAACTGGGCCCATAAGTTAAAACTCTACTCAGAAAATACGCCATTCCACAAACAAGGAGTTTTGAAATATTTGGTGTTAGTGAAAAACCGTTTACTTTGCCCTTCCCTGTCTACAGTCAAAGTTTGTACCTCTCGATTTTCAACGTCCTTTATATTTAATCCTCCGTTGAATAAATAGTATAAATACTGTCAACATCCGATCATTTATATCATTTATACACTTTACGTAAATTAAGCATTGATATTTTCACTTAGCGCATCAGGACGACGGATCTAGTTTTACGCTCAAAAAGATGATATTTGGCGTCTGCACTCCGCCTTTTTCGAGGATTTTACTCTTTCTTGTTTAACGAAATCGATGGAAAAACTTCTGCGTGACCTGCTATGCTCTCTGATCAACTGTTATTTGCCAGGTAAAAAATTGGCGATCAAGTTACGGATAGGACAGTTTAGGATAGGTAATGTGTGGTTGGGACAGGTTAGGTCAAGTTAGGGTTAAGGTTATTCAAGGTGAAAAATAACAGGAAATTTTTTCATCAGCCCCCCAAAAAAAACATTCTTAGCCTCACGGGTGCACTAGCAAACATACATTATATGTCCACGAGAAAATGAATATCATTTCCCAATAAAATAATCGATAGGAAATTTTTCATAGGGCAGGAAAATTTTGATTTCACGATTACCCTGAACTATTTCTCTTTTACTTTTACCCTTTACACCTGTCAAAAATATCAGCACTCGCACGAAATCACATCCGAGAGCATCACATATCTGATCCGAGTAACTATGACTACCAGGCATTATAATTAGGATCACCGATAGAATTACCTGCGCAGCAGTGTCGTACGGCGCAATAAATACCTATATTTATCTAAAGTCATCAATCACACAGATATTGGTTTCCAGAAAGCGTTAGGACCAGTTAAGAAATAACGGGAGTAGATCAAGAGTAGTCAGCGTCTAATGGCTGCGCACACACACACACGCCGGCGAGACGGGCGATGCAAGCACACAACTGCGCAGTCGTCGCACGACCAGCTGCGTCCGCGTGAGGTATGCCAGTTGGCAACTGACACACCCCGTGACACCCGATCAACAAGGTGCGCTGCTGCATTCATGACCTCACTGGTGAAAAAATATGACTTGTAGTATTCCTGTCTGCTTTACGCTAACGACTAATGTTAGCAAGCATTTTTCACATTAAACTGCGCGACCGAGCTTGCTTCGTCGCACACCATGTGACCTAGCTGTGGATGTTTGGCGAAGCCGTCGTTGAATGTTAGGGACAGCCAATGAAAATGGGTGAAACTATTTCTTTCTGATTGTGCACATAACAAGCAATTAACGTGAACACAAATGCATAAACATTGAGTATACCAAATGATGAACAATACACAGAAATATCTAAAATCCTTGAGTGAGATTTTCCAATTATCTATTTAGAGGTTAACATTATTTATTTTTTCCAATGTATGGTCAGCGTGCGATTCAGGCCAACAAAATTGCAACTTTCTACTCACCTGGAGTTCGCGGACCTAATTTCAAATGGCATAAGCAAGAAGCTTTTCTCAATAAATGCATGTAAACCTCAATGATGATTTTTCAAGTTCCTACGTAATTTATTGCCGGGTTGGCTTTGATAAAAGTGGATTTTGTTCCATGTAATGAAAATTTAGCGATACTAAAATGATAAGCGTAAATGGCGACGCTTGCAAAAACGGGAGTATGAATGATTGTTTGGGCATGTGACCAATGGCTGTTAACGGCTATTCGAGACCATGGCAACTATTTGTCAGAAATTGTTTGACCACATGGCAACTAACCACCAGAGATTGCTTGAACACTAGCAATTAGCGGTTCAAAAACGCTTGAGCACACGGTAATAAACCTTCAAAGATTGCTTGCCAAACGGCTAATACCCGTCAAAGATTTCTGAGGCACATGGTTAATAGCAGTCAAAGGCTAGGAACCGTTGAATAACTGATAGAAGAAAATGATGAATAATGCTAAACAAAAATTACCTTGCGACTATTGAGAGAAGTCAGTCGGAACCAGTGACCATACGACTTTTATAAACTAAAATACGAAGTTGATAAAACGGCATTTTATCACTTCCAAGCGAATCATCAGGCTATTTTTTAAATTATCAATTACTTTACGGCTATAGCTAAGCCTTTTTTTAACATGATTGAAAAAAATACAGTAGGTAGTTCAATGTTGATTGTTTATAATGAGTAACAGTAAATAATTTTCATACATATTGTTGTGGTATAGATAATCGTAAATTTATAATTTATACAGATAGAAATAACTCCTACTGACCAAAAAAAGTTCATTAGCTGCTAAAACACTTGTTACACATCTTTGACAAATAGACCATGAAGCATAATTTGACGCAGGACTGAGAAGTCAGGATGTTTTGAGTCCCGACTCTCCAGCCCTGCTTCGATGTCATATGTTTCGTACTTGTTACAGACCATACTCTAAAATTGGATCTGGTAAGGGAAAGAATGCCATTTCAAATTTATGTGTGATCAAAATTGAGATTGAAAAATTTTAGATTACTTAAAACACAATCGTTAAAATTACCATGTAGAAACATTTACAAGGCTCAAGATTTGATGGAATCGTTGTTCTTTCATTTGAGTTTAAAACATCCGCCATTAAATTAACAAGAATTGGCATTAATGCTAAGTTTACTTTATTCGTTGACCACTGAGTGAATCATTGTAATCAATCTTTTTATGTGCATATAACGCTAATGACCATTTATTTATATTCATGGAGGGGTCAAATGTTCAAATAAAGAAAGGAAAATGTTTGTTTTCAGTACCATCTACGAAAAAATAGCACAGATTCAATTTATAGCAAGAATAATATTATGGGCCCAGCTCGACAACTGCATTTTGTTTTATGCACAGTATTGCATCTAACAACATCATGCATTTCAGTTTTTACGAAGCCTAACCGTACTTAGAAATATGAAAGGAACAAAATAGAAGGAGGTCTTTCGGTATGGCCGAGTAATCAAAACTAAGTATTCCGTTATGCTGCCATTATTTCAACTAAAGAAATGCTCCGATTTGAGATGACACTACCTGTGCATTCTGGCAATTATTGAATATAGCCTGAACTAAATCACATGCGACATAGGGCAACTGACATAGAGCCTTATTCATCGGGCATTCTATCATTGTAGATGCTCAATAAATATTACTTATCTACATGCACATGCCTCATGAATGCTGGAGTTAACTCTTATTTTCTTAGATTTGTCATATTTTCCTCGATGTTCGGCCTCACCAAAATCCATGTGCATGTTGTAAGTGTAAAGTATGGTTGCACTGATTGTATCGAAGTACTGTATTCATCTATGACTTGATGGAGTTTCCGGTAGAGGAAACAAAGTAGGTTAAAATCAGACTTTTTTTCGCTGACGGTGTGGTTCTACTGACGTTACGGCAACGAACCAATAGCGGCGCTCATTTTGCACCTGGTAGCGCTGCTACCCCCAAATCTGGCTCCACTATTGGCCTAACGACATTGCGTTTTGGTGAAATCATAGAGTTTGTTTGAAATAAAGCCTTTCCGTTGGCTAGCCGAACAAGAGGAGGTGTATTTTCTCCCATAGAAATGACCCTACCTTTTTTCCTCTACCGTGACGGAGTTTCACGGAAACAGATTTCGAGAAGCGCTCACGGCTGCTGAAGAATAATTCCAGATTTAAGTTGTGCATGAACGCAACGATAAGCAGGGCTGAGGAAGTGATACTTAAGCTGGAAATAGTATCACAGGAACACTTCTGTTCCTCTGAGTTCTAGTTTTGGTTAATTGGCGATGATATCAGGTTTTGTGTTAAGAGTAGTCTTGAAGGCTCCTATACTGATACGCATCTTCTCATTCGCAGTGATATCTAAATAACTCTTTCAATGTTGCTGCACTACAGTAGCTGATCCGTAAACTAAACAAGACTCTTTTTTCGGGTGGGTAAATTAAGGATCTACGCAATCACATGGGATTTCTCGATCTGCTCCCCATGGATAAGAGGATGCAGATTTCAGCAGGTTAAGATCTTTGTTGCACATTTCTTTTGATTTATGAGTTTAAATGATCCAGTTGAATTTCCTGCCCCACTCGAGTCTAAGAAATTTTGTATTCTCCGCGTTCGGAATGAGATGTCCTTCCAGCTGCAAGATTGGGACTATCATTGGCTTAATTCATTTGTAAAATTGCATTGTTGTTGTTTTGGTCGTTGAAAACCTGAAGCCGCTATATAATGCCCATTCCGTAACTTGGTTGATTGCTGCTTGAGTTTTTTGTAATTTAGAACTACTACATATAATTAGAAAATGCAACGAATAGGCCGTCCACGAATAATGAGCTGAACACTTCCTCGGGAATTTCTCTCGCCAATGAATTAATTTTCACGGCAAGGAGGTTGACACTAAATGTGCTACCTTACGATGCGCCATTAGCAAGTTCCTTTCGTGATGATGTCTCTCATGTCTCGTGACGATATGATCTCTCATGTCTCGTGACGATATGATCTCTCATGTCTCGTGACGATATGATCTCTCATGTCTCGTGACGATATGATCTCTCATGTCTCGTGACGATATGATCTCTCATGTCTCATGACGATATGATCTCTCATGTCTCGTGACGATATGATCTCTCATATCTCGTGACGATATGATCTCTCATATCTCATGACGATATGATCTCTCATTTCTCGTAACGATATGATCTCTGATATCTAGATCATGACGAAATCTCTCAAATCGTTTTGTTTTTCCTTACTTTGATTCAACAAATAATTTAGGAATTCCGAAGAATTCTCTAGGAGTATTTAAATTATTTATAAGTTCCCAACTATCTCTTGGGATGTAAAATATCCAAGAAATTATATTTTTGATTTAACTGGCCCTGGACAGGGTTAATCTATTTGCACGCCACGTATGGTTTGTCTATTAATACGCTTGTATGATTTATCTATTTGTACACCTCGGATAGTTTGTCTATTAGTACACTTCGTATGGTTTATTTATTAGTACACCTCGTATAATTTGTCTATTAGTACTCCTCATATGGTACGTTTTTCTAAGGAATCTTACATTAAGATATTTTTAAAAGCTAATATGTTGTCATGTATCTCATGCATGTGTCTACTTTTTTGGAAATGAACGGGTTTTCTTTCTTTCTTTCTTTCTTGATTATAATTTTGGTTATATTTTTTCTTCTTCTCTAGAGCAATGTTGTTTTTTGATGTTCTGTTTTTCCGTTGCATCCAAAATGGTCTCTTTCGTAACGGTCTAGCAAAGTTCATTGTGAAGTTCGGATGTCGACGATTGAATAAAAGTTTGGCTTGTCCTTTGGAAACTTTTTCTCTATTCTGTATTTTCTTCCTCCACCTTCCTTGTCTGGCAAGCCTTAGCTTACGCCATTTGTTCGTCACCGCAGTGATGGCACTTCGGTTCTTCTTAGTCACAGTTGTCCATTCCGTGTCCGGCCAAACTACATTTCGAGCAAGTTTCTTCTTCTTAGCAATATTTTATCCCAAGGCCATATTACAGACATTTCTTGTGCATCATTGATCTGGGTTTGATATTATAGACTCTAGTGTTAGCTTATTCTCCGGGTTTATCAATGAACTCTGGTGTAGGTGACTGTCTGAAGGAGAACAGTGTTGGTTTTAGCTGCACATCGAAATGTTTTATCAAAGTTGCTTGAATCGTATCTTGTTCTCCGTATTTTTCCACTGGGCCGCTCTTGAACTGCTTGAAGTTATTCATATCATATTTTTAGATATATTAAATGCCTTTTTGAACACCAATGTTGAGGTTCTCCTCTATTGGAACAGGTAACCGATTCAGTCGTTTCTTTATTTGATTGCGCTGTATCACTCACTTCCACAGTGAAAATCATTTTACCGCTTGACTTTATAGTTTTAGGTTTACGTCCAAGATGATTTGCTGTGCATTTTTTTTCTTAAGGCCATGGAGACATTTTTTGCCTATCAGATTCATTCATTTTAAAATTAAAGTGCGTGATATACTTGCTAAATGGCATCATGCATCAAGTTTCCTCTATTCCCTCGTCGTCAATTTGTTTGAATTTTTGTTGAGTTACTTTTTCCACGTTTTATTTTCAACACGCTCCTCTTCTACAGGCTACTCCTCGCAGCGTGTGAAACTCCACAATGACATTTCTTTTGGTCGGACTCGCAATCGTAAGTAAAATCGCCGACGCCAGCGCTGCATATCGCAATGTTGCTGCGACATCTCTTTACAGTGTGTCTGTACGTTTGGCAGTTATGGCACACCATCGGTTTGTTATTGAACGGGTACGCTGTTTTATCTTGCATTTCCTCAAAGATGTATATATTGTAAGGCACGTAGTGCTGCTTAAATGTTCCATGAAAAGCTTGCGTTTCGGGGTATACTGGTTTGATGAATGTTGTTCCTATAACATTTTCCATGTTGTAGGAGTCAAGTCTTGAATTCCTCAATGTCAGTGATGTCAAAGTCATTGATATATATTAGGCCGACTGAGTGGTTGAAGCAGTCATATTCCTTTGTGCGACACGGCATGTCTCCCATCTTCAAAGATCCACCATTTTCCCGGCCTAAGTTTTTTTCCAGTTAGCGTCACAATCTCTTCCATCATTCTGAAGGAGTTGACAATTTTCTTTCCTGCTTTGAATATTATTGAGAAGTAATTAGGAAAGTATTTTTGTTTCATTTTCTGCTGGGCTCCTCTGATTACGAGTGCTCTCGGATATCTATCTCCTGATGTCTCTAGGTTGTGTAGGTTCCATGATTCAGTGTTTCACAAAGGGCAAGGGTCCTTGCTCGGCAGAGGGCCGACCCACAAAATTTAAGGAAAATCACCCTATATTATGATCTATTCAACACTAATACAAAAATAAGGAAAAATACCCCGTTGGTAAGGGGCCCCGCCAGCGTTGGTTCTAGTCAGAAAAACTAGATGACAGGAAACATTTATAAGGAATACAATCAGCTACAATGTAAATTGTACACTAACGCAGCTGGCCATAAAAACGGTATCACCTCAGGAAGGTGTGGGTCGGCAAGGTATAGACAAATTAAGTACCATACAATCCGTATCCTAGCTCGTTTCTAATATTCTTCTTGCCACACATAAAATTAGTGCAATTAGATACCATTAAAACGTGGCAAAGAGACAAAAAATCCCCGAATCAGAATACATCAGAGAAATCGGGAGAGCAACTATTTAAAAAAGCTGGATGTAAAATGCGCTAGTGTACGAATAATAATGGAGAACATATCAAGGATGTCATTTAAATAAAAAACTGACGGCTTTCCTTCATTTCCCATGTCATCAATTTTTGTAGCTGCATTAGTTGTTACAAATGCTCAAAATGGTGAAGTGACTTATGCGCCACCCTGAACAATCGATGTCTACTACATAACCCATCAAGGTTAACATACGAATTCAACTTGTGTATTTCGTACTAAGCGTTTATGATACATCCTGTTCAAATGCTGAATTACATAACGATATTAGATGTTGGCAGTGAAACTCATTCTCTAATATTCATCTTCTAAGCACAACACAATTTGCCGTCGATTACTGCGGTGGTTGAGAATTCCCTCCGAAATGAAAGGAAAGACCGATATCTGCCAGACGACGCCAGTGGTCTGATGGCGCAAGAATTGAACACGTCATCTAACTCTGGCTAGTTTGTTTCATTCAATACCTCGACCATATAACACAGAAAAAAAAACGAAGTTGTACTCTGATAGGTGACATGGACACTCGCGTACGGAAACCGACAATACGTTTCAATGCGTTTGAAGCATCAGGCAGAGAATTCGAGGGTTTATACCTCGTTCTAAGAACAAGCTCAAACAAGAAACGGTATCGTACGTCATGAACTAGTTGAATGGCGACATTAACGAAGAGTTATCAAAACTTGAAACGGCGAATGAACGCTGCGATTTACATCGTCAGCAGGAATGAAGGATAAATACAGTGATCTAGGCTCGCCTAGAAAGTCGAATCGTACTAAATAAACGTGGTAAACCAATGCCGACTATGACACCACACAGCACTCGCCATCCCGAAATAAATTCGAACCAGGTTTCCTCAAATGCTAAGATGGAACACCCTAATCAAACTCACTTCATCAGGTAAAATTTAAATGTGATTTTGATAATACGAAGCCTAGTAGGCACGTTCTAAATGTAGATGACGCATATCGCCGAATGTTATGTACCCTACGAACGAAAAGCTTTTAAATTTCTGAGCAGTCAACTTTGGTTTCACACAAAATCACAGATAACGGCAACAATGCCATTGGCGCGGCTTGTGCACTCCTACTTGAAAGCCAGGGCATGAAGACAGACGGAATGATACCGTAAGCGCAAGTATCGACTTCTCCGCTAGGTCATGTAATTTCAAGCTACTACTGCTGTCGCCACTGAACAACCGCCCATGTAAGATGTTTCGTGTCATGAAGGAAGTACAACTTTATAAACATGAAAGGATATCAAACAAAAATTAAACGAAAATCGTGTTTTTAGTCCTTATGTGCACACGAAATCGCAGTCTACTCTTCGTCGTCATCATCTTCCTCCTCATCCTCCTCATCATCATCATCACCTTCTTCCTCATCGTCCTCTCCTTCTGCCTCTTCGCCTTCTGCTTCTTCCATATCCTCATCTTCATCTCCTTCTTCCTCCTCCTCCTCCTCCTCTTCTTCTTCTACTTTCTTAGCAGTCTTTTGCTTCTTTGATTTATTTTCTCCATTTTTCACGGTTTGCTTATTCTTAGCTTTGTCGCCTTTGGAGGGTTTCCGGTCCTGTGAAAAAAAGAAAACGTCAGCAACGAAGTAACATTTTGGCAAAAGCTTGAAATGTGTAGGAGTGACATTCCACAACACATCAATTCGCTTCAAGCGATGCCACTTATAAATATGTTAATGTAAAACATGTACAAGGTACCAACTTGGATAATTCTTAGGACAAATTTTAAACTAATTATATTATAACAAATACCATAAAGTTAGACACGGCAAGGGCCGCGAGGATGAGCACGCATGCAACAGTTAAACTCATATGCGTGTAAAAAATATAAATCTTTGGAAAAGGCTGTTGAGAATTTAAGACAAAACTCAAGCCCAATATATTTTTTGAAGCATCAAGAAAGACATGGAAACATTCACTTACAAATAAAGTTCTCTTTAGAAAACTGAATTTCTTTGCCAATTCCAAATTATTCATTATGCATGAAAAACCGAACCAGAAACTAGAGATAAAATTTTCAAAAATAAACAAACATCAATTAAAAGTCCAAAATGTATTTATTACAGATATCTAATAAGAAGCGTCGAAGGAAAATGTGGCAAATATAATTTACCTTTGCGTTGTTGACAACCACCGTTGCACCCTCAATCTGTAGAACAAGAAGACAAAAGATTAGCAACGAAACCCCACACCATCAACTAGCTAGATGAGAAAACACGGCCACGAAACCCTGCATAAATGAAATTCGTAAAGAGCTGGTCAAGACGCAAGTAAACTTGCGTGTTCAACCGCGAACTGCAACATATTCTACACAAATGCCTTTTAACCAAGCTGTGTTAACAAAGAGTGATTATGGCACCGGCACATTAATTCTACTTTAAATGGAAATTCAAAATATTAAATCAAACTACAAATTGTCAATCGCAATTGAACGCAACAGTAATTTGAAAATTTTTTTCCAACTAATCACGCGATACACTTGGTTTCATCTCTCAGCACCGTAATGACACAGTTCATGGCAATCTCGAGTCTCAATCAGTATGTGCTTCATTAACAGCGCTAACCATAAGCACTGTAATGCAATCTCGAATCGCAATCAATAAGTGCTGTAATAACAGCACAGCACATTTTCCTGCTCCGCATATTTTGAAAAAGTGAACCGTTACTTGATAAAATCTAGGCACAAGGCTCATGAACATGCGAGCGAGGTCACGCTATCCCTCGCAATTGAAGTAATTTGCAATGAGATAAATATCCTACACAGCTCAGAGTTATTATTTTGAGTTATCACTACACAAGTTAGTTCAAGACATCCTGGCCACAAAATAGGCGATTTCAAGAAAGCGGAGAAAGGACCATTTAGTATGGACTGTTGAAAACGGGGAATGTATGCACAAGATGTGATCCAACACGGCATACCCTTCGCATAGCAACAGCAAGTTGGTAAGGCAGAGGAAGAGAAACTAATAGACAGCAAAGGAGGTACAAAAACTGATGTGAGCATGAAAGATAAAAGTTACGAAGGCCTCTATAACTGAGGCTATAGAACAATATCTCTCCTTG
The DNA here is from genome assembly GCA_014220935.1 of Platorchestia sp. MABIK. Classification (NCBI taxonomy): domain Eukaryota; kingdom Metazoa; phylum Arthropoda; class Malacostraca; order Amphipoda; family Talitridae; genus Platorchestia; species Platorchestia sp. MABIK. The sequence goes on from JACJUY010000060.1 coordinate 305,494, forward strand.
GGATGCCAGTCCTCACAGCATAGGATTGACAAACCTACTTGACCTAAACCGATTGCCTATCGTACGTCCCATGTAAAGACAGCTTAGCGTTTACGCTAGCTTAAGATTGGAAGCAGTACGTGCACGAAAGTGTGGGATGAAATTTCAACTATTATGAAAGAAATATAAGCCATCTTATACCCTGACTATTTCAGCAAGTTAACAATGCTACAAAATTTGGTAATAGGTAATACCAAATATTTGGTAGATCATTCCTATGAACCGTTATTAATGGCCAAAAATGTTTAGCATTTCAAATCATAGACATGAACATCAGTGACTCATTACACGGGATAATTTTTTTTGCTCGTTCATCACAGAAAATTACTTTCTCCCTTCCCCAACCAAGCCTTCACATGAACAAGAGAAGAATACAATTCGATCAATCGACAAGGGCTGCTTACCTAATGCAGCTCAGCTCGACTTTCTTACCTCGTGCGACTCCTTTAAAGCACTCTGTAGGCTTTTCTCTGTCTTGAAGGCAACAAATCCGAATCGCTTGTTAATGCTCCTGTGAATATTCCACGGAAGGGTGACGTTCAAGACTTCACCGAATTTAGAGAAGTATTTCTCGATGGTAGTCTTTTGTGTCTTATTATTCAGTTGAGCAATAAAGAGCTCAAAGTCATACTTCGGTGCGTCCTTCTTGGCTTTCTGTAATGACAAATTTTGAATTAAAATTCATCTACAGCAACGAAGCCGCGGTAGCATTAAAAAAGACCTTAATGTTCTACTACAAAATGATGCAAATGAGGAAAGAATCTAACTCACCAATTTTACTTTGCACGGAAGCAATTGAAAAGTCACTCATCTTTATGGTATTATTCAATAGCACCACAAGCAATGCATCATTTATAGCCATTTTCTACATTAAACAGGTCAAGTCAAGGAAATGTGTACCATACAAAAATTATCACCCCAACCAAACTTGTGCGCAAACTTGATTTATCGCAACAATTGCACAGTAGCTTAAAATTTAGTTACAACATCTAAAAGATTTACACAACCCACAAAATTCAAGTTTGTCAAATACTTGTGCTGCACTAGCCAACAGCAGTCCATCCTGTTGTAAAATAAGGTAGAAATAACAATTCCATAGATGCTGAATGAGTTCAAGTTTGTCACTTCAGTGTATATAATACTCAAAACTCTAGGAAGGAAATTGAACAAACATCTTCACTGTATAATGATACGAAATACAACTCAACTACTTCATGTCAATGGTTTACTGAATGGCAGGAGAAACATTTCAGTTTCAACCCAGTTTTCTCGATTACAGTTTCTCCCAGCAGAACATGAAACACACCTGTCTCCTTAAGCAAATAAAAAATAAAATTCACGACTGGTGATTGCCAAAATCCCCTTGCCCTATGCTTTGCTCCCTAAATCAACTTCATATCTACCTGCAAACCAATCAGAGTCCAACGCCTGCCAACCTTGTTCAACAACCACGTCTTGCATCAAGAAAAATATCACTCAACTCTTATTTGAGGTAAATATATAAAATGATCAGTATTTGAAAACTACTTTTAACTTTCGAACAACTTGAAAGTTGTGCATTGCAGAAGACACTAATAATCATTTGATCACAAATATTTAAGTACGGTAAGTCCTCTGTAGTACAATGTATTAATAGAGGGAAGCAATTTGCACCTTATGTGAAACATTTCTGTACTGGCTATTTTAAAATTCACCATCAATAAAAAATAAATACTAGCTGTTCCAGATGTGTTGAACTTGCGAACCCACTAAGCTTGAGGAGAACACGTTACACTTACTGATAGCTAGTCTAGCAAATTAACCGACAGTATATCAAGAATCCACACTAACTCAAATAAGGAAAAACCTTCAACATGAAAAAAACATGAGTTCATAAGCCAGAAGAAAGGATCGTGTTCAGAAATATTGCTCACCTTTTGTGGCTGCTTGCTCTGTGGCTTATTTTGAGGCTTCTTCCTCTTCTGGGCCCCCTGTTTGGCAACCTCAGGCTTCTTCACAGCGGCATCAGCAGCATTCTGTTTGGATTTAGTGGCTACTTTAGCAGCTGCTGCCTTCTTGGCCTCGACTTCCTTTTTGGGTGACTCGGCAACGGCCGCGGCTTTCTTGTTTGTCTTGTTCTTACCCATTTTGTTGGTGTTCTTTGTGCTTACCTGAAATTAGCATCATTGTTAGGAAAGCCAGGACAGTCTTTTATTAAAGTTTGCTGTTCACACATGCAAAGATATTTGGAAATCATTATGTTACTTCACTACAGATTAGTGGATACACGAGTTAAAATATCATGCAATTCAAATCAACATAAATTTCATTCTAGACACACTCCTGTCTCACTCCATCAGAACACACTTTCATACCACTGTGAAGATGTTTAAAAAAATGCACAATGCATCAATGAGACATGTCAATAGAAGATGATGTTCCTCAACACTTTTGTTACTTCATTCTTTAACCAGGAATAGTGAAAATATACAGGTTAAATGTTTCTATATACATAAGTCTCTTAATGAATTTGACATAGGCATAATCATGTTTTTTATTTAATAATTCTTAAATATCAAAACAAAGGTAATCTCAAGAGAAAAAAGAGAAGACCTGTATGTACTGTAGAGAATGGAATTTTATGTACAAGGTGTATCCACCCAAGATACCTTTTGCATAGATACATGTCAAGAAATAAAGAACAGAAAAAAAATAGGCATGAAGGAGAGAAATCCACAAGATCTATCTATTGCTGAAATAACTTGTCAGTATCTCATAGAAAAGACCCTTATCATATGCCCATTGAGGATTGAAAATCTTTCTGTTATATCAAATACATCAAAATTCATCTTCCAGTAATTAACCATGAATTCCTGAGGCTAAATTTCAGTCAGGATGATGGTACATACTTTGAAATACCTCTTAAATTTAAGAATAAACCGTTAAAGAAATAAGTTGTAATAAAATTTAAACTATTACTTACAACTGGTGCCTGAACCATGACAACTGGTCAACAAGATTGATGAAGATGTGCTTTGTAGATAAGTGCTCAAAATCTGGGGAAGAGAAAAATAATTAAAGTTCAGTATATCTAGAATACAAACATCTATTTCCATACATAGCATTTATACAATAAAATACATACTCATCTATCTACCCTGTCCCTTCAGAGTTATGACACATGTTTCAAAGATTTTCCAAATTTAATGATTCATTGTCAACAAATTTTTAGTATTGTTACTCTGTTTTGCACATCCAACAATATCATTAAATTAATACAAATTTTGAGCATACTCAATGCTTTAGTACTGCAGGCTTCTGAGAATTTCACTTTAACAACCAAAAAAATGTTAACACCTAAAAAAGAAAGTCCCAAAAAATCTTTGTTATATCACAAAAGACAACAGTAATTGCAAAGCAAGCAATAATAGCTCAGCAGCTCAGGAGTAACTGCTCTACACAGAATTTTATTTTGAATCCCATGTTAGCTCAGTCTTGTCTTCTGACACAGAAAAATTACATTTAAACAGAGCCATAATTGATGCTTAATTCATTCATATTCATCTTTCTATACTTTTCTCTAAAAATTATTAATAATTTTTTCTAAATACTCATCAGACAAAGTTTTTGAATACTAATTATTCTTCACAAGCAGTAAATAACATTATCTTTACAGCTTAGCTTGCTGAAGTACAACTGGTTTATGAACATTAAAAACTTTTTGCTCAGAGGAACTCATTCAAGTGTCAAGTTGTTGCTTTCATAGTAACTTTCATGGTTATTCTGCCTCCATTAAGAGCATTAGACCAAACAAGCAGGAAGAAAATGTTTTAAAAAAGAAACTTAATGAACCAAATATTTTTCTACTGGTAAGTGACTGAGTACATCATAGAAAAATTGAATGAAACGGAATAAACCAAAGAATCTTCCAGTACAAATATAAACTTTCATATTCTCCTCAGATGCATTTCAGAACCTCTTTTCACAGACATCATTTGGATACATACTTCATTGAAACATTTCAGAGTTTTAAAATTGCATCATAATTCATATTATAATTTTATGAAGAGCTTAAAACCATAATTACAAAAATAAATTATGAACTAGTAATTCTGAATCACTTCTAAAATAGCCTCCAACAAAATGAGTCAATATTTACTTCAGTGCTCTCCACAATTTTTAAAATTTGGTTGCCATGTATAGATAATAGGACACCCATTCAGGATACTTTACATGAATGACATTTTATTTGCAAATGCTTAATTTGATATATCTATAACATTGAAAACATTAGGATAAAAATAACATGTAGTCAGTCAGGATGCATCAATGTTTCCGTTCCTCAATCATTGCTGCACTGTTGGAACACATGCAATTGTTTCACGCAAAAACATCAGTCTCAATATGGCTGTGAAGAAACAAATGCGTAATTATGCTGTGATACGGTATTGACGTTTTAATAGGTGAGCAAATTTTCGTTTTTGTTTCAACACATTTACATTTGACGTTCAAACAAATTCAAACTTCAATCTCTTGAGAAGCATTTGCAAGCAAAATGTCATTACAACTAAAAATGTATCATGTTACCTCTTCATCACATCAAAATTTTAAAAATGATTCAGAGCACTGAAGTAAATTTTGAACACTAAATGTATGCTCATGATTAAATATTTACAAGAATTAACTCTTGTTTTCATATAAAAATGATCAATAGGCCATAACACAATTTTAAAGTTTGAAATAACTAGCACTGTATGAAAATCATTGTACCTTATCTGTTTTTTAAATTAGAAAATATTTGACAATGAATGAAACACTTGATCAAGTAATAATCTATGTGCTGCAAGGAAGAGCTACAAATTAGGAAAAAATTACAGTAAACATGGTTATTTCACTATCAGAGATATATCTTCACTCATAACTTTATCAACTAACCCACGAATAAAAAATGAATAATACAATTTGGCTCATATACAATCAAATGAACAAAAAAAATCAAGAAACCATAAGCAACAAAAACATGACCCATAAAAAATTAAATGACTTTAGAATATCGAGGAAGAGGACGCATGCAGTCATACTTTACACAACTATGCAGAACAACTTACTGCGAGAGATATTTTATCTATTGCCAAGATTAGCTTTTATTTGACTTCTAAAACATTCAAAGCGTTATGTTTGAAAAAACTGAAATGTCTTGACTGGCTGTTTTGGTCTACCATGGAATAAAATTAACATACTATTGAAAGCAGTACACCTATTGCAGTCCTAAGAAAGCCCAACACTGGTTTCTTGAAAATTTTCATTTGAATGAACCATCACTTTTTGGATAAGGCTGAAGCTTTCATTATTGTACTACAGTAAGCAATATATTTACCTTCTAACAGTGATAACTTTTAACAACCAGATAAATGACCAGTTATTAAGAGGGGTTTGGTTGAAGATGAACAAATTGTACTGGCAGTACTATAAATAGAAAAACCAAGCAGTCAGACATTTAAATAATTAAATTATTTGAAACTCAGACTTGACTACATAGATTAAATCCACAACCTTAGATCATGCAATGGGGCTACAATAAATATTTATCCTTCTGAGAACATATATAGATACAGTTCACAGTAGTATATAAAGTCTTGCTTCAAATTAACAAAAGTCTTTTTGTTAATACGTATTCCTACATGACTCATCATAAAGATATAATCCTTCACACTGAACTTTAGGTTCCATAAGCAAAGTTAAACAATTCTTTACCCAATTACCCTGATCTAAAGCGAATAAATTTAAATCTTGATTTTCGATACTGAACTTCATTTCAGCGCATTATTCAACTCATCACAACTGCAATAATCTAGCAGGTACAGTGGAGCAACACATCAATTAATAATTAAATTCCCCTGCACATGCTAGATATTCTCTTCATCAAGGAACATACACAACACAGTTTGTCGGTATTATGAAGAAATGGCAAACAAAAGAAACTGCCCATTAAAGTACATTCAAAACTAGCAGTTCCAGAACTCGACATGATATGCAGTTCCACACGCACCAAGTAGCTTCCCACAAGATGGACGAATTTTAAATAGTACAAAAAATCCTAATATTAACTTCTAACTACTTTTAAATGAGTATCAAATGAGTTACAATGCAGTAGTTACATTACAAATTGAATAAATACAAACCCATAGAGCAACTGAACAGTTTGCGTGCACTCACCACGATGCTGAAGCGAGAAGACAAGTGAAGCGACGCGTTCTCTTGGCGGTGAACTGAGTTTGGTTCCGTGAATAGACGCACGAGTGGGATTGAGCGTTCGGCAACACTAGCATTTGGGACTTGTAAGTACAATCTCATAAAAAATAATAATACACCAGTCAATGAAAATAAACAATTATTAATTCATTCTTTTTCACTATGGCGCAATACAAAAATATTACTTGACTGGAGAACGTTTCAAAACATTTTTCAAAAAGTTATTGACGAGCATGTTGTATACTGATAAAATTTAATTTTATAGTCGTGCAAAATATTTTTCCTTTTTTCACCCTAAAAAAAAGATTTTTTGTTAACGAAAATACTATTTTAATGAATGTGGAAAATTAGGACACAAACAAGTTAATCCTAAACCTAAATAATCCCAATAATAATTTGATTTCACAGGTTAAGCCTAAAATATATATATATATGACTGAAACCTATCCAAGCTAGCACTTTAAAATTTTATGTATGGAAAACAATGCATTTATGACGGTTTTTGAGCATGAAGGCATCAGTGAGAAAAAAAATTATGAAACTCATTCTAGCTGGCAGGACCTCAACAAGACTGAAAACATTATTTCATTCGAATTTAATTCATTGAATTAAAATAACAAAATAAAACACTCAATTAGTGAAATAACAATGAATCGAATATATTTGAATTCACACCATATAACTATTATTCTGAAACTAAACAAATGCTCACAATAATATTATAACTTCTGCTTAGTCGAAATGCTCTAACAATCTGATTTCTCCTTCACTATGTATTTCTCCTAAAATGCTCCTATTTCATAGTAAAATGCAATTTTCAAATTCTATATTCACCTTTAGTCATTTGTTTTCGACTAGTGACATGGGTTTCACAATAATCATGTGTGTGTATCATATAAGTGGATATACTTAAAGATATTTTAAAAACTAATGATGTACCATTTTTTTCGTTCCTTCTAAATTGGAAATAAACTGTTTTCTTTTGTTAGTAACCGTCGTATATTACCTCGTTACATTCTACAGTTTAACAGTCTGACCAAACTGAAATTTATGTTTGCATTATTTTACATACACAGAGTAAATGACATCGGAAGTAATTTCAAGCATCATTTAATAAACATTGTTGTACATAGTGCAAGAGGAATGCGACTACGTTGCATAAATTTTTTTTAGGCTCCATGAGGAACTATCGCTGGATATTTGCATTAAATAAATGAACTACAGGTTTGTAAATATCCTTCAAGATGTTCATGTTTAAACGTCGAGACGTTTTTTTTCTCATGTCACAGAAGTGTTTAGTGTAAGTAGGAGGACGCTATGCAAGTAAATTTTCATTTTACTTTGTGTAATTCTAGCCATTGACATTATAATACTTTTAATGGACATACAGCAACTGTACATGAATACATTTACGTTCCGAATTTTTTATCATTGCTTCAACATACATGAATTAAATAAGCTTTTTAAGGATTCCAGAGTCAGCAATAGCGTAGCGGACAGGAGCACTTGCATTTCAAGTGAAATTATCAAGAAAGCGAGCAAGTTGACCCCGTTGGTAAAAGGATGGACTCACCACAGGTGTATAAAATTAGACCAAAGATAACCATCGTTGCGTCTTATTGTTCATTTTTTTTACATTTAAAAATCCAACACGTGGTAACAATTTTAAATTCGACTAAAATAAAACACAATTTGGCTTGCAAAATTAAACAGTTAAATTCCGATTAGAATGCTTCGAGAGTATGAGATACAATGTGGAGATTAAAATGTAAAAATGTGGTTAATCAAAATCATGAAGCTGTATGACATGATATGAAAATTAGTGAATGAATATTAAGAAAGGAGAATATGAGCACAGAAAAAAGGTTGAAGTAAGTAGCATGGGGCTTTGGTCATGGGACAGCGAAGCGGTTTGCGCAACTTGCCAAGTGTTGTGTAAAGTGCAACAAAACAATAACACCTTCTCATGAAATGGCGGCGTAAATGCACCATATGTCGTAAATGTTTCGAGCGTAAATACATCAAGATCACGTGTAAAATTGAATTAGTAAACGTCGCGAGATTTGGACATTCATGATCAAATTATTGTGTGCGTAAAGAATTCATGTTGAAAGGAGAAAATGTTTTAAAATGCATCACTAACGACGGTAGGTTGGCTTGAAAATTTCCAAAATATTCCGTTTGCTTAAAGATAATTTGAGCACAATGAACAACATCACATTGTTTCCCATTAGCTTACAGGGGTTGGACAAAATGATGGAAACACCAAACATTTGGGAATCATGATATCTGAAAATGTTATAAAAAATCAAAACTTGACATATTTTATCTTTTGTTGTTTATTATTGTAGCTATTTGATACTTTATTTAAATTTACTGTTTCTACAGACATCTGAAGAAAAAATTTAGTTATAATGTTATATAAATGTCAAACCTCTCTGACTTTTAAAGAGGCCCAATTGTTAGTGCTCGAATGGCAGGTGCTTGCGTAACAGAAATTGCCCGAATGCTTGACGTTCTAAGAGGTACTGTCTCAAAAGTAACGACTGCCTTTGAAAGAGAAGGAAAAACGATCTCAGCAAAGCACAAGTCTGGCCGAAAGTTGAAGTTATCCGAGAGAAACCGTCGGACTTTAAATTGAATTGTTAAAGAGGGTCGCACGACCAGACTCTTTAAATCACCGCAGAGCTCAATGAACACCTACAGGTTGTGTAAGTGTAGGTTGTGTTTCTTTTGTTTCAGATTTTTCTCTTTCTGATTAAATAATATTTCTTAAAAGCTAAGATACCTAAAATAAGTGCCACATTACTGTGACTCTGGCTAACATGCTCCAGGAACTTCTTGCCTAATCAACATTGCCGGCACTCAGAGTGCTCAAGACTGGAGGCTGCATGAGCTTGTCCTCGATGCCTCGCTAAACCTTGAGAGAACAAGTTGTGGCTGCTTTTGCAGCTGCTTGAGAGAGGCGTTTCATGGCATACTATTTATATTGTCAACCCTACTTGTATTATTGTTACATGCAGCGCAGTAAGCGGTCGAGTAAATTACATCATCGCTTCCGGATTTCGGTTCTTATCATTTTTGCGCGACCGAGATTGCGCAAAGTTTCGAGGTTGAAGCTGCGGATGCCCCTACTATTGCCCAACTGCTCTCTATACTTGCCTTGCTTTATCTTGATTACCTGATCGTTTGCTTACCTAATTTATAACCTATTTGATTACCTACTTATCAACATAGTGACTTAATCGCTTGCTTTAACGGTGATTATGAGTGTGCTTGTGTGACTGCTTTAACTCATTACTGATAATTATTACTTCTCCTGGGCAAGCTGACTAGTGACCATTTCTCTTTTTCTATTCTATCACTACGTGGAGCAAAACTAAAAGATAGCTCACCAGCTATCGTTTCGTTTCTGGGGACATCGTTGTTCTTTAGTACCTAACCTGAATAAGCTGGTCTCTGCTCTGCATGAAAAAATTCCCCTTTTCCCACCTTTTTTTAACACTCCAGAAATGATCTACATATTGAGAACTTCTTGACTCGGGTTAGCTTTAAGGTTGCGGTGTTTATCGATATTATGGCTGATACTGATTGAAGCTTTAATTTGCGCTTCATTACTTTCTCTCTTCTTGAGTACCAGTCCTTGCTATTCCTGAGGCAGTTTTCGCCGCGGCAGCGGCGCCAGCGCCCAAGACGAGTGAGGCGATGGTTCCTAGGCTCTGTTCTGTGCGCCGGGGTTGGTTTGATGCTTTATGATCTATGGTACGGTCTGACTGGGGTGTATGGTTGGGCTCTATGGTACGAAGCCGTACGATCATATTGTAGGACATTTCATGTATCAATTTTTTTTTAGAAATTGACGGTTTTTCTTTCTTTCGGTATAGCAGATATACGATCGAGCTCCGTCGTTTTATAGGTCACTTGTCATTGAGCTGCAGCGGTCACGTTGCTTTTTACAATGCGGGGTTGCCATTTTTGGGTTTAATATGGTTTCATCATTAAAATAAAGTATCCGAAAATAGCCTGTTATTCAACCTTTAGTAAAATTGCTAAGCAATATGAGTGTCCGCTAACGTTAACATACGAGTTCGTTTCTTGGTTGCAGTAAATAAAGGCGCCAAAGTGATCTACGTCCTTGGCATATTTCGTTGGAGTTAAATTATCTTGATCTATTTGTGTGAATTTTCCATACATTATCCTTTTTATATTGATCTTATTAAATACAAGGCTGTCAAAAGACGGGTACAACACGAGAAAAACGATTGAATAAAAGTTCATTTCCAATAGAGTTGATGCAAAAATCATCAATATCGGATTTCAAAATATTTTAGCACAAACATTCTTAATTGGTAAACGTTCATTGATGTCATAATACCCAAGGCAATGGTTGCGTGAATTTGAAAAAAACATCAAAATGTATTTACATGAGATTCTCTAAGTTTGATGCTTAAAAACGAATGTAATATTAAAGAATCTGAAGACGAGGACACATTGGGTGAAACGTATTTACAGTCTGCATTGATATTTGAGGAAATAAACAAGATAGTGTGCAAAAGCTTCGCTCAGTTCGAGAAACCTAACTGAAAAGCGCTCAAAATTGTACACTTTGCTAAAATCTCCCCAGACTACAGCCTCAACTTTCCAAGCTCTGTATCGCTTCACCTGCGAGTGGCTCTTTTAATGGGCGTTTAACTCAAAGACAAAATCCCTCTTAAATTGCAAAATAAATAAGCCCAATGAGTATATGTACATTAGGACTCCAAATATCTTCACACATTTCATGTATAATTTTAAACTCTCAATGTCTACCAAGTTGTGATAGAAATTATACGGGGCTACTCTGTCATTTCCATTCGATTTCTTTAAAACTGGAGGCATTGTTAGGACTAAGAGCGTGATGGCATTGCTACTCCATAATCCAGGATCAGGTCTGGAGGTGTCGGAGGCATTGCTTATGGTTCTCATTTCATCACTCGAGCGCGTAAATGGTCATCTCATCTGGACTGCTAGCGTAGGGAAAAAAATAAATGTTACAAAGTAGCACAAAGGCTAAAAACAAGCAATACCAGTCAGATCTGACGCAACCTTGATGACGATCAGCTTCTGATCCAACGTGCAGCAGACACAACTAACTTTGATGAAACTCGTCAAACTAACTTTGATGAAACTCATTGCTGACACTCAACAGAAAAATCCCGTCAAGGGTCGGCAATCACATCGAAGGCAAGCACTATCAAGTATGGAATTAGGCGAATAGGGAATCTACACACATGGATAAGGCGTCAGCACACCCTACTCATAGAAACACGAGATTGAAAGAAGATGAAAGTGTAAGACAGTAATAAGTACTGAAGAAAAGGACACCAGTGAACCAAACGAACAAATGCTCCGTAATAAAACAAAAAAATATTCCATTTCCACAGAAAGAAGGCTTGTCGAACTTTCAGCTCAGGACCTCACATCTTCCCCCCGAGAGCGTATTTCTCCTAGATACACTAGTTGTACGCCCATGGGAGGAGTCTATCCTCATGAACTGTAGGTAAGCACTTTAGCTCCAAAGAGGCCTACTGTATCAAACTTCTTCATCTTTCCAACCCCGATGTTGAACCTGGATCTTATGCAGAATCAATTTTAGTTCCCACCCCACAGGGCTTAAGAAAGGCAACAGGCATAGGTTAGTTGAGTTTATCTATCCAATAGATAAACTAACCATAGGTAACCTAGCAATCATCCCCACAAAAGATTGTTACGTTACGTCAGCCATAGATAAGCCTTCGGGACTTGTATCTTATGTGCTTACTTTTCCGACTACAGTTTTCTGGTCTTCTTCTTTGTATCTTTTTCGTCTTTTCTTCCTCTAATTTACTTGCTGTATCCATGCCCAAAGCATCCTCTGGTAGTAACACACCCGTTTTCCTTAGTCTATTCTAAATGATCCTTCGCTTTCCACTGTACTAGCATCTTTACAATGGAAACGTAGCCTCAAACAAACCACTGTACGACTACTACTAACTGGAAAATTTCGGCAGTGTTCCTTTTGATAGAACTGGACCTTTGAACTCCATAAAGAGCAGTCAATTTCTTCTCAAAACTGCGCAGTCTGAGACATATCAACAACGAACGCATTGGACAGCATGTTTTCTCCCTGAATATCCTGCTTAATGAAATTTCATTAAATCTTTCAAATCTTTCGTAGAGACGAAACTATCATGAAGAGCGCCAAAATGCTATGAGAAAAAAAAGGAGCCGACAGAATTCGCAAAAGTGACAGTCAAAAACGATCAGCCCAAAAATATTTATTTGGTTTTTCATTTAGTCATCTCTGTCCTCATCTGAGCTTTTTTCTCCTCTTTGGCACTCAAGGTGAAACTTTTCATCTTCATCCTCACTATCATCATCTTCATCACCGCTATCATCTTCATCACCGCTATCATCATCTTCATTGTTATCATCATCTTCATCACCGCTATCATCATCTTCATCATTGTTATCATCATCTTCATCATTGTTATCATCATCTTCATTGCAATCATCATCTTCAATGCTCTCATCATCTTCATCATCGTTGTTATCATTTTCTTCATCACCATCGGAGAGGGCAGCGCGAACAAGCTTCCCGCCACCACACTGAAGAGGTCGCTGGCTTGGTTCACTCGGATCCTTCTCAGCACCCTCCGCCGTCTTGCGCTGCACAAAGCACTTCAAATGTTAAGCAAACTACAACGTCCTCTCGCACACGGACGTGCAACTTTTACACTACTGCCTTTGCCTAAGTGCCCTCTCACTCGTCAGTTCTGGTTTACCTACAACACTTTCACATCTCGACTCCACATTTTATGTTCAGTCAGACGCAGTTCATCCATTCTGGAGTTATCTTAAATTACAGACAAGTAATTACATCTCTCGCTAAATCATTCATAGCACTGTATCCCATCACAATGTTGACATGATATTACCTCTCATATTTCGAAAATGACTTTCTCTCTTAAGAACTTTTCATCTTTTCCAGTTTACCCCATTCAACTGACAGAAATTTAGATAAGGTTATAAGATAGTTCAGGCCTCCCCATGCACAACAAATGTATTCCCAAGAGAGGAAAGAAGCAAAACATTCCATGAATGTGCAGAGATGCTCACATAGCCTCAACACAGCAGCGCCTGTGCCCAGCTCCCCACCATTGTTCTCTTTGTCTATCATACGCATCCTGTAATCTGCACCCAATAACCCTACATCATCATTTTAATCCCTCTATCACTAAATCAAACTTAAAATTTCTACTTTCGTTCAACAAAAATTATTTTAAATACTTATTTGAACCTCAATCATGTTGCTCACTTGTCCAATCCCTACAAAATCTTCTACTCTATCCCGTTCCATAATTCACTCGCAATACTCGGTGTCTCTCGCACTTATTTCCTCATTCGCAAATAATGGCACTCCAATTTTTTTTTTCAAGCATTTAATCTCTAGTACATTAAGGAAACGAACTTTGCAAAAGGTATACACGATTACACTTTTTAACTTCTTTTCGTACCGATGATCAATTTAGCTGTCATGAAGACTGCTGACTCAGCTTACACCTGATAATATTTTCAAAATTCTGCTCTGCATTGCCTCCAATATTACGTCCTCTACTTCAACTAAATAGCAGCTCTGAGCAGCCAAAAAGTTATTTTTCCTCCTATCTTCAATAACATACTACATCAAAGCTAACATTTTGATCACAATTCGTAATTTATGCAAAATTAAAACGATGACTGTGAAACGCCTGTTTTTTTCTGAAACATGTTCTATCTATCATAAAACTTTCCACGGTAAGCATATTCTCCTCGCTCCTGCAAGCAAGCTCGGTGTGGCACCCAAATAGCCCCTGTTCCTATCCTGTAATTCTATGAACGTCCGAAAGTTAATATTTTCCGATTAATCTTTTCATCAATACTGCGTTACTACAAACAGATCTAGCTTACACTACAGCCTCCTGTCATACATCGCACATCCCATACCTGACACTTTACTTATAACTACTCAGGCATAAACTTTTACGAACGGCACATACTGGAGTTAGGCCTCATGAATTTTTACAATCTATTTTCTAATGTATGTGACACAAGTAGGTATATTATCAAATAATTGGTAATATACCTAACACTACCCTACATACCCCACAATTCTAAGTCAATCAAGTACTCAGCAAAATTACTATTAGAAAACTTCATCACAAGTTCCAATTTGAACAGAAAAATTGAAGGGAAATTTTAGGGAATGAAAAATTAACAGCAAAATCTCTGCCATTGTAAAATACCATACATTGGGCAAGCATAACTATAGCTACTCCTTCAGTGTGACGCGAGTCGCGTGAGTTATTTTGTTTCGAACCGCTCAGGCACAAGGTGAGAGGTCAACACACACACCACTACCCCACCTCGTCAGCTCGAGGTCGCAACTCACCTCGTTCTTCTTGACGAAAATTTCTGTGCCATTAATCTGAAAAGGGAAATGAAAGCCAAATTTAGAATTGGTCATGCAGGTAGAGCTAGGGAAATATGACCAGAATGAAACATCCGCATGATAATCCATCACAGCCTATAAGCCATGTACTAAAGCATGAAAACTTGATGTAACAACTAATATTATAAGTAAAGGAAAATGTACCTCAACCGGAAAGAAAACTAGTGACCAAATCGGATCAAAGCTGAGTTGGGTTAACAGCCAGAACAGCTCAGTCATCACCCATGGTAGTAGGAGAGTTGGTTTAAAGATCAGATTACAAGAGTTACGCCTCCCTAACCACAACAAAAGTCTTCCCAAGGGAGAACGGAGAAAAGCAACATTTTGTATGGAATTACGAGAACGCAGAATCTATACATAAGGCGTGTCCCACACAGCATTCCTAGTGCATAGAAGCAGCAAGTTTGGAAGTGGAAGAAAAGACCAAGAAGAGATAGCAAAGAAGGTTTAGAAACTGGAATATACAAAGTGGTTACCAAAGATAGAAGTCCCGAAGTCTTATCTATAGCTGCGGTACTCTATCAGTATCTCCCCTAGGTGGCGACAGTCCCAACATCATAGGAACGTCAAACCTAGCTAACCTAAGCCTATTGCCTATCCTATGCCACTTGGCGAGTCGGTCAAAATCCAATACCGAGACTGTGCATCAGTACCCTCTGACATCATCCTCAGCACCCTTAATTCCAACAGCATTTTCTACCTCCCTAGCCTCTCAAGTCTTACAAAAAGCCTCTCAAAAAGAGGTGTGAGGTAAGGGTATAATAAACGAAGTTATTACGTGTTTGACTGATCGATTTAAAGTTAGTTTTAGCCCTCCCTTATCACAACAAAGATTTTCAATAGGAGGAAGGATGAAGGCACCATTTAGTATGGAGTAAGGGGAATGCGGAATCTATGCAAAAGTTGTGTTACCACACAGGATCCCGTGAGCATAGAAATAGTAAATAAAGAAGGAAGGTTGGGAAAGAAGATAAAAGTTGAAGAAGAAAGTAATAGGTGCTGAAAAAGGGGACAGCAGTGAACCGAAAAAAGATGGTCCTTAACAGAATAAAAACATTTTCAATTCCAACAAAAAGAAGCTCAGCTCAAGACCTCACACGTTCCCTTTGAAGCGCTAGTTCCCAAAGAGACAATAGTTGTATCCCCTGAGGGGAATATTGCTCATTTTTACTATCTCATAGCATTCATACAAAATTCATAGAAAAAGGCTAGAAGTAACAGCAGTGATGAAGGAACGTAGGCTAAGAAAGAACTGACTGAGTTTACACGAAAAAAAAACATGTGAGTGCGGCGAGTCTTAGCCTGATCAAGCCCCAGACCAGATCGAATCAAACACAACCAAACTGATCACTATCACGTCCTCCACACCACAGACTGGCATTTTATCTAGTAAATATTCACAAATTTAGCCTGAACAATACTTTATTAAATTTTAAATTGAGGTTCACCAAGAGTAATGAGCAATATTGATGTGACAAAGCACTGCGATGCATCACCAAAAACTGTCAACAGTCGGCGAGCTATACCTTTGAGTACACCAGCAGAGTATCGCACAGAAAAGTTCTATGCTTACGTTGCTTACGGGTGAAGGTCAGGGTGATAATTAGTCGTGTAGACTAATCAGCCACTCGCCTATCGTCGTCTCAGCACGGAAGGCGTCCCGATAAATCATAGGACGGCATAAAACTTTCTATTACTAGTGAGAGTACGAGGGAGCAGGAGCAAAAGACTTCTCACACTAAAGCACAGGCGTCGCCGCCTTTACCTCGTAAGGCCCCGCGTCCCCTCACCTTGTGCTTCTGTGTGAGAGCAACCTCCAGACCTTCAGCGCCGCAGAAGAACACTAGGCCGTAAGACTTGGTGCGCTTTGTGACGGGATCCCAGGCCAGCCGCACGTCCGCCACCTCGCCAAACTTGGAGAAGTGCGACACGAGCGTCTCCTTGCCCGCAGCCAGCGGCACGCGGGCCACAAACAGCGCGTGGTCCCTCCCGACGTCCTGTGCACACCAACGCTTCAATAGGCGAACGTGCAAGATAAACTATGTGCAAAAGCTCAAAATCGCATGTCTACATTCTCAACATCTGTGGGTTGTAGCCTCTTGAAGCTTCTCTCAAAGCTACGAGAATGACATCTCTACAAGTATATTTTCATCAACACTAAAAATTGAATACCAAATAGTAGCTATTCCCAGGTATAAGTTTATGCAAAAATGTTACCAACTGTAGCGTACTCTTTTATTGATTTTACTGCCGTAAAAGAAGGCTTTCAAGTTTATTAAACTAATTTATTGTATTCTGTTGAACACTAATTCATTAGGTTGTCTGTAACTCTTTACCCTAAATGTTGAAAGTACACAACTTGAAAAAAATGTCAAGCTTTTTTTGATCAAAAACTGGTATCAGCTATTGAAAATGGAGTTTTCCCCACCTACCAGGAGCAAGTCTTGGCAATCTGAACAATCGTCAGAATGATACTCCGGTGTCCCCTTCACACACTAACCTTCCATCACCCAACACACTCAATACTCTCACGCTCACTGCCTATATTACCTTCCATTGATTTTATCTTAGCTTTTCAGAGACATCAATACAAGAACGAGGAAGTTTAAATTAACACTTAATTCTCTGTTGCTAGGTTTCCTTGCAATTCTTTCTCTAATATTCATGTACTGGCACAAAACATCACGCTAAAAAACCTTCCAAAAGTTAAGTGATAAATTTTCTCATAAGAAAAAAGGTCTACTAAATGAGTTTGCTTAATTCCTATTACTTGCCTTTCAAATGAAAATATTTCATCAAATTTATAAGACAGATAAGAAGACACATTTACTTCTGCCTGGAAGAGATTAAAATCAACATTAGCACTCACCGACTGTGAGCTGGACTGTACTTTTTTCCCCACGTCCACCTGCGGAAGAAACTCGGCATTACAAACTAGGCACAACTCGTTATTGCGACACACGCGTGCCTGTGCCAGCCTATTGTGCTGCAGTTGTCTTCTCCACTTGATATTCTCGCTGTGAAGCCAATTGCACAGAAATAATGTTAGTATTTAGAGACAAACCTGTGCATTTTATCAATGAAAATTGTTGGTGAGGACAAGGTGGATGCAAGTTTGAATAGATTTTTCTATATCATTCTGAGCAACCCACCCTCCAAATACACATTCACTTTGCACTTAGTTTGTCTATTACAGCCCAGTCACATACGAATCATATTTTTCAATTATTGCATTCGTGAGCACAATTATACAACCCTGCACGACTCGCATGCTCGCTCTAAATAAAATAATTGATTCTTTCAGGGTCATCATTGTATTCATGTTGATCAAGCTTAAGCAGGACTTTCAATCCATCGCTTATTCTAGGTATCTACAAATTTCCTTTCTTTATCAATGGCTTAAATCTTATTTTCCATCAACTGATGCTCCTCACATTTATTGCCAATAGTAATGAGATACGAGTTACCAGCATTGTCTTATTCCTCATTTGAAAGCTTTTAAAATTTCTGCAAGCAGAGAAAAGCAGTCTTTGCTTCAGAGTTCAGGTCAATTACACAATAGAATATTTACGAGGTATTTATTCTCACCTTGCTATCCCGTACAAGTAGAGTCATCATATCAATCTGTGAAACAAAAGAAAATATCATTAAGATACAGGTACACCACTCTCAGCGTCGTTTTGATGCAGAGAGAGTATTAGCAAAGATACAGATGGATTAACAGAAGGGAAGATACACAGAGGAGGATCACTGGAACAATTGCTGTCAGACGGCAACGCGGCAGGCCAGACGCAGCCCTGCCGCAGTGCACCTCTAACACTCATGCTCTCCTCACACTGACGACCTAAAATATCTTAGCAATCAAAATGTATGAAATTATAGAGGAAAACAATAGATCTTCCTCACTGCTAATTAATTTTACATTTTTTTTTAAATAAAAGTTATTTATTTATATGTTTGCATATATCAAACTTCTGCACAGCAGGAAATGGCCTGAACATGAAGTACATGTACATTTTGATTGCATTCAAACTGATGCTCCCTATGCGTAAAATGTCGTCTACAGATATGTTTGAAGTTACTGAAGAAAATATAATTAATGAGGCATCCAATGTCTCAATGAACTACAAAAATAAAGTAAGAAAAAACAGCCGAGACATTTTGAGAAGTAATAAAAACGTGACGCACATCTTGTCATGACGGCCCAGCCCAACTGACCTCGTGGTCTTCTTCCAGAGCAGCCTTGACACTGCGCTCACTTGCAAATGCAACAAAAGCACAGCGCTTCGGTTTATTGGTCTTGGGGCAGCGGGGCTGGAAGACGCGCGTCACCGTACCATATTTGGAGAAGTGTTTGCGCAGAGTTTCCACTGAGGTGTCCTCACTTAGCTTGGCCACAAAAATCTCATGGTCGCCTCGTAAGTTGTCAATGGCATCTGCACCCAATATCTGGAAATGAAGCAATGGTGAAAAAAATTATTCACAACAGTGGTCCTCAACCAGATGGAACTCCTTTCTGAGAAGTGATTCCAGAGTTCAACATAGAAGGGGATATCGTTATTGCGTATCAAATGACTCACTAGGATGAAGAACTGCACAACAAAGAACAAAGGCGCTTTTAAAAATGTGAAAAGTAGAGACAACACAAGGTGCGTTCCTGCACAGGATGCCGTATGCATAGAAACAGCATGTTAGGAAGGAAGAGAACTAAGTGGCCATGGAAGATAAAAATCCAGAAGGCTGGTCTATCCTCAAGGTAATATATCAGTATCTCCGCTGGGAGGGGCTAGTCCCCATAGCATAAGATGAGACTGACAAACCCAAGTAAGCCTAAACTTATTGATTATCCTATGCCTCTGAAAGATGATAACCCACAAGTGTTTATATTTGGAGGGCAAATATGCAGAGTGGCCTAACCCACAAAACACAGAATTTTAAGACACTCAAGTTAGAAGCTTGGTGTTCATCGCAGGGTTACCAAACTGGCTTTTCTTTGCCAATTATATATACTAACTAGGAACTAATTAGGAACTAGGCCACTCTGCCTGAAAAACATCCACGCCGCTGTGAGGTGAAATTGTCACTTAATCCATTCTGCTAGTTTTGATCTCTGATTTGTGGGTTAGGCCACTCTGCATATTTGCCCTCCATTTGTTGGTCACACTTTCTTTTTTATAGGGAAGAGAGAAAAAAGTGGCAATTATGCCCAATATTATGATTACTGACACTTGTAAAATTAAAGAAAAAGTTAAAAAGGGTAAAACCTATTAGAAAAGGTCCACAACTACCCCAATTAGAGAGGCTTATCCTCCCAGCTCCTGTAAGCGGCATCCACCTAGAGGTTTAACCTCTTGAAACAACATCTATCTATTCCTCATCCTATCCCCCTTTAAAGTTGCACTTTCAGCACCTCTGAGCAAGATGTATTCTATCAAACACTCCCATCATACCCATGTATTTGCATAGAAAAAACTGAATGTAAATCAAATAAATTTTCAAATTTCAAGATAATTTGAGACCAAGCAGTAAATTAAGTCTACATCATTGAAAGGCTGAGATGAATCCTAAGACAGTATTAGGAAAATGATTAATAACAACAATGCTCAACTAAACAGGAAAAATTAACAATACTCCACAAAGATTAATATTTTAATCTAAGCTTTTCCATCACAGTAAAAGAATTATTTAAACAGCTATCACTTAGAAATACAAGAGATTAGCAAAGTAAATTTACTATTAAGCTATGACTACAATGTATATACTGTACATGTAATTAAAGGACAAAATGCAACACACTTAAATACAATGTATTCAGAGAGAACATCAATATACTCACGTCTGTCTTAGTGGATCCAACACTGAGAGCAATAGAACCCAACTGTAATAAAAAAGGGACACCATTAGGATCATTCAGTAGAAAAGTGCTTCAGTCAACAGCAGAACTTGAACTTAAAAAGGTGGGCTGGCTTCAAACATCAAATTTAAAATGTAGGAAAAAAGACAACACAAATGGAAGTAATGGCACTTAAGCAGCAGTTCATCAGGGTAATCAGTTAGCCAACTCTATAATAAAAAAAAACACATGACTTTGTAAAGTATAATGTATCCATAAATAAAGACCTTAAAACTAATTTGCACCAAAAATGGGAAGAAATGGTTGACCATCCCTAATACTGTCAGTTCATTTCATCGCTCTCATCTGATTGCATTTACTGCATAAAAAATGAGTAAATATTCATCAGACAAGTAACAAAATTTGTCAATGAAGTCAGATCATACCAAATTAAAGAGGGAAGTTTTATCATAATTTCTAAAAATGATAAAAATCGTTGTTTATATTTGCTCTTCAGACAAAAAATTAGTCACTTACAACTAATACGGTGTAGGACACCACAAGTGCGGAGACAATATACCTTCATGCTTAGGGAGACAAATTATGAGAACTTTATTTTAAAAAGACATAAAAGTGCTAGGATCTGAAAGTCAGATTCTAACAGTCAGGCATTCACATCCACCAAATTAATGAGCTGCATCTGATCATTGAACTTGGGTGTAGTGCCACTTTTTACAATGCTTACAAGCAATTGCTTAACTTAAAACAAAAAATTTAAATCATTCAAGGAAATAATTTATTTATTCATGCCTATGCAAGTGAAAAACATTGGAAAAACTCTAAAAGCCTAAACAAATGAGCAGCAAGCAGTGAGTTAATTCGAAAGTCAATGACGGCACAGTGTATGCAATATTTCTCAACCAATTAGGAAACATACAAAGATATGAAATAATAGAAGTCGTGATATAACAGGGTTTGGACAAAAAG
Organism: Platorchestia sp. MABIK; assembly: GCA_014220935.1. Lineage (NCBI taxonomy): Eukaryota > Metazoa > Arthropoda > Malacostraca > Amphipoda > Talitridae > Platorchestia > Platorchestia sp. MABIK. The sequence goes on from JACJUY010000060.1 coordinate 327,093, forward strand.
ACAATAAGTGAGATCAAAAGGAGGGACTACAATGAAAATGCTGAGGACTTGGTAGAGCAGAGACTCTGAAGCCTTCAAAGCCTCACTGAAATGCTATGGTCATAACATGAAAGCACAAAGAATGTGTACAAGGTAACTAAAAAAGTTCTGTATGTTTTTTGATTAGCCATTGAATGAAGTTGAAATAAATACACAATGCGTGTAACAAATGTTTCCAGATTCAGACAGCCAAAAGTAGGAACATCAGGCATTATAAAAACATGCGCAACAAGCTTGGGCATAAGTTATAAACCGGACAGCAGTGGAGAAGGCAAGAAGTGTCTACAGATCTCATTTTGGGCTGTTTGCTTTACGACTTCAAAGTGGGCTTATCAGCAGCTGCATCAAGTCGCCGCATGTGTCAAGCATTTGGGAATAGTGCTGTGAATTAATGTACTGTAAAGCATTGGTTTCAAATATTCAAGTTGGGAGATTTGTCCCTCCGTGATGAGCCTTGCAGTGGACGACCACAGGTCTTGAATGAATGGTGTTCCTCACACCGCAAAACTGCCTATGCACCCACGCATGATCATGCTTTGCGTCTGGTGGCAGGTCGTCAAGTGGTTCATTAAGAGCTGCTACCAACAGGCCAAACGGTCACTAGAGACCTATACTCGCAGCAATTGGAACGTGGGCAACAGGCATTGTGCCAGAAGGAACCAGACCCTGGTGAATTGCAAAGGTATGCATTTCCTCCATGACAATGGCAGACCACATGTTGTGCGAGTGGTCAGGGATACCATACAGCAACTTGGGTGGGAGACTTTGTGCCATCCACCTTATTCACCTGATCTTACACGCATCATCCAATTACCATCTCTTCTACTTCCTGGATAATCATCTTTGTGGGAAATCTTTCACCAAACAAGCAGACTTGTGCCAAGCCCCCACGGACTTCTTTGCATCCAAAACCCCTGAATTTTACTGTCAGAGGATTGAACTGCTGGAGACACGTTGGCAGAAGGTGCTGGATGCCGATGGTGATTAGTTCAAGAACTAAATAAAAATTACACATACTGTGAAGAGTTTTCTTTTTCTTCCATTATAAATGGAGAGAACTTTTTTGGTTACCTAATATAATAACAGCATGAAATGTTGTACATGAAGAAAGGATGTGATAATGGATAGCTGAATGATTTTAGAGAAAATTAAATAATATTTACAATTCTATATGCTTGCTCACCATGTGTTTGGAGCTGGACAGAACAGCAGCCTTGGCTTCTGCAGAGCTAAAAACCACCTGAGCATATGGTTTCTTGAGCTTGGCATGTGAAGGGCACACTATTACATTGCTCACATCCCCAAACTGGGAGAAATGCTCCTCCAATTCTTCACATGGGGTTCCTTTCTTGATGTTACCTACATATACAACGTGGCCAACACCTGTGCTGGCTGCTGTCTTGTTAGATGCCTTTGCTTCTTGGAACTGCACAGTAAAGTTCAAGTTGAAAGTTAACAAACCTAAGAAAAAAACTATTCAATACAACAAACATGAAAAGATTAACAGAGTTTGATCAGGAGCACAAGTTATCAATGTGACAAAGTATAAGCAACCTGAGAACACATGCAAAACTAATGTTAGCTGTAACTTGTCTTAATTCTTGAGTGGTCCTTCAAAGATTGAACCCGATTTTCATGGAAGTTATTTGTTAGATGTAGTCCCAAACTTTAATGTTCATTCAATGCAATATCTACATAAACTTTTCTAATTAATACCAGTCTCAGCCTCAATATATAAAATTAGTTATTTTATCTTATTACAAAAATTGCTGATGAGCAAGAGTAGTGTAACATGTATCTTTTAAATCACAGTTGATAATAATTTTCAAGGCTTTAGTTTGAGATGATATGTACATTGTTTGAGTATTGTTTATAAAAACTTGTACCTGATAAACATCAAATTAGGCTTGCTTTATAAATTATTTCAAGACTGCATAAGTCAACATGCATAGTGATGCACTGAGTTATACAATGTGATGCACTAACATCTTTTCAGAAAAATTGTTCTATATCTTAATACCAGTTTTGTTGCTTCCATAAAGCAAAAATAAACAAACTCGAAAAGTTCCCATGAAGCAAGATAAATAGTCTCGTCCTCAATTAACTTTCTTTGATACAAATATATTCATAACTGAAATGCAAAAACTTGCAGAACTTATACTTGAAGACCTATAAAACTTATAGAGCCAAAAGCATTACAAATAGCAGAGTAAAATAAGTACAGCATAATGTTAAAGAAAATAAATAATAATCTCAGTAATGCACTCACCTTGGTTTTGCGCTCACCTCGAACCTGAACTTGCTGTCCCTTGACCTGCAGGAGCCGAGATATAAATGTGTAGTTGAATGCAGGTAAATAGATCTAATAGCTTTTCACAGCAGATTTCATAAAAATAACCATGAGTATGCATACAGATATGTTAAATTGAATTCTGAACACATTTGCTTCTATAAAATTTTTCGATTTTCACAAAAGGAAAAAAGGCATTGTGCAAACAAACAAATTTATATAAATTAGCTCAAATCCCTACTCCTTCCGCAATTTTCAACTTAGAAGGTTAATTTTGGTCTCATTCGACACGGAAAGACTCCGGCACTTCAAAAATGAAGCGTTTTTCAAATTTCAAATTCAAAATTTTTTTGTGAATTTTTTGGTAAAATTTTATTTTTATTTTTTCAATTTTTTTTTAAATTTTTCACTATAAAATTTAATTTGAGCTCAAATAAAAATTTTGCTTCTTTACGCTGTTCCCACTGCCTTCGCACGTCGAATGAGACCAAAATCAAGCTTCTAAGTTGTAAATTGTGGAAGGGACAGCATTTTGAGCCAATTTATGTAGTTTTGTATGTTCACACAATAACTTTTTTCTATCGCAAAAATCGAATTGTTTAGAAGAAAATAGATTTAGAATTCAATTTTACATATTGTGAAGCATTTTTGTTTACCTAGTTATAATAGAAATGCAAAAATCTTAAATTTTTAAAATTTGAAATATTAAGAAATTCTATGAACAAAAAAAATCGTTAATTCTTTCTAATTCGAAATTTCAAAAACGCTTCATTTTTGAGGTGCCGGAGTCTTTCCGCGTCGAATGAGACCAAAATCAAGTTTTTAAGTTGAAAATTGAGGAAAGAGTAAGGATTTCAGCTAATTTTTTTTAATTTTGTATGTTCGCACAATACCTTCTTCCCTTTTGCAAAAATCGAAAAATTTTATAGAAGCAAATGTGTTCAGAACTTAATTTTACACACCTGTATGCATTTTCGGTCCTCTAGATGCAATAGAAACGTGAACAGTGACATTTGTACAATTTTGCAAGTTAGGTAAAGTCCAGGGTAGTCAATCCCCTTAAATCTTTCATTTATAACACTTTAAATAGATGTTAAGAAAATAGACATTGTTCAAATAGATCATTTTATAAGTTAACATAAGCCTCCCTCACCACAACACAAGTTTTTCTAAGATAAGAAGGTGCCCTTTAGTATAAATTATAGGAATGAGGAACCTCTGCACTGTTGAGTTCGCTACTCTCCCGCTTACATTATTTATTGCTTTTGTATTGAATATTATCCGTCATTTATCATTAATTGTAAACTAAGATACCTGAGTTACTCCAATAACATTTTGACTTTCGTGTTTTCCGTTTTCTTTGATTATGATATTCGTTCGTTTCGACGCAGTTGATGTGCTTCGGCTGACCCTTTAGACGTTCTCTTTGTTGGACCGCAATACACGCTGTTGAGTCATCGAGTGTATTTTTCTCTCAAGCCTTCCTGTCTAGCTTCCCTGCGTGATTGGGGTTACCCAATCCAGTTGTCAGGATGACCAATGTGGCAAAAGGTTATGGGCCCAGACACAGATTGGCATTTAATGGTGAGAATTATGAGCTCTGGGAGATCAAGTTCCTTGGACATTTACGACTCAAGAAATTGCATGACGTCATTACCGGTCCAGATGCAACTAGCGACGAAGCAGCCAATCGGAAGGCAGATGTCTTTGCCGAATTAGTCCAGTACTTGGACGACAGGAGTTTGGCTCTCATCATCAGAGAAGCCAAAGATGATGGTAGAGCAGCTTTGAAGATTCTTCGTGATCACTACATGGGTGTCAGTAAACCCAGAATAATTCAACTGTATAATGAGCTGACAACTCTGAAGAAGTCAAACGAGGAGAGCATTACCGATTACATCATCAGGTCGGAGACAGCTGCAGCGGCCTTGAAAACAGCTGGTAAAGCTGTGGATGATACCCTACTGATTGCAATGGTTCTTAAAGGACTCCCAGCTGAGTATAGAACGTTTGCTACTGTGATTACGCAAAAGGATACGGACTTGAGGTTCAGTGACTTCGAGGTACAACTGAGAAGTTTTGAAGAAACTGAAAAATCTCTGATCAGTGACAGTGGCAGTGACAGTGTGATGAAGCTTAAAAATAAACAACATGTAAGGTGTTTTGCTTGCTCAAAATAGGGACATTATAAATCAGAGTGCAAAAGTAAAGTGAAGTCCAATAGATGGTGTAGTAACTGTAAAACTACTACATTATTTATTGCTTTTGTATTGAATATTATCCGTCATTTATCATTAATTGTAAACTAAGATACCCGAGTTACTCCAATAACATTTTGACTTTCGTGTTTTACGTTTTCTTTGAATATGATGTTCGTTCGTTTTGACGCAGTTGATGTGCTTCGGCTGACCCTTTAAACGTTCTCTTTGTTGGACCGGAATACACGCTGTTGAGTCATCGAGTGTGTTTTTCTCTCAAGCCTTTCTGTCTAGCTTCCCTGCATGATTGGGGTTACCCAATCCAGTTGTCAGGATGACCGATGCGGCAACATGCACAAAGTGTATTCCCACACAAGATCCCTTGCACATAGGAACAGCAAGTTCAATTGGGCTGTCAGTTTGTGAGAAACAGCACAATAGAAAGCAAGTTTACAGAATAATAAAAAAGTTGAAGAAAGTAGAAATTACTGGAAAACAGGATAGCAGTAAACCAAAAAAAGATGGTCCAATAAACAAATCATTTCAACTAAAGTAAGGCCTACCTAGCCACCTTCAGTTAGATTCAGTTCAGTAATCCAAAAAGGATCACTTTTTCAATTTCCCCATTTGACTGAAATGAGTCACAAAGCAAGCTGGCAAACAAGATATCAGTACTTCCACATTTATTGAAATAGAAGTTTATGTAACCAGGGATTGTATTTCCTGCTTTTAAAGTTCTAATTTCATTTCTCCTTGCAAAAATCAAGATCAATTTTGTGATTTTTGTTTGGTAATTATAAATATTATTTATTATTTGCAGCCATACTAATAAACATTTGGGTTGTGTAGAAGTAAAACTGCCTAAAAGAACAATTCTTAGATCATTCATAAATATCAAGTAGCTAAATCAGTAGTGTAATATTGAGTTATCTCTTTTCAAGTTTAAGCATTTTCAAAATAAGTATGTTGCATGATTCTTATATTCTAACATATATCATACTTTCCTTTTTCAATTTTCAAACTATTTTCCCAAGATAACATTGGTTTTTATTTAGTGTTTTGAGGGCTTAAATTTAGAGTTTTGGAATGGATTGTAAGTCATATTCTCATGTATTTCATGTTTGAAACAACAATTTTCTATTAATTAAACTTGCTCCTTCCCAAATTTTTCTTTCATATTGTCTTGGTTTTGTAATAAATTTGGTCATTAAAATTACTTTGTGGACCTTTCTAATGGTGAATTCTTGCTCATAATAGTTTTCTTTCAATTTTCCACATATTTTGTTTTGGGTACAACATTCATTTTACCTTTAGTTCAACAGGTTAATGTTTTATATAAGTTTAGTCACACAATAGTATCATTACTTCTTAATCATAGAGTAACACAGATTTGTTTCAACAATTTTACTGAATAGTTTCTTTCTTCTTGTTATTATTTGTATCATCAGGTTGAAGAACAAGATGAGTTTATCTAATCCACACATAACTGAGTCTGAGTTCATAAACAAGAAACAGAATAGCTCTATCAATTAACAGAGGAGCAAAAATTTAATTGAACTCTAGAAGTAACAGCATTGTATTTTGTCCTTTTCAGTTCTGACAATGAACAGATGTTTTGAGGGCACAACAAGTTTCTGAGCCTGACAGCATACAGAAATAGAGCTAGTTCAAGTAGGCTGACATTACATCAAAAAATGTGAAACTTACAATGTATTACAACATTCATCAATGGTTGAGTCTAAACAAAACATCTTACCTGATGTTTTTTTTCTGAAAGTGCAGCAGACAGAGATTTCTTTGAAGAATATTTAACAATAGCAAATCCTTTATTTTTATAATCACTTCTAGTAGTGCCCTTTGTAGACCTTTTCAATGGCAGAATGATCCGAGATATTTCACCAAAATTCTTGAAGACCTCTTTCACGTCACACTTCTTGGTGGTGCTAGGAATGTTATGAACAAACAACCCATACTCCTGCACAAAGAAGAAATTACCATGAAAACTCATAACATAGTAAGGCAAGCATCAATTGATTAGCATAAGAAACTCGTGAGAGGTAAAGAATCCAGTTAGTATCTGAGCAAACAATGAGAGCAAATCTAAAATGTCAAAAATTCAATATGTAAGTGTGATAGAATATAAAGCAGATATATGATTATGATACAACATTAATGCTACATGATCAATTTTTTTTAACTTTTTAAACATGCATGAGGCACTAACTAAAGTTCAACATGTATATAAAAATATTTTAAAATATATGTAATTATCATACAAATATATATTTTTTCAATTGAGAAGGCAGTTAAACTGTTAAATGAATAAAATGAAACTCATTGGCAACAAAACAGGTACTTCAAAGTTCTTGTTTTCTTCTCTGGAATGTTTGAATCCTAATTCTATTAGTTATTTACCAATATTACTGTTCATAACACTTTGACTTACCTCATCAGTTGCTGAATCAGATTTACTTTTCTTTGATACACATGCTTCATCCATCTGTGCGTCAGCTTCAGAAAGCTTACGTTTTCTGTCATGTGTCGTGAGCTGCTCTTGACCCTCATCACTACACGGTTCATTTGTGTGCTGCTTCACTTTCACACTGTGTGATCCAATCTTGACTAACTGATTTTTCTGCTTGACTACTGATAGACTGGACTTGGTTGATGTGTTATTTTTCTTGGAATTAGTCTTGCATGGCTCCTCTGACTCATAACTAGAGAAACCTTTCAACGGAGCCTTACTCATTTTATTTTTACCTTGCTTTACAGCCTTTCTGTGCTGTGATGTATTTTTTATAAATTTTTGGACGTTAGACTCATTTTCAGATGAAATAGAGATTTTAGCCATTTTTAATATATCTGAAACATACATACACAATTTTACATAATATTACAAGTTTCTCAAAAATCAAGTCACGTTTACATAATGATTGTCATAATTTTACAGCACAAATAAGTTTCTAAATATTTATCATGGAAATTGTGACAGAAATTTGACAGCTCACTAGCCAGCATATGAAACAGGAAATGTACAAAAAAAGGATAAAGTTCAGTACACTGTATCAAAATTATTGAATGGCAAATGGCAACTAATTAAAACAAGTCAACTTTAAAGGAGAATGATTAATTGAATTATGTCCAGTGATAGAAAACTGAATAATTACAAATGTGCACCTGGTTAGATTAAATAAATTAGTTTGAACTTCTCTACCCACAACAAAGGCATTCAAAAAAGTAAAGAAGGAAGGCACCATTAGGTATGAACTTATGGAAATGCTAAATCTATACACAAAATGTATTTCCAAACAAGACCCTCAGCACATAAAAAAAAAAGGTTGAGGAAGACATTCATGATCCAGATAGAGACCGACAGAGCAAGTAATAGGGGCTAAAAAACAGGACAACTGTGAACTGTAAACAAAAAAAGATAGTTCATAACAAATAAAAATCAATTCTATTTCCACAAATAGCAGATGCTTATCCCACCTAACTTTACCCTCTAGACCTCATTTATACTCAACAGTGAGGGTATCATATTCAACTTTCTTTTCACATTCCATAGTGATTTTTTCAGCCTAAATGGATCATTGCATAAAGACAAAGCATTATGAGTCCACATCAAAGACCTAAAAATGAATTGAACAGCTGAGAAATTGAGAATAATTCACAACAGATTGTGTTTACCTAAGGAATTGATTTCAATCTGACTATAGCAATTGAAATTTTAATAATATTTCAAAATGTAAAAAATACATGAAGAAGTCAACTTGTTTCCCAATTATCAGAAAATTCAACAAACAATTTCAAAAACTTAGACTCTCTCTTCTTCAAGTCCTTCCAACCAAAACTGTCTGGCTGCTGTAGTTACATAAAGTTGATGACTTTTGAGCTCTTTCTTAACTTCCGTTATGATTTAGCAAGCTTTTTTCTGCATAGTTACTCCACATTTTTCTATTATAGTTCATTTGAAATGTGATGATGCAGTAATTTTTTGACAACATAGAGCAGTTATCCAAAGGGATTGCAACATTGTAAAATAAGAAGTTGCCAAATCCTGTTCTAACACGTTGACTACGATTGCGCTTGTCGTAAAGTTGATTTGTTTAGGTCGTAAAGAACAGACGTAAAATCAACTTACATGCTCAAATAAATTTCCATTCTTTATATGAAATGTTCAAAATGTAAGAAACCGAGCTATTTTCTGCTAAGAATTTGTGCACGTGTTTCAAGTTTCAATAATGCAAATATTACGCAACGGACTACAAAATGTTATTCCTACCTAAACATTATTGATGTTATATCTTGAAAATTATGCATTAGCAAGTAAAATGTCATTCATGTAAAACATCTTTAAATGTATTGACAGTGTTGTATTACCAATTCTTGAGAACAAAATATCCAACTCATTGAAAGCATTAAAGTAAATATTGACCCAATCAAGTATGAGCATACTCATATTCCTTTGGGCTTCAGTTCCAATTAAGGCCCGCTTCAGTTTCACGCCCAATTCAATAGATAGCACTATAGGTTAAAATGTGGAATGGTCAAATAGGACCAGCGACTGGTCAACGCCATGGTCTGGTCAAAATTTTTTGTCACTTTATGACAATCAAAATTTATAAAGAGGACATTTAACATACACTTTTCACCGCAGTCATAGTGGCCGATTGTGTTGACTACAATTGAAATTTATAAAAGGAACATTTAACATATACGGTTAGTGTGTAGCCTTCGGTAATAATCGAATTTTGAATTTTGGATAGTTAGTGAAATGTAAATTAGCTATTTTTCTTCTATGCACTTTCCCTCGCAAATGAGTCTTTCACAAGTTTTAGCGGTAAATTACTGACCCCAACTCTGGTGTTTGAAGCAGAAAGAAATTCATCCAGGGCGTTGTATGGCAACACTACAATACACTCTCCCTTTGGACACGCTCGAATGATTGAGCGCGCTTTACCCGCGCTTGCAACAACTATGTTTCCGCACCCAAAATTGAAAATTTGATTATTACCAAACAATCACGGTGCTTTACATAATACAAGATACTTTAACAACACAATTATAACTATTAAGACTGTTGACGTAGGAGTCCATTTGGGGTCTTTCCCTAATGTTGTTGAGTCCATTTGGGGTCTTTTCCTTTTCTTCGCGGGCTTGCAACAATACAATTGCGATAAGTACTATACCGCTATAACTCGTAAAATGGTCATTTGCAACGAAAAGTGCATAGAAGAAAACTTGTTTATTTCCATCTAATTTACTATGTTTCCTCACCCAAAATTGGAAATTCGATTATTACCAAACGCTACACATTTACCACATTCACTTTTCACCGCAGTCACAGTGGCCGATTGTGTTGACTTGTGAATTGTCAGTATTATGTATTAAACCTGTCAAATAATTTATTGGGTTGGGTTGGTCATGCTTCGGTTAGGTTGGGTTACCATTGGCTCCGGCTGGTGGAATTTTTTGTAAGTTTTGCGGGTCTTAATCGGAACCGTCCCCTTCCTTTGCCTTTCTCTTGGTCTGGCAAAATATAGCACTGGCAGGTATAGATTCAAATGGCCCACTTTTGTGAAGACTTAATAGAGAGTAGTAGGTAGGTCAATTTTTCTGATGGAATTGAAGCTTTCATTGAGAAATTATTTTCGGTCAATATTGAATTTAGGCCTTTCACGGAAATAATAAATTCTGTTCCAAACAATCATTAAAGGAACACATTTAAAAACGTTTTACACAAATGACATTCTGCTCGCCGATGCGTTATTTTAGAGATATAACAATAATTCCGTTCAGATAGGAATAACATTACATGGTCGGTTGCTTAGTCGCCGCATTGTTGGGTGACGCCCACTTTTCTGGCGGGACACGCCCACTTCTTGGCGGGAAATGAACACGGCTCGGTTTGGTTGAGTTAAGGTAAGCTATTTTAGGTTGATTTATGTTATTTTAGGTTAGTTTATTTAACTAACATACCATAACCTACCCTAACCTCACCCATCGTTACGTTAATACCGTATTACAGCATATTTACGTGTCCGCTCCTTCACTTTTATATACGACGTTCTTATAACTTCAAAGTAGAATAACTCAAAAATAACGCATCAGCGAGCAGAATGTCATACGTTTAAAACGTTTTTAAAGGTGTTCCTTTAGTGATTCTTTGGAACGGAATTTCTAATTTCCGTGAAAGGCCTAAATTCAATATTGACCTTATTTTCTCATCCAAAGTCACATGCTAGGTGAAACTGTGAGTTATGACAAATTTATAAAAATGTAGAACACTAAACATCAGAATATAGGTAAGTGGAATCATCGCCTAGAAAACGAATTATGTCATTTTACAACTCCACTGCATCTCTTACAACTATGAATCAAAGCTGAAAAATTATTTGAGTGATGAATGACTTTACCAGTCACCTCTTCTTACCCAACACTCGCTAATCTTATGGTCATCGTAAAGTAACTCTACAATATTCCTGATGAGCTTCATTATTTAACTAAACTTGCAATTTGCGTGAGACCTCTTACGCTTACAGCAAAGCCAATGGGTGCACCATGATTATTGTTATTTTTCTGTTCTTTAGTTGAAAGATCTTCAAAGAAATCTCCATGCAAGTTAAGAGAAAACCATAAAACTGTGTCTCCATAGAAAATTCAGTAGCCTGCCATTATTCATACATAGCAGTAAATTTTCTGGATAAATTTTTCTCAGCACATTTTAGTTCACCTGCACTTCTTTCTGTTGTCAATAACGCACGAAGTTCATTACGCACATGGCTGTAATTTATATGTCGGATACAGAAAATCTGGTGCACATGTGGGGTTTATGGCAGACGTAAAAAACCAGGATGCATCAACGTCATTGGACTTGAAAAGTCAGTTTTTCAATTAAGAATTAAAATGTTTTCATCCTTAAACATGCAAATATTAACGATCAGAAATGGAATGAATCGAAGTGTTACTTTTATAAACTTTTTATGTCTGTGAATTTTTTCATACCATTCACAGCTAACTGAAAATAAATACTTTAGCTATATACTATGGTAAATAATTCATCTATTTATGTCACTTATTTTCATGCAGAGTACATTTAAAACTTTTGTTCGGAGAATTAGGTTTCATTACTGGTAAATTAATTTTTTAAGTATTATTCATGAATAACATTCATATCTCTGAAACACATTTAAAATGGATCGATATCAGTCACACTTGATATATTGTGTTTCATATCGAAAATGACGGCGGGTGAAGGAAAGTAATGACACATGTGTAATTTAATTTACTATTGTTTCAAATTTTATGAATTAACACCGGCAGCCCAACTGCCCCTCGTCAGTCGTGGAGAACCAAACCCTGAATGTTTGGCAGCACAGGACCACGGCTGGCCCACCGGCACACGTGAGTAGGAAGGTTGAGATCGGGCTTTGAATAAATAATTTGGTCAAACGAGGTTTCAAGCAAGCGGATAGTTGTGAGCTGAAAAGCTAAGCTTATTAATCAACTATAGGTGATTTTTGAGTAATAATAATGAAGATGCTATATTAGCAATTATTTAAGCATTACGCGACTTAATAGACCAGCAATAATTTAGTAGTACAAAATTTTGCATATTAGCTATATTCTAGTAGTTCTTACACTTAGAGATTGATGATAATTTAGCAATATTTAGTTAAACTTACGTTTAGAGGTTCGCAATAATCTAGCAATATTTCAGCAGTACTAACATTTAGAGATTAGCATTCATTTAGCAATACTCACATTTAGCTATGAACAATAAGTTATCCTGGCTAGATTTCTTCCCTCTATTAGAGATCCCAAGCCCCGCAACGACTAACACTGAATTTATAGTAGGGACGGAGTGAGAACCGCCATCGTTCAGGATGAAGGATTCGCTACGAAGGGTCGACCGAACACAGCGCTATATGTCACTGCAACCCATCTCGTAAGCGAACTGGTTCTGCAGTCCCCGCTGCAATGGTTCGTCCGAAGTCCACGAGGGCGCCATCGGTGCGATGTTAACGTAGGTTTTCGAGGCGGCCAACAGCTCAGGATAGCTCTAGGGGCCTGCAGCAGAGCAACTTACAAGACACGGCAGCACTGCATCACCGAGCGGCACCCCATCGCAGAACCGTAAGCAGTCGCGGTGCCCACCGCAGCCGCCAGTCCAAGGAGCCGTCTCTTCTTACTCCGCCATAGTGATGCTAAAGAGGCTTGACAATGGCCAAAAAGGGTTCATCAAATGAAGAAAGCACAGACGAGGTCAAGTGAAATGTTAAAAGGCTGATGGTTGAGCGTGAACTTTTGCACTCTGAGTGGAGAGGCTGAAAGTCTACTTCTTTTCGTGTGGAAGACAGAAAGTCAGATCGCAAGTGACAATAACAGTCAATTGGTCTGAACCTGGTAGCATAAATTGATTGAATAGTGGTTATTTTGTATATTTCCTGGTATTTTTATTGTATATAAATTGTATCTAGAAATTTCATTATTTACTATGGATACAATTTAGTTTAAGATGACCTAGAATAATAGTTGGAGTGACCAAAAGAAAGAAAAATGAAAATTTTTATTTTCAATCTAGCTGATATATAGAGATTGTTTCGATTAGGGTTTTCAATTATTCATGACAAAAATGTTCTAAATTGGAAATAAAACAATTATGGGCATCATGATAGCCTTGTTTTGGAGTAACTGTTGGAAAAACTTAAAAATGATTCCCTTCGTTTTGTGGTGTTCACCCTCAGGCTACTTTACGCTCCGAGAAGACTATGAATATCTAAGGACTTTGAATACCAATGCCCGCAGCGAGTGCCTGAGGTACTAACGAACCTGACAGGGTAAGAAAACACCACTGGAATAAATGCCGTTCTATTATGAATATCGCCGAAAATGATGACATACGAGGGGAAAGATTGCTGTCACGTGGTAACGCACCGAGAGACGCCTTGGAGGACCGCCAGATGACGTGGAGTTGCAGTGCGGATGGCGGTTGAGTGACTGTTGAGTGCGAAGCGGCTGTGCAGTAGAGACTACTGCTGGCGGACCATCTTCAGCATTATTGTATATTAAAATATGCGTCGTTATAATGTGGCACTGGTTTTGTGAATAAGAGCTCCGGAAGCTGTTGTCACGCTCCTCCTTTACGAGCTCCGGAAAGGTATTGTTATGCGCTTTAGCCTGACTTCCGGGCACGGCTGGTTTTAAGCTGAAGTCTGTAACCGACAGAGCTCAGTACACTGATACGTGCGTACCAGAGTGTTTCTTTACTCCTGCCTTGGTAGTATAAAGCTACTGAAACTGTAGTCTGCAGCTACAGCTAAATAAACTGTAGTGTTGTTTCTTTCAACACAACATGAAGTTCAAGTTTAACACAAAGGCTCGGTTTCTGCATGGAGTGATAAGATAGGTGAACTTTTAAACGCACCAGTAACTACCCAAAGAGCAGAATTTTGCACAGTGTACAATGAATCCATTAGGGTATGACATGCAGAGCTATAAGCTTCTGAGCCATAGTCTATTTTTGGTTTTAGCAAACCCATATAAAGACGGAGCAAGGTTTGCCAATCTCCTCCAAACTGGGTATGGGATATAACTTTCAGTAAGTTTATATACAGTGAACATGATCGTTTGAGGGATTGGATGTGAGGTCTCCACGCAAGGCTCGAGTCAAAGATTAATCCTAGATACTTGAAGTGCTCAGCATGTGGTAGCACTGAATTGTTTAGTTGGAGTTCGGGGAGACTTTCAGACAGCCACGAGCACGGCAGAAATACACAGTCATTGTTTTGGAAAGGGAGAACACTGAAATCTAGTGGTTGCTGTCCATCGCGTGAGGTGGTTAATGGCGATCTGCAATTGTTGTTGAAGGCACTCCGGTTTTTTGCCCGACACGTAGATGACAAACTGATCTAACTATAGAGCCGGTGGACGCTCTGCGGAATTTCATCAGTGATATCATTCATAGCAATAAGGAAGCACACGCAGCTGAGGATACTTCCCAGTGGAACTCCTCCTCGAAAGCGTTTGATTAACGAGTTGACATTCTAGAGACGGACTCTGATTTTCCCATTGTTCATGAAGTTGTTTAGTAAAACAAGTAGGTGTCCATGTATACCATATTTCTGAAGTTTCAGCAGGATTCCGTGTGTCCATGCGGTGTCATACGCTTTCTGTAGATCAAAAAAGACCGCAATAAGATGATTCTTTGAAGCAATATTCGATGCGATGAGTGAGGAGAGCGTCACCAAATGGTCGGTGGTACTTCGGTTCTTTCGGACGCCAGATTGGATACTTATTTTCCTAGTCGATTCCAAAAACCAGATTAATCTCCTATGAACAATTTTTTTGAGTAGCTTGCTTGACATGAGGTGAGAGCAATTGGACGGTAACTATTCGGAGATGTTAGGTCTTTACCAGCGTTTATAATTGCTACTCGTTAGCGACCAAGTTGTTGGAAATATCTGTTGGTACCATAATTTGTTGAAGAGCGAGAGTATTGCAGGCAGGAAGCCTTTGTGGGCTTGTTTAATCATGCTGTACGAGATGTCATCATGGCCAACAGCGCTACCGCTGGCTGAGCGCAAATTAGCAGTTTCAAGTTCTTGTATGGTTAAGGGGCTATTGTATGCTTCTCTGTCTCCCCCCAAACGCAGCGGTCTTCCTTCCCACCTTTCTTTATATCGCGTAAAAGATGCGTTGGGTGTTGAGTTATCACTCACCGACGAAAAATGTTCCGCCAGCATCTCTGCAGCTTCTAATAATGTTTCGGTCCGATTGTTCGTAAGGGGATCTCTCAGCTTTGAGGTAGGAGTCAATTTGAATTTTCCGGACAGTTTTTGGACCTGTTTCCAAACTAAATTTAAGCTAGTTTTAGCATTTATGCTACTGATAAAGGCTTTTCAGGATGATTGCTTACTGGATAAGAAGGTCTTCTGACAGATTGTCTTTGCTCTATTGTATCGGATTCTGTGATAGGCATTGTTGTGATGCTCTTTCAGCTCGCGTAAGCTCTCGTTTCGCCATTTCACATTCGGAGTTCCACCACGGTACCGGAGGTCGCGGTAGAGAACCGTTCTTACGAGGTATGGATGAATCAGCAGCTCGCTGTAAGATGTTAGTTAAAGCAGCTGTGTGATCCTCAACATTCTTTCCGTTCAACTGATGGACATCTTCACTAGATAATTGGGTCAGTCTGCTAAACCGAGCCCAATTTTCTTTTTTTGACCGTTCATATCTGGCTTGCATTTATTTGAGGATGGACAGAATCAAGATGGATAGGGTAGTGATCGCTGTCATACAGGTTTTCGTTAACATGGTATTTAAAATCTAGATGGCAGTCAGGAGAGCACAGTGTTAATCGATGACATGGAGGGTTCCCGTTTGCCTGTGAAAATGTGTGGGTTGTGCGTCGTTCATGATAGATGTTTTTATTTTCTCTTACTGTTTTTTCCATGAGTTGTCCATCATTTATTACGTTGTCATTCCATAGTTGGTTCCGAGCACTGAAGTCCCCCATTATAATATGGTAGCTGGAAGATCAAATTTTCAACTTCTTGGTGTCGTGTGTTAATGTGAGGTAAGTAGACCGCGCATAGGGTGTGTTCGGCGCAGATTAATACGTAGTGCTACTGCTTGCAATGTGGTACCCAAGTCAATCCGGTGATGCGGTATTGTCCTGCGGATCTATACTGCAGCGCCCCGCTCAAGATCATCGGCGCGGGTATCACCAGAGTTATGGAGTACTGAGTAGGTGGTGTCACTGATCTGTCCCGGAGTATGGTCTCTTGAAGACAGACACATGCAGGGTGGTACAGGTTGAGGAATTGTTCAAGTTCACAGAATTTGGTTCGGCATGATTCTAAGTTCCATTGAAGAAATAAAACAAAATTCATTTACAGGTAGGTAGTTTTTCGATTTTTTTCAGATTCCGATCACTTTAATTTTTTGACTTTCTGCTAACTGCGATGATCGGTCTCGGCTTCTTGATGGTGGCGATGTCGTCCGTGGTTTCTTGTTTGGTGCAGTAGGCTTTGGTTTGCAGGGCTTTGAGGTTCTACTGGGGTTGCCCTCTTCATCATCGCTTCCATCGCCTTGGAGGTTAGTAAGGCTGGAAGTTTCCTCCCTTCGATTGAAAGAGTATTTGGTGTGAGAAGTTGGCGTAGGTTTTTGACAGTTAAACAGTTTTGGGAGGCTCACCGTCTGGCTCCAGTTGTTTTCGTTGTCGGTTGTAGCCAGTAGGTTCCTTGAGCTTAGAGAGTGAGGTATCATTCATTTTTTTTTGTGTCGTCCTTTTTGGTGAAATGGTGGGTTGGGATATGGTAACTGTTGGAGTTACTAAACTTTTACTAATTGTATCAGTGGTCTTCAATTTTGCATCAGTTGTAGCTGTAGTGGATGTTACATTGCGTGAGGCAGAGTCTGTGCATGTAGTGGTTTGGTAAAGAGGCCGTTCATTGTTTATTGCCTGAGCTGGCCTTAATATCGGTTTTGCAGGTTCTTTTTCTGAATGAGTCGGCTGTTCTGGCATGTGATATTTACGAGGAGCAGCATGGTTGGGATGTACCGCCGGGGGACTAGTACCTCCCTTAACTACCACGCATTTACTTTTCTATCACTGATGCCACGTTTAGAATGAGCAGTTAAGGACTCGTCTCCTGGCTTTTATGTTGATTTTGTCAACACCTTCGTTACTATTATAATCATTCTGGGATGGGAAAATCTGTAAGGACTGCACTCTTACTAGAATATTAATTACATGCGACAATAACTGGCTACGTTAAGAGTGTCACCTAGTGAAGGTGTGGGTCGACTAGGCACCGGCAAATTAGCGTGGGCTCCATGTTATCAAACCTAACTATTTACGATGCTCCAGTCAACGATCAGGAAGAATGATTATTAACTTTAGATAATTAAAGGGACAAATTATAATTGTACAGGGAAAAATAATTTCTTTTCGAACAAGCACAACTTCTGGTACTGCCGAGTTGCAGCGAGGTACGAAACGGAAAATAAAACCAAAACAGCCACAAAAATAAATCTATATTTTTCAGTCACTAATTCAATAATGGCATTCAAATCAATACGCCCAAACTGAAAATCCATGAACTATGAATGTTACCAGCAAATACAAAAACGTGTGAAAGCATGTAAATTGCAATATTGTGCACATAAGCACACTGATGGAAAAGATAATCGAGTAAAAAAAACGAACACCAGAACACGAATATTACTACAAAAAAGAGCAAGTAATGTAAAGAAACACGTATTGTACAACTATAACAACTCATTACAATAAACGTCAAAAAAAACTAAGATAGTTACTTGGTAGCAAGCAATGGCTTTCCAATCGAGAAAATGTACTCTAATGTAAAAAAAGCATTGATAATTTAAAACCAACCCAATCCCAGTTTAAAATGCGTAGATATTTTTGAAAGTTCTGTCCAATTATAGTTTTTTTTTCACTTTTCCTGGGGTAATATTCTAGGCGCTGTCACTGTCAGGGTAAAAAGGAGGGAACATTATCAGGGCATAACCAGCGCAGCCATTTAAAAATAAAATACCTGAAAATGATGAGTTGAACCAGATAAAATCTATAATAAATATTGAAAGGCAAGGGGTCTTTTATTCAAACGAATTCTAGACAGAACCAGAACAAAGGTGAGTAAAAAAGCAAAGGTTGATTTTGCTCTAACATAAATATTTGCAATAGCATTAACGCAACACAGTTGAATGCTCAACTGAATTTCGTTTCTTCAATTTCATGATGGTCATTCAACATGTGAATCAGATAAAATCCTTGCTATGATTACACACCTGCTAAAAATTAAACTAAAGTACGCCAACCTATTTAAAACTTACTTTCATTATAAAGGAGCAGAAGTTTCCTCTCAATCTGGTGCGCAAATTGAGTCGGCAACATAACCCTAAGAAAATAGACTCCTATTCTAAACAAATATACTAAGACTACTCATATCATCGCTGAAGGTTCTTTTCGAAGTTCAATAGAAGACAACCAATTACCGAGATCACATCACACGCTTGAATTAGATTACATTCGAATTACCGCCACCGCAGCCACTTTATACTTGCCGCAGAGGCGGTTATCGCCTCCAAGAAACCAAGGACTCAACAGGGAAGTGATCAGTGGAATACGAAAATAATCATGCAACAGGTCCATCACACAGTAAGAGACCACATCTGAGCGATGAAGGAATTAAAAAAGGAAAAATGAGACATTTATTTTACCGTTCAAAAGTTAAACCCAAGAAGGCCGACCTTCACCATAAGCGTTACTTCACCAGCACTGGGGAGCTAAGCATACCTCTAAAAATATATTTCAAAAACATACTGAAGAAAATCCTTAACTGCAATTCTCTCAGTGGATTTCAACTGTGGGAATCGTGCATAGTACAGATCACAAAGAGCGCTATTTTCGTAGTCACTTCGTCGTCGCGTCCCAAAACGTCATTGCTATATTCTTATTGAGACGCATCAGACGATCAAAAACGCCATTACGTCACAATTTAATATTAAATGAAATTTTTTATCGATACGCTGAAAACTTTGCAGCCGAAGATTATAAGAAACGTCGACCCTAAGTATTACGGACCGCTACGATCTAACTTAAGAATATCAGGTACCAATTCAGCAATTTATCAGTAGTCAATTTTGTACCCTTTACCGGAAGTTATCTGATTTGGCGTAGAATCTTAGCGATAAGCAACAGGGGCAAATTTCTTAAGTATTATAATTTATAGGCACTCCTCCGTTAATCTATAGCTAATTAACTACATAATACCAGCAGTTCGTCCAATGTCGACAAAAAGCAGTTCTACGATCTAACATTTCTGATTCATCACGAACTAATTTAAATAAAAAATTTAGAATTTTACAACACAACATCTGTCTTATTTTGAAACGACACCGAGTAAATGTTAAGCACGAGAGGAAATTTGAACCATCCGGAATGAAACTTCATAAAATTGAGACAGCTGCACCCATATGGTGGTAACCTCATCCACTACGAAAGCACTTGAATGAGCCAATTTCAGTAGCTAGGCATGAAGTTTCCTGAATTAATTCACATCAAAAAACTTGGGAATGGACTTCGTTCACGATTCGTGCCAGTAAAAGTTGAAGCTAAGAGATAACGCGCCTGCCACACTCTAGACGCAGGAGCGCGGAGCTCCGGCCCTGAGTTGGCATACGCCGGCCTGGTGTGACGAGACCGGTCTCTCAGCGAGCAGTCACAAGTTTACACTACAAGAACATCGCGTACTGTTTCTAAGAACGTCTTAACTTGGTTACAAAGAAAGCTACACTTTTGCAGGATATACGAAATACGAACAATTCAAAACATAAAAAAATACATAAGCACCTAGAAAATATGATTTGATGCAATAGAGAATACATTATTATCAGAAAAAATCCAATATTTAGAGTAGATCACAACCTCAAAAGAGAAAACTATAGAATATTAAGAAACCTTAGAACAAATTTCTCAGGAAAAATCTCTAGTGAATGCAATGCATAGGCAAAGCTATGTACATCCTACGGACTAGATCTTCACTCTAAATTATGACATACATAAAAAAGACCAACTAGAAATATTACGCTCAACGTGTTTCAAGAGATAGCGGAAACTTCACAATATCTACTTTTTTACAGAAAAATTCGTCACATTTTTTTTTGAGGAAACGCTACAAAATTTATTTGAACGCCTCCGACTATGAAGAGTAAATATATTAATCAAAACTTTTAAGGAAATGATTCGAACTTTCATGCACGACGGAAAAAATTAAAGTAGACAAGCAAACACAATCCTTGAAAAAACCATGGATTTCCGGCCAAAGCCAGTCTTGTGGCGAGCACGTCGGCTCGCCGTAACAACACGCAGTCTACAGATCTGTTGATCCGTTGTTTCTGCAACGACTCGCGCCAACAAATAGGTTATGAAATTTAGAAGTTTACTTACAACAACACAATTAAACTGAATATGAAACATACGTCTAAAATATTTATTATGCAAAAATTACTTTTTGAACTATACCTTGTACTTGAATAACAAATGCCAATAACGGCAGTAATAATTAAAAAATCCAATTTCAATAAAAAAGGATGCAAAAAATTGGAAAGTACACAGTTTAGAGGTCGAAAAAAGGCTTGCATGCGATGACCTAAAACATTTGCTCACACGAACGTGATTGGGCTCGAATAAGAATCAAGAGCCACAGACAAGAGTCCCGTTTGTACAAACTTGAAACTTAATTTCACCATTTGAAATGAATCTCACTGTTAGCTTTCATTTCTCAGACAATTCAACAGAGAAAAAGGCAGAAGAAAGATCACTATTTTCGCAGTGCGTGCGCTTGTAGAAGTGTGGACTATCAAAAATATGAAAATTAAAAAATCCGCATGACAGAATAAGTGACAGTGCTGAAAATACGCATGTTTTCACTACGACAAGCGAATTTACCTTCCAAACCGATTTGCATCACACCAGAGAAAATTAATCGTACAACTAAGTAATAATTCATCAATAAAATCCACGGATGGTCACAATATAATTGAAAATTAGTAACAACAGACTAGAAGAGTCACTTGGCTAGACATCAGTGAAAAGTAGTAGAGTTAATAAAATAAAAATACGTTTCATGTGTTCGAATAACATACCAATTAAGATCAGTCAAGACAAAGGTATTTGTATTAAAATGGGAAACAGTGGCGCTGTTAACGAAACTTGCCATCGACAGCTCAAAAAAATCAAATCGTTGAATTTTTCGCTATATTGTTTGTCCTGATAATGACCTTATTTTCCAATTGCCTTTATAAAATTCCACCAGTAACGTCATAACATCACACAGATTTTACCACTAGCCACATTCACAACGTGGAATGTCAACAAGCTATGGTTAAGTATGTGAAAGGGTAGCGAACTAGATAGCACTGTACTAGTACATAGATAGCAGCGCGGCATCAAGTTCTCAATTGTGATGACATAATATCCTCAGTACAAAACTTGACGATAAACATCATCGATATTTATAAAAATTGTGAAGAGTTCTTGCAAATACTTGTATAACCAAAATGAACAGCGTACATCAGGCTCGAATTTTGATGGGAAGCTTGGCCTCCCAGAGGAAATTTCTATCACGAAGAACTGAGTATTAACGATGATAACTAATGTTTCCTTTCAGACGCATTATTTTCTTAGTAACCTGGACTCCTCAGCGACAAGAAAAATACAAAACCCGATTCCAATCGGTCTCGCACTCTAAAAAATTGTTGCTATACACTCTAGCATCCTCTACAACAATGTCACCTTAGATTCGACAAATAGCAAAAACGGTAAATCGCATGAACCGTACACGGGCAGGATTGGTCTATCTACATAGTTTCCACATTTCTCGTTCACTTTGAATAGACAAACACTGAATGTACAAAGTATACGTTACTGAATTTGCAACACAAGAAGACTTGTCTCACTTCGATTGGTTTTGCCAAGGGCTACGTAGAGGCGGGACTGTTTTAGGATAATTAAAAATTTTAAACCTGAGTGCATTAAACCCTCTTGAGGAGATGGGGCTTCAAGATCTATCAAAGACAATCACCTTTCAGAACCTTCACAGGCCTTGTTAAATACCACCGCATATTCAAACTCTGAGCCGACGAAATGAAAGTTCTTATTATCAAGTTGAATTGAACACTCAACAACGCTATCCTTCAGACGTTACGTAGTCTCTTACATTATACTTGACATATTTGAGCCCACTCGCCTCACCCCAAAAATCTGAGAAGAGCTTAAGACGAGTAGAAAAAATAATTCCCCTGTTATTTGCAGGACAAATACACAATTAATACTCGCCTGGATGTGAGTACTGCTTGATCACCTATCATGTATTTTAATACCACACCTTACTAACAACCAGAGTCAGAGTACTGCGAGAAAACTGCTCTATATTTCTCACATCAGCGTACTTCCGTCTAGATTCAAAAAGAGTGTAGCCTTATAATATAGGTACAAAAGCACAGATTTGATGTGGTCAAATAAAAATTTTATACCATCCCAAGTAAGCGCTCGTCATCATCATCATAAGGCCTCAAGAACAATGAAAGAGAAAAAAGTCAAAGCTACATAAAGAAATGAATAATTTTCACGCTGCAGTGTACATTGTAGAGTGAATACAAACCGAAATAAATTTGAGTGGGAGAAGATATGACGTTCACAGGGATGACTATTGGTAGGAAGCTAAACTTCAGGCTGAATCAAAGGGCAACAAAACAGTCACTTCGACAGACTCACTCATCATCAATGCGATCTAGTCCATTGAATTATTAGTATTTGAATTATTAAAATTAGAAGTAGTACTAGTATAACAGTTGGTGAAAGCTCCATTTCCTTTGTAAAGATATTTTTACAGAGGAAAGAGAAGGGACTATTTGGAATAAGCAACGAAAAACCGTGAATCTATGCACAAGGTGTGTTACCACACAGAATATCCCGCAAACAGAAACACCAAGTTAAGGAGGAAGAAGAACAAAAAAAAGATAAGAAAAAGGAAAGATAGCGAAGAAGGCATGAAAACTGAAAGAAGCAAAGTAGGCCCGAAAGATACAAATCCCAAAGGCCTATCTATAGCTAAGATTAACCTAACGGCATCGCCCCTGAAAGCCCAACTTCCTAGAACATAATAAAGACAAACTTAACTAATCTATACCAATTACAAAGCCTATGTCCCCTCACGAGTGTATTATTAATATTTATATTATGATCAAGCCAAGCAGGTTCCCACTCCCTCACAGGACATCTCTGGCGTCCCGTAAGGAGTAGTAGAAAAGTACACCGAAAAACAGCCGCTTTCAATGCATTTCAACAGGAAAAAAGTGATTTTCAATGGCTGAAAGAGGGAGTGAAAACTTCAATAAACTGGAGATATTCATACGATGTACATACTTCTCTTTCCCATTCTCCTATGATGTAAGTGGAGACATATTTGCCTACGAAATGAATCAAGTCCCGGTACCGTGAACACTGCTTATTCTCGAGTGCATACCGCTGAGGAGTGGCGTTTTTTCGCAGTCAGTTGACGAAAACTGGCCTAGGAAAAAGGGCTTTCCCGCGCACACGTAGGAAGTAAATTAACGCAATCCTTCAGAAGAAGTGATGCTCAGCGAAGACCAGCTTACTGAAGTTTACTCGCTAAATGAAAGACACTATGAAGAGCAGTGACGCAACCGATTGATGAAACCATAAGAAACGTGAGCGACGGTCATCATTTATCATCGTGTTCAGTAGGAGTCATATCGGAATCATTCAACACAAAATTTATTACATTACTAGAACAATCAAATTAGACGAAATGAAATTTAACGTGGTGCTCCAATTTAATTTAATCTAGGCTTTACGCAACCAAAACTACATGGCAAAAGCATTTAAGAATCTCATCCGCCATCTACATAATGCTGGAATGATTTTTCATACCGAAAATTGACTTGAGGCATAAGTAATAATTTTACAGTAAATACAGGGGTTAGACAAAATAATGGAAACACCTAACATTTTGGAATCACAATCTTTGAACATGTTATAAAAAATTAAAACTTGACATATTTTAATGTTTCATTGTTTATTATTGTAGCTATTGCAAATTCTATTTAAATTAACAGTTTTTTACAGATATCTAAAAGAAAATTTGGTTATAACCTTTTAAAAATAGCAGACCTCTCTGACTTCAGTTTTAGAGATTCAAGTAATTAACAGAAAAATGAGCTAAAATTCCTTTGGAAACAATTCACGATTTGTATAAATCAATACCTCGGAGAACTGAGGTTGCAATGGCCTCAAAAAAAGTGGGTCTACACCATATTAAAATATTATTTGGTTGATTTTTCAAGAGGTTTCTATTATTATGTCAACCCCTGTAGAATCACCATAGTTACAGTGAGATCCAACGCTACCTATTCTTCAAAAAATTGACCCTCACTGAACTTTATCATGCGGGGAAATACACGCACTCGGAGTTGTATGCGAGTTATGTTTGAAACGCACAAGGCGCCACTATTCAAAACAAGACACACCAACGCATAAAATACAAGTTCGCTGCTATGAAGAGCTGAGTGCAATGTTCTCAATCAATATTTCAGCTTCAGTAGCAGATAAAAACAGGTCATTGATGTGAGAAGTCGTCTCCATGATAGGTTCGCCAAAATGAAAGTGGGATGCTTTTCTCACCCCTAAGTCACGCTGAAAAATCGTTGATGACTAACTATATTTCGTGAATTTACCAAGCATGTTTCTCTCAAGCATAAATATTCAATCTTCATAAATAATTACTTAGTAAGAATTGAGTTCGGCTCAACAGATAATTTATCTCAAGGTCGTAAACGGAGAATGAGCTATGAGCGCAACCCAACCTACAAAATTTAGATAATGATATTTTCCCTTCGAAATGCCCATCCCAATATCGCCACAGGATTACCGCAGATCCGAGTATACAATATTGCCTTTCACTCGTACCAAAACCCAAAGCATTACTTGGTGAAGGAGTCTATTGTCTGTAAAATTAAGGTTTCTGAAAGAAGACGGAGGGAAGGAGAGAGCGAAAAGAGTTCTAGGCACGCGAGACTGTCCACAAGTTGGAACTGTTGGCCACAAGTGGAGAGGAGGTGCGACCATCGCAACACTTAGAGCACCGACCACCAAAGTCGGGGCACTCACAGGGAACGAAATTTGTCTACGAAAATACGGCACACAGTTCGGGGCACAGGAAGCGTTACACAACCATTTTATCTTTAGATCATAAAAAAATTCCTTTCTTCTTGAGAACTTGGAACAAATAAAAAATTCCGTAAGAAATACGTTTAGCAGGGAATAAAATTGTCTGTACATCTCCATAAAAGATACTGTCATGCTAGTTATATTTAATAAGACTTTATAGATATATGTATATAAAAATCTTCCTTACATCTAACTATGGGTTACATCACACTGTTCTGTTTCGGTACACTAGAGCTAATTTCAATATTTGGTTGACATGAAGTATTCCATTCATGATGGTAGGCATCTCCAGCTCACCTGTGTTTAGGATCAAGACTCCACCGGGAGACAACGTAGTCGAGAACATCGCTACAGGCCTACGTACGCAACGCTGCAGCCTCCGCGCCTGCACCAAACCTCCGCAACAAGGCAACCCCGCCAGAAAGTCAACACAAAAACGCAATAAAAAGGAACATAAAAACGGACGGATGTGAGTACATCATTCGAACTACCAACATTCTGTGCAGGAGCAAGTGACAACGAAAATCTGACCCAAACCTGAAAAACTGATCACCATTCTCATTAAGTGCCCTATCAAATTCCTCCAGTAAATTTTGCGGGTAAACACAATTACCAACAACTTGAAACGCTTGGAATTATGAAATGAATCAGTCCCACAAGTAATGAACATAATCTGACAAGTTTCAATGGTGAACCGGTTTCACAGTTAAAATTTTGAATTATTCACTTAGGGCTGAAAATAACCAACACCGTGAACAGAAATTATTTTTCCAACGAAGGAAACCCAAATTATGAAATAGATAAATAAATAACCAGCTGACTATCTTCTTAATCCTCGCAATAAAAAGGATGTGATTTACCATAACAGTCGAGTTTTAACTCGCACGATTAATTTAGATATCAGACAATATGTTCTACACACGAGAGCAAACATCCAGCAGCACAACGAGGGAGGCACTGAGAGTAAGCCAGCGTGCCATCACAACAAAAACGAGACACTGGCGTTATCACTAAGAATCGCTCGTAACCCTTCAAATTGAAAATAAAATTCATGGGAGTTCAATGACATCCATACGACTCATCAAAAAAACACAATCAAATGAAAGTCTGCACAACTAAAAAATCCGCGACAAGACAGCATGACAATCGGCAGCATCCGGTGCTCAGAGTGCAATGAGAACAACGAAGCCCTGACTACTCAGAATGAGACCAGTCTCGTGCCACACTTCGAGGGAGCAATACACTACACCCCTGTTGCTCTCATCGCGAACTCACGGTGCAAAACGTTTCCAAAAAACTGAGGCTTTTAGCACAAGCTCTGCAGGCGACTCCAACACTGGAACTGCTACTGGTCTCTTCTCCCTCGCTTCGGCCTGTGGCCGGCATGCTCCAGTTCTGCCGGACTCTGGGTAGCGCCAACACTCGTTCTCTTCTGACGAACCTTTACCTGCAGGGAAGTTGACTTGCATGAAATAGAGCGAAAGAAAACAGTCTACTCATGAGTATAATTACCCCTGGGTCCAGAAAACCAACGACCAAGAGAAGACACGATCCCGATCCCCGGACCTGTTTATACAAGTATTTCACTCCGGGTGACGAATTAGCGATCAACGTGTTCCCTTCCAAATTCAGGTGAACACCCGCCCCATTATGAAAAAATAATCTAGTTTTCTAAACATGAATACTATAGCGCACAAACAGTGAAGAGAATGAGCGCACAAACAGTGAAGAGAATGAGCGCACATTACGAAAGAGTGAATGTGAGTTGATAGCAGTAATTTTACTTGCGACGTTAAAAAATTGAATCTACACCAGTGTGGAATCGACCACAGACAGAACTATAGTGGCTGTAGTTGATTGATTTTCAGTAACTATAAGCCTCTTAAACCCCCACAAAGATGTTGCTGAGAGAAAAATGAGTGAGGTAACATCTTGTAAGGAATAAATGGAACTGAGAATCTATAATCGAAGTGTATCTTCACACCTACCGCATAGAAACAGCAGGATGGAAAGAAGTTCATGAAACGAGATAAAAATTGAAGAAAGTTATGTGTTTGAAAAAGGCAGAAGTGAATCAAAAAATAAAATCAGAAGCTAAAATTTTTCGGAAGCAAAAAAAACTTTCCCAATTTCAAGAAAAACAAGAGACCCACCTAACCTTCAGCTCATAACTGCCCGTCTACCCTCCTTGGGACCGCTAATTCCCAGTTGTTTCCCCTCCTGGGGAGTGTAAAAAAACGTGGAGACTGAAATGAGCTAAGAACAACAGAAGTCCCTGAGGCAAATCTATAGCCGAGTTAACATAACAGTATTCTCCTGGAGGCGCCATGACATTGGACATAAGACCTAACTAATCTAAGTCCATTGCCTATCTCATGCTCCCTGAAGGGGAAAATTTAGAACAGAACTACATCTTGCACCTCAAAAACAGGTAAGATAGAATATAACTGGAAGGATTTCCAGATTCAGGAGCTAAACGATTGTTAAAAAGAAGCTTTGAATTTACAACACAAAAATCGTATTCCTTCATGAATCATCAACCCTATGCTCACATTTAACAGACTATTTGTGACTAGGGCGCAGGTCGACCCAGATTATTTGATAACAGGCACAAAATCAATAGGTCAACCCGTACAAGTACAAGATTAGCGCAGATCATTCCCTACCAGGTACAAGGCAAGTTACATGCTACCAGGGTCAAGCCCAACAAGGTGTACAGTGTGGGCAAAATAAATAATAATAAAACACGTAGATTAAATCGCCAGATTCCACATTTCTAGACCACGTACAATGAAGAAAATTAGACTATATATAAAAATAGTACAAAAAGGTAAATAATATATCTAAAAAATAAATATTTAATAGAAAATGTATACATAGGAACATGTTTAATAAATACGTGAACAAAAGTTAACAAAACATTTCAAGATATCAATACATCAATAGTTCGTTGCAGAGCCGTTATTATTGATTATGGTTTCGAGACGTTTAGAGGAGTTTACTACCAGCCATTTTCAAGTTTCGGGTGTACTTTTATTCCATTCTTCAACGCAAACTTCTTTGAGTTAAGTGATGTTATTGGGACCTCTCTTCTCAATCATCAATTTCAATTCCCCCCACAAGTTTTCGATCGGATTCATGTCAAGGGATTGACTTGGCCATTCTAAAATGTTTATCTTCTTCATCCTCAACCATGCCTTGGCTCCGTTTGCAGTATGCTTTGGATCGTTGTTTCGTTGGAAGGTCCATCCACGTTTCAATTTTAATAAACAAGCTGAGGGTATGATTTGCTCTTCCGATACTTCACGATATTTCCTGCCATTTATGGTTCCCTCAATGATGTGAAGTTTACCTATCCCTGATAAACTGAAACATCCCCACACCATGATTGAGCCACCTCCAAACTTGACAGTGGGTATGGTGCACTTTAGTTTATATTCTTCGTTTTATTGCCTCCACAAATGGTTTGAACCGTTTCTCCCAAATAGTTCAATCATGGTTTCATCTGACTACAGTACTGAGTTCAAGCGCTGCTGGCTTGTTCGAACGGTCGTTGGCATACCTCAGCCTGACCTTGACGTGACGTTTCTGGATAAGAGGTGTCCTACGACGGGTTCGGGAGCGAAGACCTTCACGGTGTAGTGCACAGCTGATTTTGAGTCTGCTGCCTTCGATCCCAGATGCCTTGAGATCATCCTTCAATTCTTCACGAGTAGTTTGAGGCTTCTGCACTATTGTTTGGACCAACTTTCGAACAACACTGTCGTTAATCTTCTGTGGACGGCCAGTTCAAGGTTTACCGAGAGTCGTATCCCGGCATTTCCACTTACGTATTATGGTTCCAACCGAGGCTATAGGAACCCATAGTCGTGTACATATCTTCTGATATCCTAAACCTTCATTATAGAGCTCCACAATACGCTCACAAAGGTCTTGGCTGATATCCTTATTCTTACCCATACTTACGACCTTTCAAAATAAGAGATTCTGCACCAATGACACGTTATTGGAAAGGAATGCTGACGAAACTTCGGTTACCAAAAAGTAGAATGTATTAGAACATTCTGAAATAAAACAGCAATAATTTTAATGTATAAAATCGAGAAAAAAGTTGGTCATTTTAAACTGTTGTTCACGTATTCATTTTATTATACATGTTCTTTTCTATTTTTCTTATTAAACATGTGTGGGTTTTAGATATATTAAACTTTTTATACTACTGTTTATATATAGTCCAATTTTCGTAATTGTCCGTGGTCTTTAAAAGTGGAATCCGGCGATTTAATCGACGTGTATTATTCTGCCCCCCACTGTATGATACAAGGTACAAGACCAACGAATTATATGCCACCAGGTACAAGACCAACGAATTATATGCCACCAGGTACAAGACCAACGAGTTATATGCCACCAGGTACAAGACCAACGAGTTATATGCCACCA
This sequence comes from Platorchestia sp. MABIK, assembly GCA_014220935.1. NCBI lineage: Eukaryota > Metazoa > Arthropoda > Malacostraca > Amphipoda > Talitridae > Platorchestia > Platorchestia sp. MABIK. The sequence continues at coordinate 356,842 of JACJUY010000060.1, forward strand.
GGTACAAGACCAACGAGTTATATGCCACCAGGTACAAGACCAACGAGTTATATGATACCAGGTGCGTAATTAGTAAGTTTTGAAGCAAATTTGAGCTTCATCATTACACTGAAAATAACTTGAACAGTGGAGTACATTTACCTGCTTTTCTCTTAATTTATCGTACAACCACTAACGTGGCTATTAAGATCCCCATGCATGTTTACCAACCCAGGACCCGATCTCAAAAGATTTTAAAATCCGATGTGAATTTTTGCATGGACTCTGTTGAAAATTAACCACTGTTCTACCTTCTTCATTTGGATCACACAACTGACCTGAGACTGCGCAGTGAGCTGCAGTGAGACAGCCTGAGAGTTGAGTTTGTCAGCCAGCAGGAGGTGTCTCAAGCCCCTCATTTTAGCCGAGTTTAGTTCCACGTGAGGAGCCATCAGCACGCCAGACTAGAACAACAAATACACATTCATACGACACATCTAAAATGCATAACATTCTTCAATACAACACATGCCTAATGATCAGGAATGAAACTTATAGAAATGGGTCCTCTTGTATGTCTTACGCAGAGAAATGCTGAACTCAGATTGGCCACCACATAAATCTATAGAAAATACACTAATAGAAGATTAAATCGATCAGAAAATAGCTCAAGAATTTAGTCATATTGATCCAGAGAAAACGAAAGGAATATATACCGCCAAACATGAGCCTTCCTACAACTCCTTAGTCTCATGTCTAATTGTTAACAAAATAGATTGGTTAGAGAGGCTAGTTTAAACCTCCCTAACCTCAACAAAGTTGTTTACAAGAGAGGAAGGTACCATTTAGCATAGAATTTAGGGAACGAGGAATCTATGCACAAAATGGATCCCCCTCTTCTAACCATAACCAACATAACCAAAGGTGTTCTTTAGATAAGAATAAGGGAGGCACTATTTAGTCTGAAATGAAAGGAATGGAGAGTCTATAAACAATGTGTGTTCCTACACAGTAAGCACTGCGGATAAAAGCAGCAAGTTAGGAAGTATGCATATGATACAATAGGTAATAGGTGCTAGAAAAAAGGACAGCAGTAAATCGAAAAAAGGTGGTCCATCTCAAAACGAAAAGCTCAAGTATTCCAACAAAAGAAAAGCTCACCTAACCCCCAGTTTAGAACCTAACACCTTCCCCCTCGGGGAGCTTATCCCCACAGAGGCAATGGTTGTAACCACTTGCAGAGAAGTCATCACAAGAAAACTTAAGTCTAACTACACCTCGTGCTCGACTCAAATACGCATTTCGCTAAGGAAGCATTGGACAGACACGATCTAACCACCCAGCGAGCTGTATACGGGAGTCAAATCCACATCAGAGCCTTGACTGAAGAGTTAGCATTCAAGTCTACTGCCATCGCAAGTCTAAGCCTTATGATTCACATAAAGCATGCATTGATAGCTTGCACATATACTATTTTACGTGTACGATAAAAAGGAGAACCAACGTAAAAATTTACATTTTTATGAATTTATTTTTTATGGCAAACGTTTCGGAATGTTATTATTCTATCTTCAGTGCTGAAAAACATACAAGACGTGAGATTCCCTAAGAATCGACCTATTGGAAATATGTTTAATCGCTATGGAGGTCCAACTCTAAGATTGTTTCGTGTGTTAGAGAAGAATTGGAAGGAAAAAGATAAGCTAGTTTGTGATGTCGAATTTTTGAGTGCCTGCTACCATTATAAAGTCATTCCCAAGTTTCTCCGTGTTCGACTGTACCGACGTCAACTACAGAATTCAGACCTGAGGCGATCCATGCAGCAGAAACTGCTGTGGAACGAACTGAAGTCTAAGCAACGCTCCCTCAAGGTTCTGGAAACGCGCCATGGAAATCTTCAAATCGAAAATATCGTCGATTGATTTTGCTTGTCTCAGATTGCGGCTTTATCGTAAACAAGTGCAATATGTTACCAATGTTAGAAAAGTGCAAACCAACAAACGAGTCAGGTTAGGTGTTTCTCCACTGTGCAATAGAATTGAACCATCAACGGTTATTTTTAATTTGCCAAATAGAATTTTATCATCAGACGAAAAACGGGTTTTGTGCTTGGGACTAGAATTCGGTTTACCAATTTCTAAACTGAACTTTCACAAACATTTTTTAGCTTTTGAACGTTTGTACCAGACTCTCTAAATTTTTAATTGCCCCTTACATTCATAACAGTCGGGAAACGTTCCACAGCAGTTTTAAAAATCTACCNAAATTTTATAACAAATTGGACCGTAATAATAATACTTGTGCGCTGTTCAAACCGAGAGATATTTCAGTTCTCAAAAAATTAGGCCCTGACGATTCGATCCATGTTACCAAACCAGATAAAGGGAATGGAGTTGTAATACTCGATAAACTAGACTATATTTCGAAAATGGAATCCATTCTTGCCGATCGGAAAAATTTCGAGAAGAAATCGTTGACAAAAAACGCTGGTGCTAAAACTAGAGAATAAAATCAATTATAGACTTAAAAAGACAGTGAGCTGGGCATTTTAACTGACGAATTATACAATACGTGCCGTTCGGTGGGTTCTCAACTTGGTGTTTTATATGGATTACCTAAAATTCATAAACAAGATGTACCGACCGATGAGACCAATTTTATCCGCCTGTAATACCCCTAATTCTAAACTTTGTGAAAATTTAGTGCCGGTGTTAACACTTTTTTGTAATAGTGAATTTTACGTGGAAAACTCGTATCACTTTGTACACGAGTAATCGACTGTTGATGGCATAGAAAATGTGTTCATGTGCAGTTTTGATGTAGAATCCATGTATACAAACGTACCACTAGAAAATCAATTAATATTTTGCTTTAACGTATTTTTCAAGACAATCTCACCATTTGAATTACGACAAGGGCTCAATTCAAACGCTTGCTAGACATCAGACTAAAAGATTCATTTTTTGTATTGAATAAGAAAACTTACCAACAAATTGACGGTCTGGCAATGGGCTCAAGCTTGTCTCTCCTCTTAGCAAACTCGTTCCTGGCTAACTTAGAGAAATTTTTTTGGCCCAATGCCCTGCAGAATTTAAGGCCTTATTCTACCATAGATATTTGGATGATACCTTTGTTTTGTTCCGTTCTGAAGATGAAGCCACTAGTTTTCAGGAATTTATCAATGCATCTCATCCTAATATTAAATTTACGATGGAGATTGAACAAAATGGCCAAATCCCTTTCTTAGATGTATTCGTGAAAAGTCAAATTCCAGGCTCATTACCTCTGTCTACAGGAAATCAACATTTACTGGCCTCAGTATGAACCATTTCAGTTGTATTTAAAAGGGATATTTAAAATCTTGCATAATTACATTACTTAACCGTGCATATCGTTTATTTAGTAGTTTTGAAATATTCCACAGTGAAATAGAATTTATTAAGACATTATTGATTATGATTAATATTATGTATCCTAAATTTATCATTAATAATTCCGTCCGAAAGTTTCTAGATAGAAAATACTGTCCTCTCATGCCACCTTGAGCGTAGCAAAATAGAAATTGTTTGTAGAACTACCTTTTTGGGGTATTTGATCTCGAAATTGAAAAGAGAAGTTGCAGCTCTGGTTAGTAGGTTTTCACTTCAGTTGACGTCAGAGTATTATATAGAAATAGTTTTAAAATCGGTTCATATTTTAGAAAGGAAAGAACGTCTGGAGGAGTGCCTGTGGAGTGGATGTGTGTTTTTTTCATGTGTGACTGCTGCATGCAGACTTATGTTGGTAATACTAAACTTCAACATTTTATTAGACACAGCTAACATTCAGGAATTTCCCATAGAACCAGTCGCATACTTTCCTCTCCTTCTTGTTCAGTAATCCGAGATCATTGTCAGCAATTTAATCGTACCACCACAAACAATGAACAAGATCATCGCATTTTAGAATCTTTATTCATATCTACTCATAAGCCTGACTTAAATAAAGACTTGAGTGCGGTCAAACTGAACATTGCGTCAACCTACTGACATATTTCTGTACGTATGTATGTGTGTGGAGTGTGTTTGCGCGCGTCTGTTTATGTTAGGTTCCCATGTGTAAATGTACGAGTATGAATGTATGTACTGGTAAAAGGGTGAGTAAGTGAGCCAATGAGGATGATCGTTTATACTGTAGTTGAATGAGAAGTATGATTTAAGTTTTATAGATGTTTGTTTACTTATTTTTTTTAACTTTGATGAACTTTTCTGCATTTTAAGTTTTTTGTCCTTTACTATGTTTTTCAGCACTGAAGATGAAATTATAACATTTCGAAATGTTTGCCATATTAAATAAATAAAAATGTAAATTTTTACGTCGGTTCTCCTTTTTATCTTACGCGTGAGATTCCCTAAGAATCGACCTATTGAAAATATAATCCTATTTTAGTGGAGTAGTTTCTAAGCATTAAATATAAAAAATCCATGTAATAATACATTTAATAGGTATATTAATCACATAAATAGTCTTATAAAATGTATAAAGCTGTCACGAATTTTAACGCTTTTTGAAGCAAATTTTCAAAATAATTAGCTACAAATTTAATTTATACACTGTAGAAAAGGAAGGCCGCCGAAATGAGAAACACAAAAACCAGTCCTACAGCGTAAGGTCTGGGATTTAGAAACAAGTCACCTCTGCCCGAATTAACTAAACAGTTCTGCTGCGACACGTAACGTATTCCCGCACACAGTTTTCTTGGTTGTACGACTGCTCGACAGATAAAGAAGAAACGTAGCAGAGTAGAACAGATTTTAAGTTAGTTCAAGCCTCCATAACATCAGAACCCTCTCAAAAATGGGAGGAGGAAGTCACTTGTTCCCATGGAATTAAGGGAACGGGAATTTATACAGAAAATGCATCCCCCCTTCATCCTGTGCATAGAAATAGCTAAGCTTAAAGAGGTTTATGAATCAAAATAAAAGTTCAGGAAGAAAGTAACAGGGGCTGATAAAAAGGCAACAGTGATTCGAAAAAGCTGGTCCCTAATAAAAACAAAAATTCAATTCTACACCGACGAAAGAAAGGCCTACCGAACATTCAGCACGGGACCTTGCATCTTCCCTTGGGAGCATTAATTCCCTTAAGGAATCAAGAAAGATAAAAATTTATGATGTGACTAAGAATTCGAACGGTACGATGACATGTCCATTGATTCCTCTAAATAAAAAATTCCTATCAAAACATACAATGATTGAGGATGCCTACTCAATTCACACCTAGTTTTAAACAAATCTCAGTAGGAGCAACTGACGCTTTTTGTCCAAACTGAGGTTCACTACTGATGAAGTTACCCTAAACACAAGGAGTTCAGAACTTGCTAATGGTCTCAATGCACTTATTTGCTGCTTTCCCGTCCTAAACTGCATTGCAATCATGTTGTTTACATTAATTTTTAGAATATAGGATACACATCAGAAAAAAAAGACCATTAATAAAAGAACGTAAAAATGGTCAGCATACTTGGGAAACATTATTTCAGCGCAACTAAACATCCCTGAGTATTGCCATTTTGCAGCATACTTGAGAAACATTAACAAACCTGAGTATTGCCATTTTGGTCCTGCTGAGCAGCGGCCAGGTGTCGCCTTTTGCAATGCTGCTCAACGTCATCACTGCCTTCGCCGTCTGCTCAAATCCCAAGCATTTCAATTTCTAATCTTCCTATTTTTACAACTCAACACGACAAGAAGACAATCACAAAAACCAATAGAAAATTGTATCACTCTAACTTTTAAAAACTCATCTACTAAAAGCATGTACAATTGCACATACTGTTACACTAAACACAATAATATAGTTAGTGTCCAACAGACACAAACACAAGTAATGTAGGCCAAAAAGGTAAGGGGTATCTATAGCATCTAATAGTATAATTGAAAAACGATCTTCACTGTTTGATTACATTTTAATCCATTCTGGAAAGCGTGATGAATATTGTGGTACTATGTTTCAGCTTGTACGCTTTTATTTATTTCAAATGAAGATAGTGAAACAACTGAAATGCTATCCATTTATACTGGTACGTTAAAAAACAATTTACCTAGTGATACACATGTGTACAAATACGTAGGCAATGTGTTGTGCACTGATGTTTCTAGCTTAGAACAACTTCAATATGCAAGACATTTATGCTAAGATCAAGCTGAGAGTCATTTGTCATTTTGGTTAATGCTTATTTTGATCACTCTACAGTTGAGATTTTTCATAGTAAAGGTTGGTGTTGAGGAATGATACAGCGTTGAACTTATTCTAGCTTTAATTTTTGCATCGCTTATCAAAACGCTAGGGAGAAGTGTGTTTTTCATAAATACTATGTATATATCAGCCTTTTTGAATCTTCACTGGCTCATAGCAAAACGCTGTTTAATTCTTGATTTATTTGGATTGCAATCTTCAAGGTTTTTACAGGGGAGAAACTTGATAATGAGCAGTCGTTCGCAGTTAGAATTTGAAGAAAAATGTTGATCGATTAAAGAGACTCGAGAACAGATCTTTGAGGGACTTTGGTAGGTTTCTGTTTTAAAGTTCTGAAATAGAATTGCAAATTATTAAATATTGTTTACGGTTTGAGAGGTGGGGTTTGAACCATTAGTGAGGAAGACCACTGTGCCTTAGTGGTGTAGCTTAGACAAGGTATGTCGTAATCTACAGAATCAAATGCTCATGATGTGTATTCAGCTACAAAGCAACTACACAGCAAATTCATTTGCGTTTTATTTTCGGTAAACATATCAAATCCAGGCCAACAGTTCTCAAATGAATTCTGCAATACATTAGATATTTTTTCTAATGGACAATAAAAAGCTTACTTCTCTAATACCGTTACCCTTAAGAGAAAGTGAATAACTTAAGCATTTACCCGAGATCAGTAGACAGCACTGGATTCATTTTTTACTCTACATGCACTATCCTTTACTCCTCTAGACAATACTAACAAAACACAGAGATGCCTATTTTATCAGACATTTACCAACACAATCCCATCAGGCAGGGTTCAATCACTCCCACAGAACAGAACACAAATACAATCCCGAAGCATCAGGCAGAATCACCATAATTGGAAGGATAGTAATTTGCACAGAAAATTTAACCAGAAAATACCAAGCAAACCCCTGACGTGCACAAGTTGGACTCGAAAACTTATTTTGAAACTGGTAATTTCACTATAAATGTAACAAAGTCCTACACATCAAGCCGAATAGCAAATGTTAGTCAATATGAACCCTGCAATATCAACGAAATAGAACCAAGAACCTTGCAGTATCAACAAACAGAACCAAGAATGTAACAAAGTCTATCGGACGAAAAATGAAAGCAGGAGCTAGCTCACTATAGCTCAATGGTTCTTAATCTTTTTACTCCCACGCCCCTTCTAAGAATTATATTTTTCCTTCGAACCTCCTTAGTGTTTTTAAAAAATGTGGCGCTTAGGTCAAAGCAGAAATAAAAAACATGGATTTGCTGTTGAATTGTCGCAAATCCAGCCTTGCTCCTTACTAAAGTCCCGTGCAAGACAGCCCATATCTTGCATAATTAGGGACTAGGTCTTCTTGTATAACAAACTGGCCTAAAAAGTAAGAACGCTAACTATTTATGACAAGCGGGGCAATGGTGGGAGTGCTTCACTTTCCTGGCGACCTTAATAACCTTGGACATGCATAAAATGTTCGTTTGTCTTTACGAACGAATCCAAAGCCTCAGCTACGGATCCGAGCGAAGTTGAGGAGGGTGCCTTCGCGGGTGGCTTCCTCAGATGACGATGATAAGTGGTCCGGGGCGCATGTCTTCAATGTGCTCTGATCTATACCGGCCCCGCTTCAGGGAAGCTTAATCCTTGACAGCCGGCTTTTTGTGGAGAAATGTTCACCGGAACATAATCTTCGAACGTAACATCGAGGTGAGCATTCTCTTTAGCTATTGTCCTACTTGTCATAAGTTTTTGTTATTGCAGCGTGTACTGACCCCGTTCAGGGTATCAGCTAAAGACTATGTTTCCTGTGCCAGTTAGTTCTGGAAGTTTTTCGCCGCAGAAGCGGGTTGGCGAGACAGAATCTATTGATTCTATTCCATTAAATAGGAACCAATTACATCATTGATATATTTGATACTGCTTCATTGCTATTAGATATAAAAAAATTTAGAGGGACTTTTGGCACCGTTTCTTTGACACTACATTTTGAATGTGAGGCTAAATGCTAGAAAGTGCGCAAAGTAAATCTCCTTCGACGCTCAGACGATTTCTGTATTTAGTTTTGATGGCTATGAGCGCAGAAAATGCTGTTTCACATCATTTTGTAGACGTGGCCCCAAATATGTTTCTTGTGTAGGTGTAATTTCCAGCTTGCATCAGTCTGAATACATTGTTTTCTCCTGTCTTTTCCAGTGATTCTTAATCTTAATCTTACAGTAATCTTAATTTAATTCTTAAGTATGGAGACAAGAGTTTATATGTGTGTTTTTAAGTGTTCATTGGTTGTTTCGTGTTCATGATCCTGCTGTGTTTTTGTGTTTGAATGGTTTCTTAATGCACTGTCTTTCTTTCACTTTCAGCCACTCAGATTTACAGTAAAACTAGTGTATTATTATTTCTTGGTAGAGCTGTTCTTTCACCTTATGAAACCAACCAAGTATTGATATGGTGAGTGTTGCTTCATTGTACAGTCTACTTTGCTTGTATATATTATTTGTTGCTCTAGGCTAAGGTCTACCTTTATGTTGAGCATGATGTTTTCTTTCGGCATGTTGGTTCTTTTTATTTTATTTTTTTGTTGAAAGAAATAGTTTTTCAGTTTTGCTAGATTTCAAGACCATTTTTGCAATAATATTTTTATGTTACTCATTTGAATTTGTTGCTGAAAGATTTAATTTGAGTTTGATTTCATTCATATTCATTTTATAGTCCATTTTTTCAGTTGCTTTGTTTCATTTTTAGTTAATGAATTTACTTTGTTTAGCATGAATTCATTCTTAGCATAATTTATTTTGGTTTTGCTTCGTACTTTATTTTGAAGTTTAATTTTGGTGAATCCAAAAGGACTGGTATGGTTTATTTTCTTTTTTTCTGCATTTTTATTTTTGCGTTGTCTCTGTTTTCAGGGCTTTATTATACTGGCTTCTGATTTGTCCTCACTGTTTCTGTCACTTGTCATTGCATGTCCAATCACCTGTTGCACAACAAACTATCATTGTCAAAACCAGTTTCATTACTCCCTCACTATGTGGCTCACGAACAGCTACGTGTGCCGATGGGTTACTGCTAGCGCCCCATCATCTTACAATTTCCTGTCACTCGAGACCATTCTAGATAATTTGGAAGCAGGATAAAAACACCGACCTTGCTCCGTGTCTCCACAAGTAATTTTGAGCTGACTTCTGACATCAGCATCAAACTTGGCCATGGTGTTGACGAGGCACTTTGCCCAGCCAATGTGCAGCACGGGGGTGGCCGAGCCCTCCTCCCACAGACAGATGCTGTCATAAAACTCCAGCAGCAGCGCAAAACATTCCGGGTCCTGCAAAACAATCCTCACACTTAACAGCAATGAACAGATTAGTTAGATTAGTCGTTAGTTTTAGCCTCCCTACCCGCAGCAACAAATGCGATCCAAAGAGAGGAAGGAGGAAGGCACCATTTAGTATGGAGTTAAGGNGTCCGTAACAAAACAAAATCCTATTCTACTGCAACAAAAAGAAAGCCTACCTAACCTCTAGCTCGGGCCCTCACATAGTCCCCCTGGGAGCGCCAATTCCCATAGATACAATAGTTGTATCCCCCTGAGGGGAGCAATGAACAGATTAATCTAAATAAGACCATTCCTGCAACACATGTTACACAAATATAAAACATTTCGAAATTAGGAGTAAATTGCTAGGGTAGAACGTGAGACACAACAATTAAATAACAAACCAAGTGTTCAAGGAATCTGAGCATCACTTATTCTCACTGCTATACATATATGTTGCTGAGAAACTGCTTTTTTTCACCGTTTTTTATGCTGCCATGCTGAAATATTTACACGTAGAGTTACAGGGAAATATTGATTAAAAGCCATAAATTATAAGAAATAGAGAAAACTTAAAAATCAGAAATAAAACGTTACACATGTTTACTTTTTTGCAGACGAAGGCTTACAGACACAAGCATAACAAAACCACAAAAAAACGTATACCGTACTTAGTTCTGCAGACAATTTCGAAGGACACTAACATTTTCATGATGATTCAAATTCAGTTAAATCAAATGTGAAGAAAAAAAATTATATAAGCTTGCCCATGCCCCCAGACTTAGTTTGGTTAACAGATACGCTAATAGAGCTCTAAAATAAAACAACTAACATTTATTATTTAGAAGATGAGCGCACGAATGCGTGCACACAGTAGGCTGACGGAGCTCTAATATAAGACCCGTGTTTACCCCAACACAGAACGGGTCTCAATATCTTCTCTCACGAATGCAGGCAACAGGCGCTAAAATAACACAACACCCGTGTTCACCCAACACAGAAATTGTCTCGATATCTTCCCTCACAAATACAGGCAACAGCACTAAAATAACACAACACCCGTGTTCACCCAACACAGAAATTGTCTCGATATCTTCCCTCACGAACGCAGGCAACAGCACTAAAATAACACAACACCCGTGTTCACCCAACACAGAAATTGTCTCGATATCTTCCCTCACGAACGCAGGCAACAGCGCTAAAATAACACAACACCCGTGTTCACCCAACACAGAAAGGGTCTCGATATCTTCCCTCACGAATACAGGCAACAGCACTAAAATAACACAACATTGGGTCACCACCATTTACCTTCAAGACGGAGTGCGCTTCAATGCCTGCTCCCACGACCCTCATGATGTGAGGGATGAGCTCATTGGCAATGTCCAGAAACTCCTTGTAAATTTCTTCATCATCTCGAGAGTAGTTGTAGCTGAATAAAAAAGAGGGTGAGTCAGTTACAACATTTATTCATTCTCATTTACTAATATTATACATTTGTACTCATTTGAATTTGAAATTTTTTCATAACTTTAGAATACCAATTGAAATGGAACAAACTCGAGAAAGAATAGACCACTTTTCATATTCCGTTAGCATTCAAAAAATGAGGAATCCGAAAAGAACTTTTAGTCTCACTAAAATTGTAGAAACATTTCAGATGCATTTGACGGATAAATCAGTTTCAATTTGGATCAAGGGATTCTAACATAAAATACAATACCAATCACAAATGATATTTTCAAATTGTTATCATTAATAAACTAAAATTGTAGAAACATTTCAGATGCATTCGAAGGATAAATTAGTTTCAATTTGGATAAAGAGATTAAAACATAAAATACAGTATCAATCACAAATGATATTTTCAAATCGTTATCATTAATAAACATAACATTGATCTAACTATACTCATCAAACTTGTGAATGTGAAAAAGTACTCAAATGGGAAAGTCCACTAATGAACAGCTGAGCACTTGAAGTATAGATGTAATTCAAGTCGGTGGGACACATTTTCAGTACTAAATAAAAACTTATCAAATGGAATGAAACAATGGAAGACTTAGGTTACTTAGACTAATATCTCAACAAAGAACAAAGGAGAAATGGAAGAAGATGAAGTGCATAAAAGATTGGATGAACTACGAGTTAGTTCAAACAGGCCCAACTACATTAAAGGTGTTCCTGAGGAAGACGGAAGAAACAATTTAGAATGCAATTAGGGATTAAGGAATCTACAGAATACATGCATCCCTATAGAAGGACTATTATTATTTTTATTACACAACTGATTTCCTGGCTACAACAAAGGCGATTTTAAAACGAGCAAAAACAAGCGGTCATTTAGTTTGGACAGTAGAAAACGGGGAATCTAAGCACAAATTACGTTCCCACACAAGTTACTCTGAGCACAAAAACAGTTTGTTAAATAGAAAAAGAAGTAAAGACAGAGACGAGATAGCTAAGAAAATATGAAAACTGAAACAAGCGAAATGTGCATTAAAAATACAGGGCGATTTCTAAATTTCTAAAAAGAACCTTTCACAACCCGTACAATATCAGATGGATTTAAAAAATGAAGCATTTGTGTAATTTTGAAAAATACTAGTTTAATTTTGATTACTTCAGGAATACAATATTATTCATCTGCAACCCTTCAGAGCACAGACAAGAATGAACACGATTACGCAGGCTGTTCATTATGGCACTGGTGAAATCTGGTCCAACCTCCTGGGCTTCAACCTCGATAGATGCCTCGAGTTGGTGTAGATTTGTAAGCTTTTCACGGAATATGGTATATTTTTCCCTTTCCTATACCGCGTGCCAGATATGGCATAAACCAAGTCCCAGACAACAAACAAAAAACTCAATTACTAGGCTTGAGCGCTATGTCATTTTTGTATTACGCAACCACTACTTTTTTACTTACATTTTACTTTTTTAATCGAAGTATGTCACACTTAACGATTCATATTAGTGCACTTTTTACGGTACAAGTATTCCATTCCCATTTTTAAATGGTGCAGGAAAGGATTAACTCTCAAATGAAAAAGTTCATAATGGAAAGGGCATATTCACCGAAATTACTGTCATCTACATTAGAAAGAATAACTGAATAGTAAAATTATGAGAACTGAAAAGAAAGTCTGAAATAACACAAATGCCGTAGGGTTAGCTGAAAACTACTTAGTTACACATATAGTTTATTCGAAAGCTTACTGTTTTATAACAGCGGCAGCCTTAGCCCACGCCTGCAGCGCTTCTTTGTAGTGACCATTTCTGTAGCAGTAGCCAGCCAGACAAGTGTAGGGATACACGTGATGGTTGCAGTAATGGTTCACATTGCTAGATATCGCCTCTTTGTATAGACTGATGGGAGATGGTCGCTCAACGCTAGGAGACGTTTCTTCCAAGTCACCTAAATTGGCTGAAAAATTTAAAAATTACATCAAAAATTGATGTCAAACATCCCAAAAAGTCGGTCCTTACCTGGCAGATGAAATCTTTAGACACATAAATGAGGGTCAGCGCTTGAACAACATGCTTAGATTTTATAATATTTCTCCCTATACGTTTTGAAAAAGATGATAAACAGGGTGCAGGCTGACTTCAAATAATGAAGAGTTAATGGCAATACACAGTAGAATCTCACGGAGTGCATTTTGTTATGCATACTTTGCTCCTTGAGCCCAAGCAGGTAATTTGCCCAACTTGCAATGAAGGGGGGCAGTGAAAAGTGATGGCCTACACTCTGGCATTTGTGAGTTCGTCAGCTGTGGCAGCACCGCAATGTTCTACAGAAATATTTTTGTGCTAATTGCACCATAGACGAGTCCAAAGGTAATTTTTGCAAAGCATGCCACAAACATGAAGAACATAATGGAAACAACAGGGTATAGAGTCATCAGCTAAAATTATATAATCAATAATTGTATTTATATCTATTGAGGTTCCTCCGTTACGAGGTTCCTACAGTCCTTCCGCGTCGAATGAGATTACAATCGCGCTGCTACGTAAAAAATTGCAGAGTGGGAAAAGTTTTGCGCAAGTATATATATTTTTTCTCATGTTTGCACAATAACTTTTTTCTATTGCAGAAATCGAAAATTTTTATAGGAGAAAATGCGTTCAGAATTCAATTTTACAAATCTGTATTCATTTCCTCTAGATGCAATAAAAACGTGAACAGTGACATTTAAAAAATTTGGTAAATTAGGTGAAATACAGGGTAGTAGATCCCCTTAACAAAACAAGACTCATTTGATTTCAACAAAAAGAAGGTCTACTTAACTCTCAGCTCAGGACCTCACATTTTCCCTCTAAGATTGCTAATTCCCATAGGTACAATAGTTGTATCTCCCCGAAGGGAAGAAACAGTTAATAAAAACCCCATAGGTACAATAGTTGTATCTCCCCGAAGGGAAGAAACTGTTAATAAAAATTAATTACCCAAAGTTAACGAGTTCCCTTCAAGAAGATTTACAGAACAAATTTTGTATCCGAGAAATCACTTAAGTTACAGAGCAAAGGATTTGTGACACTAACTAGACTTTCTAACGAATATTATTTTAAGTAACAAGTGTAAGTACACAGCATCGTCAATCAGAGCTTTCTCCGATTTTATGTTGTTAAATATTTTATCACTCACTAAATGTGCAGCATAGTTGAGTAGTAATTAAGAGAAATTAATCGATAACATCTCTTGGTAAAGATACATGAAGGACGTAGATAATTTCAAGGCAGACGAATGAACCAATGAATTTGTTGTAAGATTGGCGTAACTCAAAATCACTAACAAACAAAATAAATACTGCAATTATTCCCTTATTGGCACAATCAAGAGTGCACTTACCTATGGCCATAGGATACTTGGTTATGTGATGCGCGTCATACATTAGCCAGAGCAATTCTTGTTGCAAAATAAGTACTTCCTCGCTGTCGGTGCTGGCACTGATGCCAGGGTTCATGCTGGAGATCATACTTGCGACCTGTTGAATCAAATGTTCATTGATAAACACAGGAAAGTCCATCTCACACTTTCAGTTTGATAAATTATAGATGGAACATTTTGTAATAATGCAAATAGAGGCACATAGGAGAAATTAAAATGGCCCCATAGTGAGAAGCAATATTTTAAGTTTTTATTGAACTTTTACCCCATATTACATCTGATGTAAAATTTACGAATTTCAATTTTCACGGTAAAAAAAAGTTTAGAATAGAATATGAATACAATTTCTAGATTGTACCATTTGATGTGCATACTGACTAAGTATAAGCAATGAATAACACACTCCGTGACCCACAACAGCAGCAAGGATAGGCAGGTTATTAGAGCAAGAAGGACTCCTGTGCTCAGCCACTCTAATGAGAAGAGCACAACTGGCCTCCCAACACTGTGTCAGGGCACGCACAACATTTCTACGCAACACAGCACTGGAGACAAGAGCAGCTCATCTACCGATTTGAGAGAGGAACCAATGATCAAGGCAAGACATTTTTCAAAATATGAAAAGCACAGGAATGTAGTAGAGATGTACCAATAGTATCAGTATTGCCCT
The DNA here is from genome assembly GCA_014220935.1 of Platorchestia sp. MABIK. Lineage (NCBI taxonomy): Eukaryota > Metazoa > Arthropoda > Malacostraca > Amphipoda > Talitridae > Platorchestia > Platorchestia sp. MABIK. The sequence goes on from JACJUY010000060.1 coordinate 371,927, forward strand.
TTTTCTCAAGTATCGGTCTCGGCATACAAAAAAATGAAGGATCTTAGCAGTACTGAAACTCCGATACTTTTATACTTAGCAGTACTGAAACTCCGATACTTTTATACTACTTTCACGAGACCAGCAATGGAAAATTTCGGAAGACACGCTTAATGACAAACTTTAACTGTGTAAATAAATTTATTCATCAGATATAATAATAAAAGTAAGATTTAGTGTTGAACATAAGAATTATAATTGAACATGAATAATTATTGCCACAACCTATTTCATTGTCCCCAAAAAAAAGTGCTTGAGTGTGCGGACGCGTACTCACAAACACAAGCAAGAACACGTGACATCTGCCCAAGATCACGTAACGCATGCTAGTGGGATGCTGCTTAATTTAAAATTTCCTAATGAATAATGACTGTTGTATATTTTACAGAGATTGTAATTTCGTACTAATAATTGCAAAATATATTTCTCAAGTAAATTAATTTTCAATGGTATTATATTTTAGTGTAGGTGGGAATACAAACACCTGCAAAAGGAACAAGCTCTCGGCCGATGCTAGTGAAAGCGTAATGTTTCTGCATACGTTGCAGCTGCGGTGGTATTATAGGAATGTAATAATATTAATATTACCTAAGATGAAACTCAAAAGCCCCCCCAATTTGATCGTTGAAACAACACTCACCTCCATATACCTGTCACAAATAACAGGCCGGCCATTCACGTACAGCCAAGATTTGTTGTAGACGTCAAAAGTTACTGGGGCACCTCGCTTATCTTCATTTCCCTTGCCTGTGGAAACAATAAAATGTTGATGATCTGAATACAAAGATAATTCGCAGGTAAAAGTTAACTTGAGGCTGCATTCCTTTAGTACCAAGTAAAACGAAAAAAAGAAATATCTTCTCCTGAATATTTCAAACAATTTCCATTCGATTTACACCAATCGATAGCAGAATGGGAGAAATTACAACACCTGAAGTCTAGGATACACTTGGCTCAAATCTAGCTTTTAGACCAATAGGGACAATGTAGCAAAAATGGGGAGGATTTGTAGGTAAAAGAATGCGTTTGAGCATGCATTTTTACATACATAGATACACCAGGCTTTTCCTCCTTATGGGAGGGTAGCCAACAGCAAGCCACAATCATTCAACCTTAGTTGCTAGGAGGCAAGAGAGGCAGCACAGGCCGCACCAGAACTGCCCAAATCAATAGCAGCCCAGCACAACCCTTTTCCACAGTCAGGCCTGATAGCCATAACTGGTTTACCCCGACTGCTTCATTTGTGTGCAGCCTCCCCCCTCACATGAAAGGACACACCCTATACCTCATCACATGCAGGAAGGCTTCCAGTCAAATAATTACATCCTTATACACTGCTTCTACTCACTGCTGTCCACAGTCATCCCTTTCGCCACGTTCACAGTCAGACCCCTCTCATACAATGCACGTTTCACCCCATCTATCCAACTCATCCATGGCCTTCCTCGTGCTATAATACCACTCACCTCCGACACAAATCTTTTTGTACCAGCCGCTCAATATTCAATCTCTCAACTTGCCCAAACCATCCAAGCACTCTTTCATCCACCCGCCTACTCATCTTTTTGACAACACCCGCCTGCTCCCTAAAAAACTCATTCCTAATCTTATCTCTTCTTGTTACTTCAAATATGCTCCTCAAACACATCCAGCTTCTTCCTCTCAGCTGCTCTCAAACCCCAGGACTCTGCTCCATATAAAAAACTGGCACAATTAAGCTTTCAAACAGTCCCCTTTAAGCACAAATGCTCACACTCCTGCACTCAAAAACTTTCCTCATTGCACCCAATGTCTTGTAGCCTTCACTCACTTGATGTCTCACTCCTACTTCCACACTATCATTCACAGCCACGTCCGACCCGAGGTACCTATAATGCTCTACCTCCTCTAACACTTCACCATTCATCCTCACATCCAATGCTCCAAATACTCCACCTCTTGAACATCTCATCACTTTGCTTTTATTTACATTCACTCTCAGCTTATGCCTTTCGCAAATTCTACCAAATTCTGCCACCAGTCTCTGCAGTTTTTCCTCTGAATCAGCCACAAGCACTGTACCATCTGCAAACAGCAGCTGACACACTTTTTAATTTGTACCATTTTGTCCCACCAACTGCGCACCTTTTCCCAACACTCTTGCATTCACTTCTCTCGCTACACCATCCATAATCAAATTGAACAACCATGGCGACATCACACATCCCTGTCTCACACCTGTCACTACTGGAACCCAATCACTCGCCTCATTCCCTACTCTCACACATGCTCTGCTATCAATGTAGAAACTCTTGACTGCATTCAACAGTCTCCCACCCACTCCATGCAAGCCTACAACCTGCCATTATGCCTCACGGTCCACCCTGTCATACGCCTTCTCCAGATCCATAAATGCTCAATACAAATCTTTTCCTTTCGCCAAGTATTTCTCATTCACCTGTCTCACAGCAAACATTTGATCCACACAACCTCTACCCCTTCTAAAACCACATTGTTCTTCAGCTAGCACACCATCTGTCATCACTCTCAACTCTTCCAATTAAAACTCTTCCATACAGCTTCCCATTGACACCCAGTAGATTTATACCTCTGGAAATACTGCACTCATACCTGTCACCTTTCCCCTTATACAACGGAACCACACACGTGCTACTCCAATCTACACGTGCTCTTTACTATCGTCGAAACATACATTGAACAGACTTTCCAACCATTCTACAACCACGTTTCCTCTTTTCTCCAGACATTCAACCATGCAGCCATCCATACATGGAGCTTTCCCATTTTTCATCATATTCAATGCACCTTTCACATCTTTACTTCTGATTTGACTGCTATTCACTTCTCCAAACACAGGCATTCTAACATTGCTTCCAATAGCTCCCACTCTTGCAACCCTATCATCCTTCATGTTCAGCAGTTCTTCAAATACTCCAACGATCTCTTCCACACCTCACATCCCTCCACCTACAGCCTACCATTAGCATCCTTCACTCTTGCCTCACTCTCCCAGCCTTTGAAGGCATTATCTTTTTTGAACATTCTTTGAATAGACCCACCCATTCAGAGGCTTACTGGGAACAACTGAAAAAGTTGAGCGCAGCTATTCATGAGAAATGGCCAGAACTAGGCAATTGTAAAGGAATTTTGTGAATTTCTTGGTCCATTTTTAGGCAAAAAATGCTCACACTCATCCTAACTGATAAATAGTTCATTATCATTCATTATTGGTGAGTGCAATAAAATTAAAATGTTGAATTTATCATTACTATGTACATATTGCACCACATTATATCTTAATTCATCATTACTTTATACTACTACATTATTACAATGAGTAAGACTGTCTTAAGAATGTGTTTGGAAAGAGTATATGTCATGCATAGGCATTTTAAAACTGCATCAATAATTTGCGGATTTTGGGGATTCATGGGAAGGGGGAGGAACGTAACGCCCGAGACTAGCAGGAGGATACTGTACACTGCTATGCTATAGGATCTCTCACCATGCCATGTGACTTCAACACTGATTTGTTGGTGAGCTCCACACACAACCCACGTGTGATCTTCTGACAGTGCCAAGTGAACATCATTGTATCCCAGGGCCTGACAGGCTGCCACCACTGCCAATGTTGTGCCTGAGCTGTCCAACTTTGCACCTGCACAAAAATTCAGAGGAGATGAACTTAAAGTTCCATACATTTCTTCATAATAAATTAACTCAAGTGAGTTCAACACAATAACCCCGACAATCTATTGTCGTTGAAATAATCAAGCTAAAATGCACTCATGAATAACTACAGCTTCTCTAGTCCTAAAACAGATAGGGTTTACTGAGGAAAAGGATTTTGCAAAGAGGTGCAAGTAACAACAATGCCTGCAAGGAGATACCTCAAGAACACCAAGAATGTGGATTGCAATAAGTAACTTATTGAGTGATTATTAGAAATTATCAGATTTAGCACTATTATATCAATTACCAGGGCTATGTTTGAATTCCTGACTGGTTTTAACACTAGATATAATTATAAGTTAGTTTCAGTTTCCTTAACAACAAGAAAGATATTCAACAGAAAAACACAGCATTTAGCATTGAGTTAAGGGAATGGGAAGTCTACACACAAAAAATGTTCCCACATGAGCTCAATTATGCATAAACAGCAAATTAGGAAGTAAATTTATGGAACAAGATGAAAGTTGAAGAAGAAAGTAAAAGTTTTTTTTAAAAAAAAGGCCACCTTTGAGCAAAAAAGGTGTTCTGTAACAAAACAAAAACCATGTTTTAATTTGATATAAGTTTAGCTTGCAAAATCGAACCCAGCTTAGGACTTCATATCTTCCTCCCCCCAAGTGCTAGATAACATAGGTACTCTGATACACAAAAGCATCAACTTAGCTTACATCAACAATACAGCATGAATCATTAAAATGAAACCCAGGCTGAAAGGTACTTACTCAAGTCTTGAGTTAACACATTCAATAATGTTGCTACATTAGAGGTTTTCTGAGAGATGGTTTCAATAATCCCAACATTTCATCAGTTAGGGCTGTGCCACAGTCAAGCTTCTTTACTGAATAAAGACTCTAATTATAACATTGTTTTTCCATATTTCAACCCTTTGTTAATATATACATGAAAGATATATATTTTTTAC